>WOXC01011096.1:0-361364 GCA_011680675.1 Gymnobelideus leadbeateri | reverse complement strand
TGGGGAAGGGGGTTAGCTGCCATTTTTTCTATAGTTATGAGATTTACACCTCCTTTTTTCTCAAAAACTATTACCTGTCTCTAATTTTATATACCTTTATAGTTACATGTTTTTATGCTATTGTTACTGATCTCAAAACCCTTTTAATCAATTCTTCAAAAATAATTTCTTAATCATTTACTATATGGCAGGCATTGTGCAATATGCTTAGGATATAAAGGCAGAAGATAGGTCTCTGCCTTCTCCTTTTAATTGTTAATTAATCCTCTCAATGAAACTGACATAACTAAGATAGGGCCTGGAGAAGCACAACCAGTAAGTAGATTACCTTAGATGGATATTGGCAAGACTAAGACCATTTGAGAGATGAATCTTAGGAAAACGCATATACTTCTTATATTGAATTACTGAATGCTGGCCTACTTCTGGTGTTCCTGAATTCTAAGATCTGCCAAATAAGACTAACCTTGGCTGACGGGCTGGATGCAATTTGTAGAACTACTAGGGAGTCAAGTGACATCAAAACCTTGAATCTGCTCTCTTTTAAAGGACTTTTGTGCATTCTCAGTTCCCAAATGATATAACACAAAAATGGAGCTAAAATAAAGGTTGTTCCAACCAAGGTTTTGTTTTGTTTTGTTTTACCCTCCATCTAGTCCCAAGAGTTAGAAATAATAGGGATTATTATTATTTTTTTATTGGTTCAGTCCATGTCCTCTGAGACATAACTGCCTCTAGGGTGGTCAGACCAAGAGAACGGCCCTGAACTCTGGAGCCCACTTCATTTTATTATATAACATTCCAGAGTATTCAAGTCCTTGTAAAATTTTTGAAGTTACTTCGCTAATGAAGTCCACTATTGTTTAGGGAGTTGTTTTTGTTTCAATTCTGTGTAAAATTTTTTCACTTGGAGGGCTCAGTGCATCTTCCCTAATGTGTTTTGTGTTAACTTATAAACTTCAAATGTTGTGGTTTAAATTTTAGGTGCTCAAGACCCCAAAATACCTACATGCTGGGTCCTGCCAAATAAATTCGACTCAAGCCTTCTTTCAATTAAAGTAAAGCAAAGTTTATTAAAGATTTGCCATATTGAGTAAACTCTTAAGGAGCCTAAGTATTTGTGAAGCTTGTATTGATAAATGAGCCCAATTGAATCTTAGCTAGATTGAATCTGAGCACCTTTGTGAAGGCAAGATGGATCTTACATACAAAAAGACTGTGGGAGGGATCTAGGGGTGGTCTAGTAGTCTGGGGTGATAGGAAGGAGGGTCTAAGGAGGATGTTGATGAGACTGGGGTGACTAGAGGTCAGATTCCCAGGAACCAAAAGAATGGGATTTTGATGGGATGGGGAAGGGGTAGGGGGGAGGCAGGAGATTGGAAGCAACTGGAAGCAATCAGGAGGTAACAGACAGTGGAGGGCTAGACTACGTTAAAGGTAATAGATTTGGTCACGAAAAAGCCAGAGTAAGTGGGAAAATTCAGGAGAGTTCAAGGTGGGGGTTTCCCAGGGCCAGTGGACAAATGGGATTCAAATTCTTTTAGGGTAAAGGGAAAAGGTCTTGGCTTGGCCTCATATCCCATCACAAGCATGAAAGCACAAATTCTTAAATTACTCTTCTTTTGGCTACCAAGGAAAAATGAAAGATTTGAAAAATATATACAACTTGATTGTGTGGCATAGAACTGACTGTCTTATAAACACCAAATATGGTATTACCAGACCTCAATTTTAAGGATAAACAACCCCTTTCTTTGAATGGCCAATAACATTTTGAAATCATTTTGATGATGGAGTTGAAACTATAGGGTAATCTACCCTTTTGTGAAATTCTTATCAAATTAATTGTACCCTTTACTTTTTTATTTTAAGATTTAACTAAAAATAATGGGTAATAATGTTACTTTTAAATGGAAAAAGGTTATGAAGCATGCCTGCTTGCCCTTTCACTCCATCTTTAAAGCCTTGATGAAGGCTAACTCAGTGCTCTAATAAATCCTTTCTGGTCATTTTCTGCCCTTTTCTGAGTTTTATTTTATTTTTTTAAAGCTAAAGTCAAGAGCTTTGAGGGAATAAAGCTTATATTTAATCTGTGCTTTGCAAAATTTGTGGCCTCTAACTTCTGTATATTTGTGTTTCAACAAAACTCACCATCCCTTTTCTTCTGTTTTTTTTTTCCTACATCCTAAACCAAATCCATTAAAGGGATAATTTTTACAGCAAACATTTCTTACATGCAGTTGGCATTAATGAGAAATAAAATAAAAATATTGTTCATAATTGTGAAATATATGTGACTATATCAACTCATTCAGAAACTCTACAAAGATATTCTATAAAGAACACGAACACTGAAAAGTTCGCTTCCTACTCTGAGACACTGATTTTGACATCACTATCATATCTAATTCCTGTCAGTAAGGCTTGAGCTTTAGTTTTGATTGTTGCTTTTGGCTCCTTTTCTAGTAGCAGGGATGGATGTGTACTTATGCAACTCCAGTTGTTTTAATTAATGAATAGAAATGGGTTTACAGAAATATTGTTTTATAATTTAACAATATAAATACCTTGTGTATTGTGTACCATATTCCTGAGAATCCTCAAAAAACAGTATCCTAATGCAATCAAATCAGTGCAAAGCAGTTCTCATAAGGAAACAGCTAGAAAGGAACTCTATTTTAGTCCTCAAGGAAATATAGGATTTACCTTTACTTCTCACTGTCCTATTTTCTAAAGCATGAATTCTAAAATTGAACGTATTTTTAACACTATCCAGTTAATTGGCTCTTGGTTGCAGCCTGGCTGTGTTGATGAGGCTTTGAATTGCAGCTGCCTCTCCCTAAAGCAATTCTTGAAGAGTTTTTTGTCATGACTGGGTGACAGTACCTCATCACTGTCTATTGTTCTCAGGCAATTGCCTAGCCTTCCTTCTAAGGGATAATCTGCTAAGATCATCACCTTGTCTGTTACCTCTTCTCCATGAGCCTCTTGTTTCAATTGAATAAAATTTTAGAATCTGAGAATCAGAGACATACAAGAGAACCTAGAGATCGTTCTAGCCCAGGGGTGGGGAACCTTTTGCCTGGAGGCTGCAGGTTCCCCATCCCTGCCTCCTGGCTGTTCCACAAACAAGACACTGCATCTCTCAACTCCAGACTTACTTACCACCTGTCCCCTATGCCTAGAACTCTCTCCCTCCTTCACTCTGACTGTAGACCTCCATGGCTTCCCTTTAAGTCTCAATAAAAATCCCACTTTCTATAGCAGACCTGCACAGCTTGTAAACTTCTTCAGGCTGGATATATTTAGACTAGAGATAGATTGAAGATGGTTGCTTGCCACAAGTCACGTGACAAATGGGAGAGAATGTGCAGTGACATTCTTACATTTTTCACAGACCTCTGGAAATCCTTTGGCCAGCCACAAATGACCTGCGGGCTGTATGTTGGTGTCTGTTCTACCAGAAGCTATACCTAACTATTCCTTATTTATCACAAGCCCCACCTGGTTATTCTTTGGGCCCTGATGGCTCTGAGTGAATATAAATAGCAACTCTTTCTGATTTTGGCCAGAAACCTTGAGGGTCTTCCCCTCCCAAACCGATTTTTTTATTTTTGATTAAGTATAAGAGAACATTCTTTGCCTCATTCCTTACCTAGTGAATGGGCATTGCCTCAGTTAATCTGAGACCTGGGAAAGACCTTAGCTTTAAAAGGTCGAGGATTCCCACTGTATCTAAAGCCATCTCCATTCATCCTGATCTATTATCTTGCCACTGGGCCCACCCAGATGGCTCCTGAGGAGAAAGTGAGGTTGGTGACTTTACACTGCCTTCCTTCACTCAAATACAGCCACCTCCCTGATGGTCCTCTTTGAGAATGAAGGACAAATAACAAGAAGTTATCCTGTATTGCCTTGTATACATTTGGATGTTGTCTCCTCCGTTAGATGGAGCTCCTTAAGGCAGGGACTATCTTTTACCTCTTTTTGTATTTCTAGTGCTTCACACAGTGGCTGGCACATAGTAGGCATTTAATAAATGTTTACTGAATTAAATTGAAGAGTTGTTCAGTCAAATGAGATAATATACATAAAACACTTTGAAAACTATATAGCACTATGGAAATGTTAATTATACTTATTATTGCAATTTTAAGTCTTTATAATACCTCTGTGCAAGAGTCCCTTAGAGCCACATCAGACTAAATGTATTTTGCTAAAACTTAGATAAAATTGTTACAATGAATTTGTATTCTTCTACCAAAACATAGAAATAACACTCAATTTGAAAGTTATCCATTTTATATTTTTTCAGGGTGTGTTTTTGCTACAAAACTATATTATTTTCATAAAGAGGGTCTTCTGTGAGACATGCAGTAATTACATTCTTGTTCATTGTGGACAAGTTCATACATTATTTTCCATCTCAATCTTATATCACCAGCGTCCTTGGAAAAAAAATCCCCAACTGAAAGTGATAAAACGTGATCAGGCATAGAAATTTAAATACCTTGATTCTTTTTATCAGGAGCTATGTTATTCATCCCATACCTTTGTAAATTCAATTGACCAAAAAGAAAAAAATGCATGAAGTGGCTTCATATTTTTTCTCAGTAAGTACAAAATTCTATTTTGAATATGTATTCCAAGTAAGCATGGACAGTCAGTCAGACATATAATAAGCATTTATTAAGCACCTACTATATGCCAGTCACTGTGCTAAGCACTGGGGATATAAAAAAAAGCAAAAAACCAGTTTTTTCTGCCCTCAAAGAACTCATATTCTAAGGGGGAGACAACATGCAAACAAATATATATGAACAAGCTATATGCAGGTAAAATGGGAAATTATCAACAGAAGGATAGCAGTAGAATTAAGAGATATTGGGAAATGGTTGCTGTAGAAGGTAGGAGTTTACCTGGGACATGAAAGAAGCCAGAAAAGCCAGAGGCAGAGAAGGGAGAGCATTCCAGGAACTGAAGAATAGCAATTGAAAATTCCTTGGAGTTGAAAGATGGAGAGTCTAATTCAATGAACAAAGAGGCCAGTATCACTAGATCACAGAATATGTGTGAAAGAGAAAGATGTAAGAAAACTAGAAAGGTAAGGGGAGGCTAGTTTATGAAGGGCTTGAAAGTACAAACAGAAGATTTTGTATTTGAACCTAGAGGCAACAGGGAACCACTGGAGTTTATTGAGTAGGGAGGTATTCATTGTATTTTAGGACTTGCAGTTAAAGAAAATCATTTTGGTGACTGGATCTGAGATGGACTGGAGTGCGGAGAAACTTGAAGCAGGCAGACTAAACTGACAGATCTCTTGCAATTAGATATTAATTGGAGTTGAAAGCCTGAAGAGCATCAGCAAAAAGACTCTCCTCAAATTGCAGAAATGCCACTGTGAATTAATAGCAGCAAAAGCATGTATGTGAAGTTATTTCAATGCTTCAAAAAATCTGGGACTTCATTGGCATGGATACTTCCTGGACAAAGATCATGTCACCACCTTGTCTTTTATTCTGTCAACAATACACATTGAATGAATGTTTTCTCTGTTGTCTTAGATTGTGGCAATTCTGGTGCAGCAAAGTGAAGCAGGTATAGAGCTAGCATATCATGACCATAAAACAATGCTGTCTGGATCAAAGAAGTTTCAGAACCAACTAGAACAAAAGCTCTAAACTGCTTTTGTGTCCTGGACCCTTTAATCTAATAAAGAATATGGATCCATTCTTAAAATCATATTTTCCAAATACATAAAATAAAATGTAAAAAGTTACACAGGAAATCAAATATATTAAAATATAGGCAATTTTTTTAATTGACAAGGTAGAACCAAGATGGCAGAGTATTGGCTGGGACTCAGCTGAACTCTCTCAACATTCCCCTCCAAACCACTTTAAAATAACACTTCAAATAGATTTTGAAGCAGTAAAGCCAACAAAAGGTTAGAGGGAGACATTTATCCAGTCTAAGATAACTTAGGAGATACATAGAAGAGATCTGAAACACTGGGAAAGGCTGAGGTCCAGATTGAAGGAGGAGTTCTAGTGATGGGCCATGGAAGCAGCTACAATAGCAGCAGCAGCAGCAGTTTCAGGAGCTCTCAGACCAGTAACTGTAAGGAGATCAGACAACTGCTCAGAAAAAAGTTTACAAAGGAACTTTTGCTGGCCCTGGGTGTAGTTAGCATTAATTGGCAGCTCTCTTGCCCATATTCAATTCTGGTTCACAGCTCCAGGGCAAAGAGGAACTGCAGGGAAGAGGAGTCCTTTCCTGGGTAAGGACCATTAACACAGACCAGGAGAGCAGTGATGAGACCTTCCATTAAATCACACCACTTTAGAAGCACTGAAAACTTGCAGACCCCCAGAACTAAGAGAGAGAAAAATAAGCAAACAGCAACCAAATAAATACTTGACCATAATATGCTACAACATTGTCAAGAAAGACCAAGACATAAACTTAAAAGAAGACAACAATATGAAGACAACTATATAAGTAGAACTGCAAAGAAAAATGCTAATTGGGACCCAAGGCCAGCAAGAATTCTTAGAAAAGTTAAAGAAAAAGATAAGTGTGATAGAGGAAAATCTGGAAAAGAAATGAAAGAGATTCAAGAAATTTTTGAAAAGAGAATGAATGGTATGGTAAAAGAGACACCAAAAGATAGTGATGAAAATAACACCCTAAAAAAAAAAAAGAATTGGCCTACTGAAGAAAGAAGCACAAAAATTCACTGAAGAAAGGAACTCTTTAAAAAACAGAACTGGTCTAATGAAAAAAAAAGTTTAAAATCCCACTAAGGAAAATAATTCCTTAAAAATTAGAGTTGGACAAGTGAAAGCTAATGACTCCATGAGACTATAAAAAAATAATAATAAGATGGGCAGCTAAGTGGCATAGTGAATAGAGCACCATCCTTGGAGTGAGGAGGACCTGAGTTCAAATCTGGCCTCAGACACTTAACACTTACTAGTGGTGTGACCTTGGGCAAGTCACTTAACCCTAACTGCCCTCAAAAACACACACACACACACACACACACAAGAAAAAAATCAAATGAATGAAAAAAATAGAAGAAAATATGAAATATTTCACTGGAAAAACAACTGACCTGAAAAATACAACAAGGAAAGATAATTTAAGAATTATTAAGCTACCTGAGAGCCATGATAAAAAAAAAAAGAGCCTAAGTATCATATTTTGAGAAATTATCAAGGAAAACTGCCCCATATCTCAGATCAAGAGGGCAAAATAGAAACTAAAAGATTCCACTGATCACCTCCCAAAAGAAATCCCAAAATGAAAACTCACAGCAATGACATAGCCAAATCCTAGAATTCCCATATCAAGGAGAAATTACTTTAAGCAACAAGAAAGAAACAATTTAAATATCATAGAGCAACAATCAGGATCACACAAGATTCTCAATTGTGTTGAGATGACTTTTTTTTTAAGTGTGTATATGCAAAAAAGAGGGATTCACTAGGAGAAGGGGGAACCAAGAGAAAGAATGGGGAAAATTTCTCATGTAAAAGAGTTACCCAAAGAATTTTTATAGTGGAGGGGGAAATGGGGACAAGGGTAGGAGACAATGGTTGAACCTCACTCTCATTGGAATTGGTTCAAAAGAGGAAGAATATATATACAGACTCAATTGGGTATAGAAATCTATTTTACCCAAGAAGGAAATTGGAGGGGAAGGAAATAAGAGATATGGGGTGGAAGATGAGGGTACATTAAGGGAGGCAGTGGTAAGAAGTAAAACAGACTTTTAAAGAATAACAGGATAAAAAATAAGAGAGAAGAATAAATAGAAGAAAACAGGATGGAGAGAAATGCATAGTTAGGAATCATAACTGTGAATGTGAATGGGATGAGCTCACCCATAAAACAAAAGCATATAACAGAATGGATTAGAAACCACAATCCAGGGGCAGCTAGGTGGCACAGTGAGTAAAAGCACCAGCCCCAGAGTCAGGAGGACCCAGGTTCGGTTCTGGCCTCAGTACTTAGCACCCACACATAAATAACTAGCTGTATAATCTTGAGCAAATTACTTAACCCCAATTGCTATAAAAAAGAAAGAAAGAAAGAAAGAAAGAAAGAAAGAAAGAAAGAAAGAAAGAAAGAAAGAAAGAAACCAGAATCCAAAAAAAAAATTGGTTCCAAGAGACATACTTGCAAAAGAAAGACTCACAGAGGTAAAATAAAGGGCTGGAGCAGAATCTATTATGTTTCAGCTAAAATAAAAAAGGTTAAAGTAGCAATTATGATCTTAGACAAAGTAAAAACAAAACTAGACCTAATTAAAAGAGATAATCAAGGAAACTACATCTTGCTAAAAGTTATCATAGACAATACTTCTCTGATAAAAGTCCCATTTCTCAAATATATAGGGAACCATCTTTGTTGTTGTTTACTTATTTTAGGCTTGTCCAACACTTTTTAACCTCATTTGGGGTTTTCTTGGCAACAATACTGAAGTGGTTTGCCATTTCCTTCTCTAGCTCATTTTGCAGATGAAGATACTGATGAAAATAGGGTTAAGAGACTTGCCCAGGGTCAATTAAGTGTCTGAGGCCAGATTTGAACTCAAAAAGATGAGTCTTTCTGACTGCAAGCCTGGTCCTCTATCCACTACACCACCTAGCTGGCCATAGAAAACTGAGTCAAATTTATAAAAATAAGTGCCATTCTCCAATTGATGAATGATTGTGGGATATAAACAGGAAGTTTTCAGCAGAAGAAATCAAAGCTATTTTCAGTCATATGAAAAAATGCTGTACTCAGAGAAAAGCAAATTAAAACAATTCTGAGGTACTACCTTATACCTCTAAGAAATGAAAAATGCTGGAGCAGATAAAACAAAATAGACATATTAATGAACTGTTGGTGCAAACATGCACTGCTCCAAACATTCTGGAGAATAATCTGGAACTATTTCCAAAAGGCTATAAACTCTGCATATCCTTTGACACAGTAATATCACTACTAGGTCTGTACATCAAAGAGATCAAAGAAAAAGGACTTATATGTGCAAAAATACTTATAGCAGTTTTTTTTGGTGGCAAAGAATTGGAAATTGAGGGGATGCTCATCATTTGGAGAATGGTGCACAGTAAAGGGAGAAGAACCAACATAGTAATAGCAATATAAGAATAATCAACTGTGAAAGACATCACTCCAATATGATCCCAAAGTATTCAAGGTAAAAAAATGCTATCCATCTCCAGAGAGAGAACTGATAAACTTTGAGTGCAAACTGAAATATAATTTCCTTGTTTATTTTTGGCAACTTTGTTTTGTGATATGGCTAATATGGAATTATGTTTTGCATGATCCCACATTTATTCTTAATATCATTCTGCTTGCCTTCTACAATGGTGAGGAAGGGTTTTGTAATGCCAAGCAAAAGCAACTTCCAAGGTTCAGATTATAAGTGTAGTAACTCTCTATATATTCAGTAATAAATTAAGGCAAAATATTCACAGAAAAGAGAAAATCAAAATACAAAGTAACTAAATCATTTAGTAAGTTTTCAGTTCAATCACAAAGTACTCTACCCCTGGGTAATACATTCATTTGGTCAATCACAAAGTCTTAAGTCCCCAGTTCAATCACAAAGTACAAAAGTTAAAGTACTCCACCCCTGGGTAGTCTCAATTGGAGACTAGTTTCTAATCATAAACAAAGTACATTCATTTGGCCAGTCACAAAACACAAAGACCATCCACCTCTAGGTCACAACCAGGTTACAATATCTTCACAGCATTCAATACCCAAAGAGAGGTATTTTCTTCATCTTGACCAGAGTTAAGTTCTCAGCAATTTCTGTTCCTGGAAAAAGAGGGCTTAACAAAGACACTACAACATTTATGCACATTGCCAGCATCTTCTTTAGTTCACCTTCTGCCTGTGAAATCAACCTAGGCCCAACAAGATCTGAGGCCTCTATCAACAAATAACTCTAACAAAGTAACATCAAAACAGACAGACAAAATACCAGCACCACAGTCATGCCTCCTCAGTTCTCAGCAGCCCCAGGTGGCAGTCCTCAAAAGTCTTGGGCAACTCCAACTGGCCCTTAGCAGTCTGGCCAGCTTTAACTGGAAGTCCTCTCTCTCTCAGCAACTCTTGCCCCTGGCAATTCTCTCTCCTAGCATCCTTGTTTCAGACAGCTCTCTCTCTCTGCCTCCAGGATGCTGCTCCCAAAAGTTCTTCTGGCATCTCTCAGCTTGGGCCTCTCCCTAAACAGGGCATCAGCTCCTCCCAGTTCAGGCCCCTCTCATCACATCAACAAGTTCATCCTATTGAAGGGTTCACAAGCTAGGTCTTCACACTTAACACAGAAACCAAGCCAATACAAGGAGATCTTTAAATTCATTATCATTACAGGTTGGGGGGGGGGGGGAATAAGGGAGAGGAGGGGAAATCCAGAACTCAAAACTGAAAAGAAATATTATAAATGAATAAATTTTTAAAAACTGAAAAGTTCTCAAGCTCACCTTGAAAATCCCTGATCTAGACAATATCCTCTTCTTCCCTCACATTGCCTCATCCTCCAATACAATATGTGGTGACTTCTTGGCTTTGCACCATTCTTTTAAAAACTTTTCCTGCTTTCTGCCTAGGTCTTGGTCTTCTGTAAAGGGACTCTGGCTTGAGAACTCTGGCTTGACCTGGCCTTGCATGTTGCGGGCTCAGGGGAAACAGAAGGAGAAATGAACTTACTTATTAGCCAATAAACAATTAATGTGACCCAAAGGGAAGAATCTTTCTCCTGGGAGAAGTGGACATGGTCCAAGTGATAATTAGGGGGAATAAATAAAGAATAAACAGGATACCATACATTGATTGGCAAGCCCGAATTCATAGGTTTAAAAAATCAACTAATTAAATAACAAATATTTATTAAGTGCATATTACATGCTAGGTAATATGCAAAACTCTAGATACAAAGAGAGTAAAAAACAACCCCTGCCCTCCAGGAATTAAAGTAGGAAGATACAGGATGCATACAAGGAAACAGAAAACAACCTAGAAGCTGGAGCCTTTGGAGAATGAAGGGTACTTCTAATGTGGCATTTAAACTGAAACTTGAAATAAAACAGAGATCCTGAGGGAGGAGGCATGAAAGGTATTGTAGGAAGGGTCAACAGCTGCAAATCAGTAACATCAGTTAAGAACACCATGGAGAATAGCAAGTATCAGAAATGCATTTGGATCTCATAGCTTCTCCACCTGGCAGCATTCCTTTTGGTGTTGCTGTGATGACAACTCCTCCATCTCGTTCTGCTATTTCTATATTGCTATATCTTTGAATAGTCAAAAAAAAAAAAAGCCCACCACATTCCTTCTGGCCAACCTTCTGTTGATGATTCCCTTGCTTCCTCATAGATAGCCTGGTCTTCTGACTGTGGTCATCACCTATTTCTCTAGGGCAGGCTTTCCAAGAGGGCAAGAGTTTGCCCTTCTATGGCATAGCTCTTGATAACTCAGAGTAATGTCATTGCCACAAAGTGTTGTCAACGTTTCTCTAACCTCTCAGCTGACCTTCCATTTTCCTTCTCCAAATGTCTTTCAGACATCTCAAATTGGATGTCCAGTTAAACAACACATTCAAAACCAAATTTTCATTATCTTTTCCCCTAACCTTCTACCTCCTTCCTAACTTTCCTATTGTCAATGACAATACCATCCTCCAGATCCTTCAGGCTCACAACCTAGAAGTCATCCTTGACTTTTTACTTTCATTTTTGCAATGTCTCTTGATTACAACCCCTTATCTTCTCAGATACTGCCACCACTCTGGTGCAAGCCCCATAACCTTACACTTGAATTATTGCAATAGCTTACTGATAGGTCTGCCTACTTCAAGTCTCTCCCCACTCCAATCCATCCTCCATTCAGTCACCAAAATGATTTTCCTCAACTGCCAGTCTGACCTTGCCAAACCCCTACTCAATAATTCTCCAGTGATTCCCTATTGCTTCCAGGATCAAATACAAAATCCTCTCGTTGCTGTTCAAAGCCCTCCATAATATATCCCCACCTTCCCTTTCCAGTCTTCTTATACCTTACTCCCTGCTCCATACTCTTCAATTCAATGATATACTGTCTTCATTGCTATTCCATGAACAACAAATTTCATCTCTTGGCATTCTCTTTCTGTCCCCCATACCTGGAATGCTCTCCCTCCTCAGTTCTACTTCTCTGACTTCCTTTAAGTTTAAACTAAAGCCATATCTTCCACAGTAAATCTTTCCCAAACTTTCCAGATTCTCATGCCTTCCTTTTCTTAATCAAGTCCTAGTTAATTTGTACATAACTTGTGTGTACTTAATGTGTTTGCTTGGTGGCTCCCCTGCTAGATTGTTAGCCCTCCGATGGCAGGGACTGTCTTTTACCCCTTTTGTATCCCCAGCATTTAGCAGAGTGTCTGGAAAATAACAGGTGTCTAATAAATGTATATTGACTGACATTATTATATAATGCAGTTTAAAATACTTTAAGATATTCAAATCATTATACAATTTCACTTTAATATTAAACAGTAAAATTCAAATCTCACTTCAGAAAGAAAGACTATCTTAGGGAATTCATACATATCTTTTTGATCAAAACATGAATCTTATTTATCTTAGGGTGATAAAAGAGAACACCATTTTCTCTTCACTTAATGTAATAGGAATACTCATCTCCTTTTACTGCTTCAGTTCCATTTTTGTTAGTAAAACACAATTTCTAGTATGTTTTCTAACCCTCTATTTTTCTAAAGTTCCCATTGTTGTGCAGTCTCACTTTTGAATGAGGCACATACTTTAGATTAGTCTGTGGGTGAGAAACATAATATCACCTGGATTGAATATTAAAGAGGGCCTCAGTAAATCAGTTAAAAGAGTAAGAGAGGAAAGAAGAATGCAATCTACTGTATTTTATTCTCAGTGCTTTTCTCATATTCACATCCGATTCTGGATAACCTAAAATTCAATAATTCTGTAGGATCAAGGTAATTTAGGATAATTAATTGAAATAAGGCTTATAGTAAACCTAGATAAGTAGGCTTTGCAATATTTCAACCTGGAAGCTGCAAGCCTTCTGGCAACATCTTAACCTTTGAGATGAGAATAACCTACTGTTATTTATTGATGGAATTAATGGTTTCTGGAACCAAAACCATTTGGAAACTCAGGAGCAACATTGGATTCCAGCATGAACTCTCAATTCTGAATGACTGACCCTATTTCTAATTTGCAAGCAGAGTCTGATTGAATGTGAATTTTTATTTCCAGGACCATTTGCACTTTTAACAACTTTACTATTGCTTTTTGAGGAGTGATAACACTTTCCAAAGGGTAAATCACCTATATCAGGAATTAAGCTTTTATTCCTCATTTTTCTATGGCAATCATTTTCATTTCAGTGTTTTGGGATTCATTTGTAGTTGTTGATAATGATCCCTCATTGTGCAGTTGAGGAAACTAAGACAGAAGTTAAATGACTTGCCTAGGGTAACACAGCTAGTAAGTGTAGTTGCAAGTAAGTCTGGATTTTAAGAGTTTTCCTGACTCCAGGCCCAGCACTCTACCATACAATCTAGGGGAAGCCATATCTTTTTTTTGTTTGTTTGTTTGTTTGTTTGTTTAACTACCCTTTGGACTGAATCCTGCCCATACTTTAGGATTTCCAACCTTCTGAATTACTAAAACGTTCAGTCTTTTAATAAGAATAAAAAAAGCAACTGCTCCTTAGTTGTTCATAAAAAGCAGAAATGGAGATTCCATAGGTAGGAAACAATTAATTTGTGTCTCAGTTTAGCTTTTCTTCTGACTCAAATGAATTTTCAAGTTTAACTTGAGATCTAGGGAATTTCTAACCCTAAGAGAGATAATGGTATCTGATAAAGGACTGAGATTTAGCTCCAGACACCAGGAGTTCAAAGAAAGACTAAATCTTAGCCTGGGGGAAAAGCCAACAGTCTTCTTATTTGGGTGGTCTAATTCATAGCCTCTGGCTGTGACTAAAAGCTGTCAGCATGCCCTTATTAGATATTGGCACTCTAGGAGAGAGGAACTGAAAATACTAGCTGGTAGTCAGGAAGACTAAAAGGACATACCCAATAGTCCTTAAAAACTAAACCATATAGCTCATGCCCAGCTAGGGGCAGGATCAGTGGGAATAGTACAATAGAATTGTTAGGAGATATTAAGCACTTTTCTGTGTTGATGTTGTAAATAGTGCTTCATATGTGTTCCCCATATGTGTATGCCACCATAAGTGTCTCCTAGCTGTATGTAGTAACATAATTTGTAAAAATATCTGTCCCAGGTTATACATACCCAAACGTATGTTTATATTAAAACAACCCCAACTACACATGTAATTTTCATTTTGACTTATGTAATTCATATAGCATACATACTGAATGTAAATAATAAATATTTCAAGTAATGAAGACTAATTTGTATAGTAACCAGAGTACTTCACTTTCACATCTGGGACCACAGAAAAGCTATTTTAGGTACAAGGTTCTATAGCATATTTTATATGCTATATAGCAATTCACATAACATACATTCAAACAAATACATACAAAATAAGCTATAAACAGGAGAAGTAGGAAATAATTTACAGAGGTGAAGGAGCTGTAATTAAGAGAGGTTGAAGAAGGTTTCCTGTAGAAGGTGAGATTTTAGTTGGGACTTAAATGGAGCATTCCAAGTGCAGAAGACAGCCAGAGAGAATATGGAGACCCCAGACAGAGATGGAGTGTTTTGTATGTGAAATACCCAGGAGGCCAGTGTCACTGGATCAAAGAGTATTATTTGTAGGGAAGTAAGTATAAGAAAGCTGAAAAGGTAGGAGAGGGCTAGTTTACAAAGGGCTATGAATACAAAAATAAAATCATTTTGTATTTACTCCTAGAGGCAATAGAAAGCCACTGGAGTTTATTGAATAGGAAGAGTGATATGATCTGACCTGTGTTTCAGAAAAATCACTTTTGTGTCTGAAGGATGAACTGGAGTGAGAAGAAACTTGAGGCAGTCAGACTCACCAGCAGGCCATTTCAATAGTTCAGGTGTGAAGTTATGAGGGCCTTCACCAGGGTGGTGACACTCTCAAGGGAAAGAGGGGGACACATGGGAGAAATACTACAAAGGTGGAATTGACAGGCCTCAGCAATAAGTCAGCTTATGGTGGTTCGGGGGGTAAAAGATAGTGAGGAATCAAGGATGATTCCTAGGTTCTAAGCCTTAGTGACAAGAAGGTGTTGACCTTTATAGTAATAGAGAAAGTAGGGATGAAGAGGGTTTAGGAAGAAAGATAATGAGTTTTCTCTAAGATATACTGAGTTTAAGATAGTTTAAGATATCCAGTACTATCAAACTATCCAGTTTGAGATGTCTGAAAGGCAGCTGGAGATGTGAGATTGGAGGCCATTAGAAAGACTAGGGCAGGATAAATAGATTTGGGAATCATCAGTATAGAGATGATAAATACAAGGGAGTTTATGTGATCATCAAGTGAAGTAGAATAGAAGGAGAAGAGAAGAGTGCCCTGAATAGAAGCCTGAGGGACACCTATGGTTAGAGGGCATAATCCAGAAATGGATCCAGTAAAGGAGACAGAGAATGGGCAGTCAGGCAAGGTTCTCCAGAGCCAGGAGAGAGCAGAGTCCCAAAAACCCAGAGAGAAAAATATATCAAGGAAGAATGAGTGACTAACAATGCCAAAGTCTGCAGAGAACTCAAGGAAATTCAGCTTTAATATTCAATACTTTTTCAGCCTCCTCAGCTGCTTCTCTCCTCTGATTGGAAGGATGGAGGGCAGAGCAATATGCTATCCCAAAGCTTTTCTTTATAGAGGACTCACTTTCTCAACTAAGTCTTCATGTCCCATCAGGTCCTCTGCTTTGGTTTCAGCTTCCCTAGCCCCTCCCACCCTTCCTTGTGGGGGTACCCTCTGGTAGCCCTCCTACTCACATACACACTTTTCAGCTTCCTTTTGTATATTATTTTTCCCCATTAGATTGTGAGCTCCTTTGGGGAGGTATGTAATTTTTTTTTCTTATTTCTATCCCCAGTGCTCAGAACAGTGGCTGGCACAAAGTAGGCTATTTACTGGCTTAATGTTTATCTATGGTCACACAGACTATAGTGTCAGAAGTAGTATTCTCTGAACCCATGTCCTCCAACTAAAACTAAATGTTCATTACTTCATGCTGTTGAGATTCAGAGTTGGTTCAAATTTGGAAGAATTCAATCAGACCTCTTTAGCCAAAGGGAGCTTTATTAATGCAAAAGCATGCAGACCTGAGACTTAGCAAGGAGCTAAAAAAAAGACATTGCTATAGGAGAAGGACCAGACTTATATAGACAGAAAGCTATATGGCCTGTAGGATGATTATGTAATTTTAGGGTTTCTAAAGGGGATTGGAGATTTAGGGACAAGGTAAGTCTTGCAAGATAAGGACACTGGATGAGGACAATGAATGACACAAGATAAGGGAGACAGGGGAATTTTTATGCCCCAGGATGGGGGAGGGGGGTTGTGGTATTTCAAGATAAGGAGAGACTTTAGCACTCCAGGGAATGAACAATTCAACCTTTAGGGCACCTCTGTACTTTAGGGTGGCTTTAGAGGATAAACCAGGGAAAAGGCAACTCAACCTTTAGGGCACCTTTGTATCCACATCAATGCTATGAATTTATTAAACATTTACTAACTGCACCATGTATTTGGTGCTAGGGATACAAAATTCAAGTCTCTTCAAACTATATTTAGTGATACAAAATAATTTCAAGAGAAAAAAAGAAGGAACAATCTTGTGGGGTAGGAAACCTGCAGCCTTGAGGCCACATGTGGCCCTTTGACTGAATCCAAGTTTTACAGAACAAAGTCTTTTATTAAGGGAGTGTGGTCTGTGAGCATTGGATTTAGTCAAAGGGCTATACTTGAGGACCTAGAGGACCTAAATTTTAGGAGAGGCTTTATGTAGGAGCTGAAATTTGAACTTTTCTTTAAAGAAAGCTTGAAATTCTAAAAGGCAGATTTGGAGGGTGCATTCCAAATATCAAAGATTACTAAAAGTAATCAGACCTAAGATATGGGATGTCACATTACAAGGAAAAAATGAGTCGGCTTGTTTTATTGGAATGGAGAAGAGGTCAAAGAGTAGTATGAAATTAGACTGGAAAGGTAAGTGCAAGCCAGATTGTAGAGCAAGTAGATGGGTTGTAAGATCCTTGTAGCTAGGTAGCACAGTGAATAGAGCACTAACCTTGGAGTCAGGAGGACCTGAGTTCAAATAAGGCCTCAGATACTTGACACACTTACTAGCTATATGACCTTGGGCAAGTCACTTAACACCAATTGCCTTGCCTTCTCCCCTCCAAAAAAAAAAAGATCTTTGCTACCTTTAAATCTAAAATCCTAAGAAAATGCCTTGCAAATTCGGATTATCCTGTGGCTTCCTATGTTTGGACAGGTCTATGCAGATTGAAAGCTATTAGAGCTCTTCAGTGACTAGAAGGGTATGTTCTAACTGCTCTCAAATGACTATCTACTTCTGAATGAAAATTCCTGTTCTAGTCCATTGATTTCAAGGTCAGAATTTTTGTGACATGGTATGTAAATTGAAATGGAACATGGTGACAATATCTGTTAGAGTTTATTTTCACTTTTAATATATAAAACTTTTTGCTTCCAAAATGCTGCATATTAAGTAGACAGTTGTTATCACCCACGTTGGCAGTTAAGTTTTGCTCCTTTTTTTTTTTTTTGAAGTACCGGCATATAAAAGACTAAAAAAAAGCTATTTCAATAGCTCTTTTTATGATGGCTTTTTATGTGCTTTCTTAGTGAAAAGTTATAAAACTTGGTTCTTTGAGTTCCTTTCATAGATATACAATATTTCCTTCTTCTTTTTTTTAACCCAAGTCACAAAGGAGCAATATCCACATACATTTTCACGTCAGAGGTAAAATTCATCTCTCACTTGTGACTTATGCAAGGAAAATAGGAAGCTCCATTAGACAGACCTACAATTTGTCTGTGAATAGTGATTTGCAGTTGGGGAGTGCTTTCCTTTGAAATCATTAAGTCTTTACAGCTAAGTATTCTTTCTGCCTTGACAGATTCTACAAGTTGTCTCATCATAGACATAAAAATGATCTTTAAGAAATATGCTTAATGACTTCAGCAATGGCCAAAAGTTCATCCTATGCTTTTCTTACTGTTCAGAATTTGGCATGGATTTCACTTCAACAGTATGTGACAAAAAAGGCTTGTGGCAGAATTTCAGTGTTGTTTTACATCACTTTCTGCTGTTATTAGCTGAGAAATTTTTGAAGCTAATGAGCAGTGCCAAGTTCAGTATTAATATTAGCTAGTAAAATGTCAGTTTTTCTCTACTCAGCTGTATTCCTTTTTTCAAATGAGAAGTCAAAGTGCACTGCACAAATATAACTTCAACATTAACTAGAATGGGACAACACAAAGCCACAATATGTTGTCTTGTCGAAACTCAGCACTGGCATTTGAAGGTTTCCGTGCCTATTGAGACTGAACTATTTCCTTTCTAAACCAAGCATCCCCTTTAAAAAATTGTGCTTGAAGTCTTTTGGTTTTGCATCAGTTCATCTCTCAATATATTGTCTCTCCCTTTCTTCCAGAGAACCCTATTTTCCAATAATAATAATAATAAAAGTTAAAAGACCCCAGCAAAACTCTCCTACACATCAACCATGTTCCACTACACTCACACACACACACACACACACACACACACATACACACACACACACACACACACACCACTTACTACATACACTCATATACTATATATATATATATATATATATATATATATATATATATATATATATATATATATGTGTATAGTATGTGTTCCATACCAAAGTTCCCCTACTTCCGCAAAGAAGGATCAAATGCATCCCTTTTCTTGTTTTTTTTCTTTTTTCTTTTTGCTTTTTGGAGGGCAATTGGGGTTAAGTAACTTGCCCAAGGTCACACAGCTAGGTTTTTGTTTGTGTGTGCATTAAGTGTCTGAGGCTGGATCCGAACTCAGGTCCTTCTGACTCCAGGGCCGACGCTCTACTCACTGTGCTACCTAGCCACCCCAAATGCATCCCTTTTCTAAATACTTTGTAAGAAATAGTTTCTCTTTCAAGACATATTCAAATCAACTTTGTTATTTTCATAATTTTATCAAATGTGTTATTATAATTGACATCCTGTCAGATTAATAATTTTTCTTAGTTTAGAATTGTTTTCTTTAGATATGTCTTAGCCCTTCATTCAATGACTATGGCAATGTACACAAAGTCAACATTTAGAGGCAACAAAACTCAGGTCAAATGAGGTGGTCAGTACAGGTACCACAATAACATGCATCCTCTTTCCTCTGTTAATCAATAAGCTACAAAAGTAGAAGGTGGTATGTATTATCTATTGTAATCACGATATTGATCATGTGGTTGCTTAAATTAAAGAATGTATTTTGTAAGGAATTTGCTTGGATTTACTTTGGAAACCTCTGTTGTGATCAAACAAAAAATCATCAATTTAATTACGGATAGAGATGAAGTAACCCTTTCAATGGACCTTAGAAATAATTATTTAGTACATGATATCTGTGATCTTGAAAGAGTTAACAAATGCCTGAATATACAAACTAGGTTTTACTTAATATCTTTTTTCTTCCCAACAATGACTTCTAAAAACTGACTAGAAGTAGCATGACTAGTAGCATGAAGGAGCACTGGATTTAGAATTGGGAAGACCTGGATTCGAATCCTGTCTGAAACACTTAGTACTTTCATTTTCCTAGATGAGACATTTAACTTCTCTGAGTCTGTTTCCTTCTCTATAAAATAGGTATAATAATTGTGCCTTGATCACAGGGTGGTTATGTGGATCAAATGAAATAAGGTACACAAAGTACTTTGCCAGTTTTAAATTGACTACGTGAAAACCAGGTGTTATCATCATCATTATCATCATTCTGGACCAGGTGCACTTTGGCACAAGTACAGGGTTAGGATTGCTGAGATTGAGTCAGGCAGGCAGAATGCAAAAGGAAAAATTGTTTTACTAGATAACTATAGAATTGAAATATGCAAACACTTAAGAAATAAATATAATGTGTTGCTGAGCAGTGCTCTCTAGGTCCACTTGCTCCCCATGAGGACGTGCCCAGGTTGGTAGCAGCAGTAAACCACTAGGATTGAGGAGTCCATCAAGTCTAGAGGGCTATACCCCATCTTGGAGCTGGCTCATATGGGGCTTATCACGTCACCAAAAATAAGTTTTAACATCATTCAGACAATCTGTGAAGCAGGTATGATTCCATCAATTAATTTAGAACTTGTGTAGACTACATGCATCTAAGGGACAATACAGTATTATGGTTCTTCCTATGTATTTCTTTCATAGCTCTGTTACATTAACCAAACTAGGGATATACAAGCACCTTGAATTTCTAACTGTATCAAGTTGCCTAATCAGCCCCTTGAGGACCACTACATTACTTTGGTTTTGGTCACGGTACTGGTATGGTCCCACACAGGCTGAATTATATTTTATGCCTCTTTGTAGATGACCCAGCCTGGGTTCTTGGGGCAAACAGGTGAGATACCCAGTAGGAGCAGAACACAAGGAACACTCTTGGCAAAGCCAATATAAGAAAAAATGAAAACAGTAATGTCCCAAACTACAACCATTTGCTAAAGTAAAAAAAAAGTGATATGTGATGCCATCAGGATCACAAATAGTTGGGAATGAATCAGGGAGTCAATAGAAATTGTTAACATGAAGACAAGGGTTAGGAAACAAAGTCAGACCAATAGAACCCAGAAAGCCTTGAGGAGCATCTCTGCTCTGAAACATTTGTAGATTATTTGGGAACAGGAACTAAGGATATAGAATTCCCTTGTTTGTAATTTGTTCCTTGACCTGAGGTGGTGAGGCCTATCCTTTCATTTTGCTACCAATTCCATTTTTTCCACTTCTGGACTACCACCTCTCTTCAAACATACCCTTACCTTTACTTCTGGATAGTTTGCTAAAATGGTCTCCCTGAAAGTCCAATAGGGATTTTCAGTAGAGGGAAGGAGAGCAGCTCCTGACCAGAAGAACAAGTGACCTCATATAACCTGAGTGAGGGAGAAGTGAAGTGAGTACAGTACTGCTTAGCTAATTCTTCTGCTTAGCCTGTGGGTAAAAAGATTGGCATTGAGATCCCTGAGGAAGTCAAGGACCATCACCATCCAAGCTAGAAATTGTGGTTCTACTACTTAGGTAGGGGTAGATGAACCCATGAATGAGAAGTAGTGGCTCATTTAGTGGGAAAAAATGGAATGGGAGGCAGAATGATAGGAGACAAGTCATCACCTCAGATCTATATGTATCAGTCTAGATGCTTATAGGTAATATGTATGGCCAGGGTACATGCCTGGGTGAGTGGAAGGGCAAGCAATGCATATCTTCAACACAGCAGGACTGCTGACATAACCCAGTGATCTCATTAGACCTCATCAGACCATGCTCCTAATAGGTTTCACATGACATGTCATCTCTGTCATGTTAATAGTCTCAAGCTTTTGGGCCTAAAGTAGTCTGTCAGAGTAGTTGTTTCTTTCCATTCTCATAGGAGTTACTGCATAATGGCATTCCTCTGGTCACTGATGGTTTCTGCAAAGTGTGGCTCCACTGGCATGATGTTGTGGAGCTCTCCCTGCTCCCAGTGTCTGTTTTCAGGTGAAATCATTCAGTTGTACATCTTCCTCATAGGTGGAAAAACACTTTATGCCTTCTTTATTCTAGCTTAAAGTCCAATGGTTTAAACTACAGCTCCTTTAGAAAGGCAAGACCCCCATAACCTAGTCCTCAAATAAGGGGGGAAAGATCATAATTGCTATGCCACACAGTGAATAAAATGTAGGACCGAAAGTTAGGAAGACCTGAATTCAAATCCAGTCTCAGACACTTACCAGCTGTATGACCCTGGACAAGTCATTCAACAACTGAGTATCAGTTTCTTTGCTATAAAAATGGGGTAATAATAGCAACTACCTCCCAAGGTTGTTGCAAGGATAAAATAAGATGATCCTCATACAGTACTTTGCAAATTTGTAAAATACTGTATTAATGCTAGTTTATTGTTTTTATTATCAACATGATTATTACCATTTTTTCCCCCATAATCTTTCAGTCTTTAGAGCATTGACTGTGATGAGTTTGCTCTTTCCAAAAGAATCCTCAGCCCCAGATAACATGTTCTTAGAACACAGAACAATCAGTCACCAAGAATTTTTCTGAAGTTTTAAGCCTATTTAAAAAAAAAAATTAACTTCCTGCTCATCAAAGGGCAAGATCTCCTTGCTATGCAGAAACTTTATGATTTAGGATTAGAAAATACTCTTTGATATAGAAAATAACTCTTTGATCAGTATACAGTTGGCAAAATTCACCCATTCAGCACAGAGGCTGGCTTCCCATAAACTACAGAATGCCATCAGGGATTAAGTCTCTCCTCTTCCCTCCTTTTCTCAAACTCTAATATTCTTTTGCTGACCCAAGAAACCGAAATGGGTGGGAGAAAGTCAAAAGCACAATCTCTTTGCAGTGCTATTTGGAGGCATGTCCCTTCCTTCAATCTTTAACATTTTTGCCTTTATTATGTATATGCAAACAGTCTTATCTTTTCCTGCTTTGGGCAACACTATATATATCTTTATCTCTTTTTTTTTGTTTTGTTTTGTTTTTTGTTTGGTTTTTCTGGTTAATTGAATGAGTGACTAAGAAGAAAGGGGAAGAAGTCCTAAACAGATTCACTTATTAGGAACTGAATTTCTTGTTCTTTTCACCTAGAAGTTGGAGGAATATATAAGTGATATGTATTGTTTTTCTTTGTGAATTAAGGTACTAGGACACGTTTAACCACCTGGCATGACTTAGGCCACCCTTTGTCTGCATCACTGTATTCTCCAGCAGCAGCAAACTATTTAATATTGATTCACAATCCAATTCTATAGTCTTCAAATTAAAAAAAAAATGAAGCATAGATAGCTTAAAAAGTAAAGTTCAATGAAAAGAAAAGTCAATCTTAGTCTGGTATTTCATTTTGCTTCTCAATATACTTGGGTGTCATTTAGGTTAAGAAATTGAAGACGAAAAATCTATACAAAAACATATTGCAATTTTTAAAATGACTATAAAAATTTACCCTAAGATTGCTTTAAATAGTGTATATTTAATATATAATATGTACTATATTATATAATGTTTTATATATATATATATATGTGTGTGTGTATATATTATATTTAAGTAGTGATGGTAGATTTATAGAATGTCAGAACTTGTATAGACCTTGGAAGTCATCTAGGTAAGGCCCTTCATTTTGTGTATAAAGAGATGGGCTCAAAGTTGATAAATGAATCAAGGTATTGACTCCTCAGTTCTATGATCCTTCCCTTCAGCCAAGTTATATGGCAAAGGAGCATACATCTGAAGTGTTCAAAATGACCTCCAGTAGACATTGGCAGAAAATTTAGGTCAATTGAAAGTAGCACTTGGTACACAGAAATATTCATAGGAACATATCTGTTATATAAAAGTAAAGTGAGACTGTATCTCTGAATATTATGAAGATAACAAAAACCTTTGAATGAACTGGAAATTTAGATTTAAGACTTAAAGGTGATTTAATAATTTGCTAAAAATCATCTTGGAAAGAAATTGGAAATCAGTTAGTTATCAGTGAAAACATCTGAATAAATGCCTGAAGCTTTTCCTGATCCCCCAAGCTGGGTAGTACCCTCCCAAACTTCCTTGTATTTAACTACTTTACTTGTGTTCTTATTTATTCTCTTTATATTTATGTTGTGCATGCATTTATATCACACTTGTCTCCTCCATTAGAATGTAAATTCCTTGAGAGTAAACATTATTTCACTTGTATTTGTCTATTTATATCCTTATCACTAGACACATAGGTTTCCATGTGGTAAGCACTTAAAAGCTTGCTGATTCATTGATTGAAGTAAAGATCTGTAATCTGAAGTAAAGTCTGTTAATTGAAAGAAAGTACCTTATGTAATAATAAGGCTGAAGATAATACTATTAGACACAGGGACAAGATGCAGCTTGAAGAAATTTAGTAGGACCCAAGTCAGATAAAATACTTTGTACCAGCTTATGATGGAGATAGGCACCTGCCTGGCCCAGTGGAGCAAGCACTAAATTTGTTACCAATAGAGAAATGTCTTTATAAATAACTAACTCAACCTCTCAGAGACTGGATTTCTTCATCTATAACATGAAAATGAAAATAATATTTGGACTGCCTATTTCATAGGATCATTGAGATAAAAGTGTGAAAACCTTCAAGTACCAGCATAAATGTGATTTATTATCAGAGAGAGTATGTGGTATCATGGATAGAGTGCTAACCTAGAGACAGAAGTCCTTGTTTCCCATCCCATTTCATTTACAAGCAAATAACACTTTAGGTCTCATTTTCCTCATTTGTAAATTGAGGAGGTTGAACCCAATGGTCTCTCAAGTCCCTTCTAGTCTCTATAACACATGGTTTGGGGTTACTCTCTCAATCCCCTCTGGCACTGACAATCCCCAGAAGGTGGCTGTTACATCTCCCCTTATGGGGGGGGGGGGGTCACATCTTCTAATACTAGCAGTGTATCTCACAACCTCACATTGGTGAGTTTTCTTTCATAATTAGGTTGGTATCAATTAGTAATGCAGACTTAATTAGCTTTGAGGAAAAAATACCACTACAGTAGGATAGTTGGTACAAAATATTTCTCCCTAACATCTGTGACTCTCTCCCCCATTATTGCACACAGAGTTTAGGGACGAGTAGGCTCCAGCTTAGAAGGTATGCAAAATGACAGGATAACTCATAGCTGTGAGAAGCCCTTTTGCTGGAGTCTTCTTCCCTCCCTTAGGTGTGATCCAACTTTTCTGCTGGGTTCCTTGTAGATTTTTAAATCTGCTTTGTCTAATATCTCATCTATCTTTGGTTCCCAATGCTAATACTCCCCTAATTGCTGTTGTCCCAGAGACACTACTATTGTACCAATGAAAAAGTCCAAATCCCTCAAGAAAAAGTCTCAAACTCTTTCCTAGGTTCACAAAGTCTTCCTCTTGCCAGGCAGAGCAGAGGATGAGGCACTCCCACCCCTGGCCCCCAAAAATTTCTTTTCAAATTGCTTAATTGAAGGCTTCTACTACCAAACTTCTAAGGCATTCCAACCGATAGGGTTTTGAATTAGTCTGCTATTTAATAGAAGATCCACAGAGTGTGACCAAGTCCCTCAAACAATCTGAATAGAATTCCTAGAATACCTAATAGATTTATAACTTTTAGATTAATTGAATGATTTCCAAGGCTTTATTCACACCTCTAGTTGATTCATTGAAATATGTTCTCATATGATAAAGTATCTGGACTAATCAGGATTGGTTGACTGTCATCCCAACCCTTATACTATGAGACAAAAATTAAGATAGCAACATCATGGAGATCAGTAGTTGCTGCCTCAGTGTCTTGGGTCACAGGGTGTCTATCTTCTAAGCTGCGGAGCTTCAAACAGATTGAGAGTTGGCCTCCAACAGTTATGGTTCCTATGTCAATAGGATCAGTTGAAACTACTTTCTCCTCTACTCATACACCTTAATCCCAATTTTTTTTGGAGGGCAGTTGGGGTTAAGTGACTTGTCCAAGGTCACACAGCTAGTTTTTGTGTTAAGTGTCTGAGGCCAGATCTGAACCCAGGTCCTCCTGACTCCAGGACCAGTGCTCTATTCACTGTGCCACCTAGCCATCCCTTTTTTCTTTTTATTTCTTTTTTTTTCTTAATCCCAATTTTTAAGGGAAGGCAATGAGCATTTATTGAGCATTTACTGTGTGCTGGGCACTTTGCTAAACTCTGAGAATACAGTTATAGTCAAAAAGAAAGGCTGTCCCTATGGTCAGAAAGCTCACATTCTAACAGGGGAAGAAAATAAAAAGAAACTCTCAAGTAGAGAAAGAAGAGAAGATGAAGGCATCCAACCCTGGGCATAGTAGAGAGAGTTCAAAGAGTTGGGAGCATAGGATGGAGAAAGAGGAAGACGAGACTCACCTGAGCATCCTTCTTAAAATTGAAGTCCTAAGGTCCTAAGAAGAACCAGTCAGTCACAAGGAGAGTCCACAAGGCCAGGGGAGACTTTCAGTGTTAGAAGTCTAGGGGTGCAGTGTAACTTCCAGCATAAAGAGGTTCCCAGGGCAGGGAAAACAAAGTTTCCACATATTTCCTTGTCTTTTCTCCTCTACCCCTGGATAGCTTTTTGAGCTCCAATTCCTACTCTATAAAATGAAGGGACTGTTCTCAATAAGGGGTAGGAAAACTGCATTCTCAAGGCCACATGTGGCTATCTAGGTCCTCCAGTGCAGTCCTTTCACTGAATCCAAACTTTACAGAACAAATCCCCTAAATTAAAAGTATTTGTTCTATAAAACTTGGACTCAGTCAAAGGGCTGCACTAAAGGACCTAGAAGGCCATAGACTCCCCACCCCTAGCTTGGATAATTTCTAAAGTCCCTTCTAGTCCTCACATTCTATGGAATATATCCAAATAGCTTAAGGTCTACTTTAGATGTTTAATTCATCGTAAAGATATGAAAAGGAAAATGCTTCTGCTCTTTCTCAAAAGTAGGAAAGGTTATCGAGAATATATGACAGTACTCAGATGGTGCCATTCAAGTTATTCTGACCTGTGTGTGTGTGTGTGTGTGTGTGTGTGTGAGTGTGTGTATGATAAATGAAGTATTTTCCAGAATTATAAAGGAATAGGAGAATTTTCCCTTATCCACTATCACCCTGTATTAGATGTTCCACATCGAAAGAAGTATATCAACCAGCACATGGACCCTAATTGTGATTATATTTTATTACTACTTAGCCTATTAAGTGCTTAAATTACCAGATAAGAGAATCTATGTTTCTAATAGTGGAAAGTATGTTAACAGTATTCTCACTAACTGTTTCAGCCCTGTTCCAACAATCTCGTGGATGAAGGTTAATGGTTATATTCCAAGCAAAGCACGTCTACGGAAATCTCAAGGAGTGCTGGAAATACCAAATGTGCAACTGGATGATGCAGGGATATATGAATGTAGAGCTGAAAATTCACGTGGAAGAAATTCTTTCCGTGGACAGTTACAAGTATATAGTAAGTATGGTCTGCAATGATGCAGAGACATTCCTTCTCCTCAACACACAAACCTTCTTATGTATCAGTTTAAATGCAGATAAAAATGATGTATTATATGTTCCTTGAGGACAGGGACTGTCTTTTGCCTTTTTTTTTTTTTTTGGTATGTTCAGTGCTTAACACAGTGCCTGGAACATAGTAGGTACTTAAATGTTTATTGATTGCTTTAGAAAATTCATAGTTACTTGGTGCCAAGGTCATGTCTTACCTTAAATTGGTTTTCATTCTAAGGTACTCCATAAGTTAACTTTACACAGAATATTGCTCTAAAATTATAACAAATGTAAGAGTTTTTATAAATCACAGGATTATTCCTTAAAATAAATGGATTTTTTTAGGGGCCTGAACTATTGCTTATATTTTGGTTGCTTTTATTAAGTCTTTTAGGCTACTAGGTTAATGGGCTAGGGTATGATAAGCAATTATCTAGTAGCCTAAAAAAGCTAAAATAGTTCCTGAAGGTGTCAAATTTTAAATCCACCCTTGGAAAATCTTTCTGAAGAGGGAATGGAGGGAGTAGATGAACTTTGTTTTTTTTTTTTAAGCAATTGGGGTTAAGTAACTTGCTCAAGGTTACACGGCTAGTCATGATTTATGTGTGGGTGCTCATTTTCTGAGGCTGGATTCGATCTCAGGTCATCCCAACTCCGAGGCTGGCGCTCTTACTCACTGAGCCACCTAGCCGCCCCTTTTTAGGGCAATTGGGGTTAAGTAACTTGCCCAAGGTCACAGGGCTAGGTTTTTTTTTTTTGTTTGTGTGGGTTAAATGTCTGAGGCCAGATCCGAACTCAGGTCCTTCTGACTCCAGGGCTGGCGCTCTACTCACTGCGCCACCTAGCTGCCCCTAAACATTTCTGTAGTGCCTACTATGTGTGAGGCACTCTACTAATAGCTTTACATGAATTATCTCATTTAATCTTCACAACAACACTTTATCCCCATTTTGTAGTTGACAAAACTGAGGTAAAGAGAGGTTAAGTGACTTTCCCAGGGTCACATAGCTAATAAGTATCTGAGACTGGATTTGAACTCAGATCTTCCTGACTACACAACCAGCACTCTATCCACTATACTATCGTCTCTAAAAAGAAACCTTTTTTTCTCTTTCTCTTTTTGGTCTGGCCTATTATTTCTTCAATGTGGGAAACTCCTACTATGGAAATGCTCCCCCACCAATTATCTGTAACTCATAGTGTTAAGAGAGTTTTCTGGAGCAATAAAAGATAAAATCATCTATTCATGGTCATTTAACTAATTGTCAGAGATAGGTCTTGAACCCAGGCCTTCCTGAATCAGAGCAGACCCTCTATCTACTACATTAAACTGTATACTATAACAACATAAACCACAGAACTGAAAACCAAAATGCTGAGTGTAGTATAGTAGAGATAGGGGTATTCCTGAAGCTAGAGAGACCTGGGTTCAGATCCTGCCTCTAATACATGCTAACTATATGACTTGGGCAAATCACTTAACCTTTTAAGTGCAATTCTCTAAGATTATAATTTGCAGAGAAAGTGCTAGCTAACATCGGAAGGAAGGAGAGTCCTAATCTGAGAGTTGCCTATACCAACAAAGTTATAGGTCTATACCCACAAATTATTTTATTCCATTTGTCACATCATTGTTTTTGCAATGTTTGTTACTCATTGGGGAAGGGAAGTGGAGGTAGGAACAGGTTCAGAATACAGCTCCAATGCCTACTTACCCAGATGACTTCAGACAGATGATTTAGCGTCTTCAGCCTCAGTTTTCAATCCAATAAATATTTATTAAGTGCCTATTACATGCCAGACACTGTGCTAAACTCTGGAGATATAGTTAATAAAAAAGAAAAATAGTCCCTGCCCTTAAGGATCTTACAATCTAATGCAGGGAGACAGAACACAAATGGAGGCATAAAAGGTTTGGGGAGACCAGGGGTATTCAGCATGGAAGCATCTTGTTCTGTGCACTTGAAACCAGGCACAGCAGCAGATACAGAGTGAAGTGAGCCAAAAATTCCAGTGTCTGCCTTCTATAATGGAAAGCACTGGGAGGAGTTGGTACTCTACTCTCTAGCCCTTCAGTAAGAGGGGAAGAGGGCAGAAGGAGATGGTTTAGGTCAAGACCTGAGTTAGCATCATGGTGATTAAATTAGGAGTGATGAGCTAAAATGGGGATAATAATGCTTATGTTATATACTTCACATGATTAGAAGGCTTTTTGAAGCCTTGGTTTGCTTAGTAAATTTGAGATGTTATTATCAATACTCAGAAAATTTGAAGGATGCCTAAGAAACCATCCAGTCAAGTCAATGAGCATTTACTAAGTGCCTACTAGGTGCCTTTCATGGTGGTGAGTTGGGGGTAGAGGGAATTCGAACAAAGGCAACCAACATTTCCAGCTCTGAAGGAGTTCACAGTCTTTCAGTCTAATTAAGAAACAGCATGGAAACATTTATGTACAAACAAGATACATGGCGAATAGTTAGAGAAAATCAGAGGGAAGGAACTGACATTAAAGGGGATCAGGAAAGGCTTCTTGTAGGACAGCAGTGGCAAACACAAATAGAAATGGAGGTAATCTGTACATAAGGATCCCTGTAGACCATATATTAATTCATTTATTGAATGGGATGGAGATGATGTGATAAGACTTGATCTTAGAAACATTAAGTCTGACAGCTAAGTGGAGGATAGAATGCAGAGGGGAAAAACTTGAAGCAGTGAGTCTAACAAACAGGCTGTTGTAATCATCCAGTTGTGAGATAATGAGTTGCTGCACCAGAGCAGTGGCAGTATCAAAGGAAATAAGGATTATATTTAGAGAGATTGCAAGGGTAAAATCAAGAGGACTTCACAACAGGTAGGACATAATTTGAGTGGAGACAGTGAGGAGTCATGGTTATTAGCCTAGGTGATTTGGACCATGGTGGTACCCTTAACAGCAATTGAAAAGTAAGAAAGGGGGAGGGTTTGGGAAGAACAATTATGACTTCAGTTTTTGACATGATGAGTTTAAGATGTCTATGAGACATCAAGTTTTTTTTTTTTAATTTTTTAAAGAGATATCAAGTTTGAGATGTCCAGAAGGTGTTGAAGCTGTGTCTGGAGGTCAGGAGACAGTATATGTAGATCTAAGAATTATTGTCATAGAGATGATAGTTTAATAAATTGGTTATAGGATCTGATGAGATAGCCAAGTGAAAGGGAATAGAAGGGAAAGAGAAGAGGGATCATGACAGTACCTTGAGAGATATCCTCAGTTAGTGGGATTGACCTGGATGTTAAGTCCAACAAAGGAACCTCAGTTTGGTTGTGGTTAAATCATTTTTTCAGTCACGTCTTACTCTGCAACCCCATTTGGAGTTTCATTGGCAAAGATACTGAAGTTTTTTTCCCTTTCCTTCACCAGCTCATTTTACAGAAGAGGAAATTGAGAGAAGGAGGGTTAAGTGGCTTGCCCAGAGTCACACAGCTAGTAAGTTTTAAAGGGCAGATTTGACTAATAAAGAGGAGTCTTCCTGACTCCAAGCTCTACACTCTCTCCACTATGCCACCTAACTGCCCAGCAAAGGAGACTGTGTGTTGAGAAATGAGTAAGTCAAGGAACTAGGAAATAATATGTTTGAGGGAATGTCAACATGTGTGTTAATTCATCTAGCATTAAGGCAAGATTTCAGGAGGTGAAAAAATGGGAACTAAGCACTTAATTTGTTAAGGAAAGAAGGAAAATGTCCTGGAGGTCTGTAAATAACAACTACCAGAATCCTGATTTTTCCAATCCATTCATCCTACAGATCAGGAAACAAAAGTCCATAGAAGTTAAGAGACTTGTGCAAAGTTATTCAAATACTAAATGGTAGGGCCAGGAGTCAAACTTAAGTCTTCTGACTCTGAGTCCATCACTCTTTCCACTGTACCACATCAAAGATCTTTTTTTCTCTCTAAGATTTATATTCTATAATTTCTTTCCATTGGAAAATAATGTCCAGTTGTTGTTTACTTCATAATCAACATTCTTAAACATATAGATATACTTTCTTCAAATAATCTCATATTTAACATATGGCTTCTACTTGTCTCTCCAGTCTTATTTCTCACAGCTCAACATTCCCCCAAAGAATATTCTAGTCAAGCTAACTTGGCCTACTTATTGTGTATTAAATTTGCTGAGCATATATTTGCTCCCAGTCTTTGCTTATGTCACTTACTTGTCTGGAGTTGCTATCATGAACTTCAACTCTCTCCATTTATTTTCCTTTTATCTTTCATTCAGTAATTAATTTAACATATTTGTATATGTATACATATATATGTATGTGTATGTGTTTATATATGTATTGCATGGATTATATATACATATATTGGTGTGTATATGTGTATATAGCACCTATATGTGCAAAGCATAGTCCTTTCCCTTAAATGAGTTTATAATTTGTTCCTTAGATGAAATATTTAAGACCTTCCTCCTTCAAAATTCCCTGCCTGAACTATGAAAGTCCTTTTTGCCTAATTTCCTCATCTGGAAAATGAACTGAAGTAGGAAATGGCAGACCTCTCTAGTACCTTTACCAAAAGGAAAAATCTTTTCCTCTGAACCTTCTGAGTATTGACCTATGCCAAAAATCATGCCCCTTCCTCAGAAATTTATTATCTCTTGGTTCAGATAGTTCAAATCACTAAATATTTGTATGTTGGAGGGGAAACAAAGATTTAGATAGTAGTTTTAGCAATAGATCAGTGATAGAAATAGAACAAATATGTAAGCATATTTGCTTGGATAACTAAAGCTAATTGATAAATGCTTGAATATCTAATTTCATATTTAGTATGTTATCATACTTTTAAAAATGTATTTATGGGGTGGCTAAGTGGCACAGTGAATTGAGCACTGGTCCTGGAGTTAGGAGGACATGAGTTCAAATCTGGCCTCAGATACTTAACAGTTACTAGCCGTGTGCCCTTGGGCACATCACGTAACTCCAGCTGTCTTACCTTTTTCCCTCACAAAAATAAAATCCCCAAAATAAAAATATATTTGCACTATCTACCCACTAAAATATAAGCTCTTGGGGGGGATGCATAGTATATGTATTTGTATCCCCCAAATCTAGCATGATGCTGTGTACATAGCAGGTACTCACTAAATATGTGCCCGTTCAGATGATTGTAATCATGATGGTTGTGATGGTGATGAACCAGAGTAATTGTTGGTAATATGAAATAATTTTTACCCTTAGAAGTGATCCTTTGCATAGTATACTCATAGCAATATTTAAAATGTATATCCAAATAGGCATGTGGTAATATTTCTGAATTCACAATGTTGATAGAGAATAGATTTAGAGCTGGATAGGAAATTTAGAGGTTACCTGGTATAATACACCATTTTAGAGTTAAATGACTTGTTAAAAGTTATACAAGTAAAAAACTAGGATTTGAGCCCGGGTCTTCTGATACTAAGTTTTAAGGAGAAAACAACCACTTTTAACATTATGTAAGTATTTGCTAAAATGGAAATAAGCATTGAAGAGCTGACTCTTTAATTACAAGAATGCATTAAAATTTCCCGAGATTTGTCCTTAGGACTGTAATGACATATTATTTTGAACATATTAAGTGTATTTGTATTTCCTCTTTGTTCTAACAGTTATCCTCAAAGAGATGTCTCATGAAGAAAGTGACCCCAGTCCAGATTGTCTTAAAAAAAGAAACTGACAAAATCATCACCATATTCAAGTCTCAAATTATCCAGACAACTTATGCATATTGAAAAAATGTCATGTTACATAGCTTTCAAACTGATACAGGAAAGTTTGATTATTTAAGATGTATTAATTTTAAAATTATGTTATGCCTCAGTCCAAAGAGCCTTTTAGGACATTTAGATGGTACTACGGATAGTGCTGGACTTGGAATCAGGAAGCCTTATGTTCAGATTTTTATTAGCTGTGTGATCCTGGGCAAGTCACTTAACCTCTCCTGGTCTCAGCTTCCGCATACACACAGCACTTTGCCAACTTTAAAGCCCTATATAAATGTTAGATATTATTATTATTATTATTGATTTAGCAAAACAGAGAATCATCATTTAAAAAAAAAATTAGCCATGGGTGGAGGCATGTTCTGAACATGATGTCTCATTGGACTTTAGAGTGACAAGAAGGCTTGGATATCATTGAGATTATGTAAACTGAACATTGTTCTAAATGTAGAAGGACTTCATTTGTTGGTACCCCAAACAAAGAACTCTTAGAAGTTCACTTCTTGGGTCTCTCTTGGTTCAGGGTTGTGCCTGAGGACCACACAGTCCAAAGTCATATAGGGAAGGAGACAAGCTACAGTGAATCTGCATAGAGGTGTCCCTGCAGTATGTCATACAAAACACAAGCAATAGTAAACTGCTCTCTTCTCCCTCCCTTCACCAAAATGTAAGTCAATACATTGGATTTCCATTTGCACCTGGACCTTAAGAGACTATGGCATGGAAGAATTTTATCCACTCATCTTTGGGATTTACACTCTGGGACTGAGCTGTTTTGATAGGAGAGTTAGATAATACCACTATATGCAGCTGGCCCCAGATCAGACCATGGTTCATATTCCATACAGCAGTTTACCCTGACCATCCTTTTATCATTTGCCCTGAAGCTATGTGTATACCTTCCACCAGCTGCTACCTCTGCTTCCTACTTCTTGGCCTGTGAATAGTAATCAAATCAGTACCAATGTGGCTATGTCAATCCGATGCTCTCTGGGTTCACTCACCATCACTGACTTTCAAAAACAAAATATCCTTCTCTTGCTGCCATTTCCCTATGTATATTGACTCCCTTATTAAAATTAAAGAGTTCTTAGGTCAGGGGCTCTTTATATTTGAACCCTCAGTGGTTAACACAATACCTTTGTGCATAATAAACACTTGCACAATGCTTTTTATTAATTTCTTTATTAATTCATTAATTTTTTGTCTCAATTTCAGGAGAAATTTTCTTGTATGACTAATAATAACACTGAATGAGTCTGATCTTACTAGCAAAAAAGGGAATAAACTGTTGGCTTTGGGAGGTAGACTAATTCATTTATAAAATTAAATTCTACTTTTAAAATGCCTTCCTTTTAGTTACTGGGCAATGTCTTGAGAGAATTAGTATCTATCTTTCCTTCAAATGAACAGTTTGTCCTTTTTTATTTTGAGAAGTAAAACCTAGTTAATATTTTCCATTAGGTATAACTTTTGGCTGGCATCCATGTTTTAAATGTATTTATTCCAGTCTCTTCACTTGAATTCTCATGGTTTCTGAAATTTAGTTGAAAGTAAAATGCATTCTATATTCATATAATATAGTGATGCAACACCATAGTGGAACGAACTCTTCAAAGCAATCTGGAATCAATAATGAAGTGCTTAAAATAATCTAGTGATAGGCTGTTGGCAATGGAACGTGTTTGACCTGAGACTGGTTAATTATTGAAGAGTCTTTTAAATTGAAAAGGAAGAGATTCATCAGATACAACTGCTAAACCTTAAATTTTAACTTAAGAGAATATCAACTCAAAGGAATCAATAAGACTTGGTAAAATTCAGCCCATTACTGAAGTACAGCATGGAAAGGGTTACCTTGCTCAAAAGGAATAGATTAGAAGGGATAACAAAGTCACATTGTATATCAAGAAGATAGCAATCAAAGTGAAAATCTGTGAAACTAAAGGGAAGTCATAATAGAGAGTATTAAGACTAAAGAAGGGATAAGCTAAAGAAATATCACAATACTAATGTCCTATAAATCTCCAGCTCAAATAGAGAAAACAGATTATAACTTCCTAACTAATATGAGTCTGAGGGCAGATATTGTTGAGATGATCTGGACATATTTGAGAGATCTCTTTGTTAAAATTAGAGGACCTAATGTTGGGCAGCTAGTTAGTAGTGTATAGAATGCCAGGTCTGGAGACAGAAAACTCATATTTTTTAGTTCAAATTTGGCCTCAGACACTAGCTACACGACACTGTGCAAATCATTTAACCCAGTTTGCCTCAGTTTCCTCATCTGTAAAATGAGCTGAAGAAGAAAATAGCAAATCACTCCAGTATTTTTGCCAAGAAAACCCCAAATGGGGTCATTATGAGTCAGACACAAGTGAGAAAAATGACTGAGGAACAACAAAAACGTTTTTGTTTTTTGGGGTTTTTATTGGGGTTTTTTTGTTTGTTTTTTGTTTTTTCTTTACTTTTCTTGCTTTTCTTTTAATTTAGTCTGGAAGCAGTAAAGGTAAATCGCCCCCCCCTCCCCCCCATATCTGAGTCTCAGCAATAAAGAAGAACTGCAGGATTAAGTGGATATAACAGGGACTTTAATAGAAGTGACAGTGTGATTTTAGTGTTTGTAATAGATATGGAAATCAAACTCATTAGTATGTATGCTAGGCTTTAGAAGAGTAGAGTCAAGGAAAGAAAAAAATAGAATAGGTAGGATCACATAGCTCTAAGAGTTACAAGTATGATTCCCTAATCATCAAAGTTTCAGAGAGGGTTTTAATGATACATTGCTATATATTGAGAGTAGCTGCTGTAAAGTGGAGAAAACAGGGAATTTGGACTCTGAAGATCAGGTTTTAAATCCTAGCTCTGTCATTTCTTAACTGTGTGATCTTGGGCAAGCCACTTAACTCATCTGAAACAAAGCTCCTTCATTTGTAAAGTGAGAAAATAAGACTTCCACAGCCAATATGGCATGATAGCTGTGAATCAGATAATCAATACACACGAAGCATACCATAAGGGGAAAATACAGTATGAATATAACCAGGGTTATTAATTTTTTTCCAAATGCTTTATTAACTTCTGGTTTACATCATTCATTTCTGCCAGATTTTGAGTTACAATGTTTTTCCCATTTTTCCCCTACCCACCACCCCAAAATATTAGTCCCACAGGATATCCCCCCATCCAATCTGCTCTCTCCTGTATCTTCTCCTTTACCCCCTTCAGCTTTTCCAGTAGGGCAAGGTGAATCTCTGTGTCCCAATGCCTATATATCTTATTTCCCAATTATATGTAAAATAGTATTAATAATAGTATTTATATATTTTAAACATTTGATTTTAAAACTTTGAATTCCAGATTCATTCCCTTCCTCCCCTGTCACCCACCCTTACTGGGAAGATAACCAATTCAGTATATGTTGTAGATGTGTAGCTATGCAAAACATTATCATAGTCGATATATTGTAAAAGACTGACTACATTTCCCTCCCTCCTATCCCACTTCCCACTTGGTCTATTCTCTACTTTGATCCTGTCCCTTTCCAAAAGTGGGTGCTTCCAACTTCCCTTCCCCCCAGACTGCCCTCCCTTCCATCATCCCCCCCTCTCATCTCCTTCCCCCCTATTCTCCTGTGGGGTGAGGTATCCTATTTAGTATGTATGTCATTCTCTCCCTGAGCCAAATTCAATGACAATAAGGTTTTGCCATTTTTGCCTTCCTGTTCTTCCCCTCCCTTGTAACCACTTTCCCTTGGCTTTTCTGTATGAGATAGTTTACCCCATTCTGTCTCTCCACATCTACTCTCATTATATTCCTCTCTCACCTCTTAATTTCACCTTTTAAGTATCAACCCTTCCCATTAAATTCGCATTGTGCCCTCTATCCATGTATACCTGTAAACATATATAAAAACACATTGACATATGTATTCATATGCCTATATACCCTTCTTCAACTATTTTCATACTGAGAAAAGTTTCATCAGATAACTGTACTGTTTTTCCATGTAGGAGTATAAATAGTTCAACTTTCATAAGTTCCTTATGATTTCTTTTCCCTGTTTACCTTCTCAAGCATCTCTTGCTTCTTGTATCTGAATGTTAAATTTTTTATTATACTCTGTTTTTTTTTCTTTAAGAATAATTTAAAGTCCTCTATTCTACTGAATGACCATATTTTCCCCTGAAACATGATACTCAGTTTTACTAGGTAGGTGATTTTGGTTTTAATCCCAGCTCCTTTGCCCTCAGGAACATCATATTCCAAGCCCTTCAATCCCTCAATGTAGAAGCTGTCAGATCCTGTGCTATTCTGATTGTGTTTCCACAATATTAAAATTGTTTCTTCCTGGCTTCTTGTAATATTTTCTCCTTGATCTGGGAATTCTGGAACCTGGTATGTTCCTAAGAAATTTCTTTTTGGGATCTTTTTCAGGAGGTGATTGGTGCATTCTTTCAACCTCTATTTTGCCCTCTGGTCTTAAAACTTCAGGGCAATTTTCCTTGAGAATTTCTTGTAGGATGATTTCTAGGTTCTTTCTTTGATCATGGTTTTCAGGTAGTCCAATAATTTTTAAATAATTTCTCCTTCATCTATTTTCCAGGTCAGTGGTTTTTCCCATGAGATATTTCACATTGCCTTCTATTCATTCATTTGTTTGAATCTGCTTAACAGCATCCTGATTCCTCATAAAATCACTAAGTTCCATTTGCTCCACTCTAATTCTGAAGGAATGATTCTCCTCAGTGAGCTTTTGAGATTTTTTTTCCATCTGGCAAATTCGGTTTTTTAAGGCATTCTTGTCCTCATTATCTTTCTGAGCCTCTTTTGCCATTTGAGTTAGTCTATTTTTTAAGGTGTTATTTTCCTCTGTCAGGCTGTTGACTCTCATTTCAAACTTTTCTGGCATCTTTCTCATTTCTCTTCCCAATTTTCCCTCCACTTCTCTTATCTACTTCTTAAGGGCCTCTATGGCCTGTAACCAGCTTGTATTTTCATTTGAGGCTTTTGATGCAGGAGTTCTGACCTCACAGTCTTCCTCCTATTCTATGCTTTGATCCTGTTTACCACGAAAATAGGAGTCCAATGTTGAATTTTTCTATTTATTTTGTTTCCTTTGCCTGGCCATGTTGCCACTCAATTACTTGACTTTTGGGCTTCTTGCCACAGTAGGACTCTGCCACCATCCAGGGGAGCTTCTGTCCCAAATGCTGGGGTTTACTCAGCTGCTGGAGCTATTAGTCGGATGGCCTCTCTGAAGCCTCCACATGCTCTGGCAAGGTGGTCAAACACCCCAAGACCTCCAGTAGATCGCAATCCAGATCCAAGCAGGTTAGAGCAAGAACAATTACCCCCCCCCCCCCCAGCCCAGGCTGGTCACCAGGACCCTCTACAGTCTGTAGGCCAGGAACTGAAGCTGCAACATGACACAGGCTTTGCCTCAGCTACTCAGTGGCTTCTCGCCCTGAAGGGAAGATGACAACATGCTCTCCAAACTATTAGGTCCCAAAGCCCATATTGCACTGACCTCTCTCTTTGTCCTTGGCATCTATGTGTTGATAATTCTGGAAACACCACAGCTACTGGTGTTCTATAGTTCTTCCAGTCAGCTGCTGGTCTGGCCCCTTGGGCTAAAGCCTCCAACTCATGTGGGGCTGGAGTAGGTTCCCAGAGCACTGTGCTAGCCACTCCCTGCCAGGCTGCTGGGCTGTCCTCAGTGAGAGGTTAACTTCTCTGTGGCATTTTGTGGGTTCTGTAGCTCCAGAGTTTATTCACAGTCCCCTTTTACATAAATTGGAAGTGGTGTGAGCTGCAGCCCCATGGAAGTGCTTTTTCTACTCCACCATCTTGACTCTGTCCCCTCATTATTAAGATTTTTTTTTTTTTGATTTTTAAAAGTTGTTCATTTATTTACCAAAAAAAAAAAAGGAAAATAATTCCAATTTAAGTAACTTGGTTTGACAACAATCAAGAAATTATGTTTGATCACAATTTTTCCCCCTAACGAAGTATTTTACAGTTAGGAAAAATCCATTTATAACACAAAACACCCACATAACCAGCTCTAAAGCACTAAATTAGAACAAATCAAAAGGCAACTAAATAAAACGGTTCTATTATAAACATCATTTTTTTCTTTTGTTTCTATACTTTATGTATATGTTGTAAGCTGAGGAAGACCTAAGCCACTTGGCTTCTCATATCCTGGACCCATGTGTCTTCACCTTAATCTGAACAACTTGAATGGTGGCTATGCCCAGGAGGAGTTAAGCCTCTTGGGTCAACACTCCATGGTCCCATGTCTCGAGCCTCTTCCTCCACCACTTAACCTCATTTATTTCCTTGCCAAAATGGACATTCCCCTTTTCCTCCTCAAGTTCACAGAATCAATGTTTATCACTGCCTCCAGAAAGGGCAAAATGAACTGCCCTATTGTTCTCTTCAAGAATACACTGAACTATACAGGAAAGACTTTAACATCACCAATAACTTCAATGGTGTGTACTGATCTAGAGTCAGACATCCTGGACAATGAAGTCAAGTGAGCCTTAGGAAGCACTGCTTCCAATCAGGTGACTGTAATCACAGCTGAGCTATTTAAAATGTTACAAGATGCTGCTGTTAAAGGGCTGTACTCCATACGCCAGCAAATCTGGAAAACTCAGCAGTGGCCACTGGAATAAAAATGATCAGTTTATGTCTCAAGGAGGGCGATGTTGAAGAATGTTCAAATCACTGAACAAATATATTCATTTCCCATGCCAGCAAGATTATGCCTGAGCTTCTGCAAGCTAGGCTTCAGCAATATGTGAACTGAGAAATACTAGAAGTGCAGAGTGGTTTTTGAAGAGACAAAGGAACTAGAGACCAAATTGCCAACATTTGCTGGGTTTTGAGGGAAGTGAGGGAATTCCAGAAAAACATCTACTTCTGCTTCATTGACTACACTAGAGCCTCTGACAGTGTGGATCACAACGAAATGCGGCAAGGCCTCCAAGAGATGAGAGTACCAGATCATCTTGTCTCCTGAGGAAGCTGTATGCGGCTTGAGAATCAACAGTTGGAACTGAACATGGAACAACTGACTGGTTTAAGATTGGAAAAGAAGTATGATAAGGCTGTATGCATCACATTTCTTTAACTTATATGCAGAACACACTAGGCAAAATGGCGGGCTGGATGGATCATAAGCTGGAATTAAGGTTGTTGAGAGAGATATCAGTCTCAGACATACAGCCAATACCACTCTGATGGCAGAAAGAGAAGAGGAATTAAGAAGCCTCTTGAAGAGGGTTAGAAAGGAGAGTATAAAATCTGTCATCAAATTTCACATCAAAAAACACCTAAGATTTTGGCAACTGATCCCATCACTTCCTGGAAAACAGAGGGAGAAGAAATGGAAGCAGTGTCAGATTTCATATTCTTGGGCTCAAAAATCACTACTGATGGTAACTGCAGCCATGAAATTATGACACCTGCTCCTTGGAAGGAAAGCTATGGCAAATCTGGACAACATACTAAAGAAGAGAAATATCACTTTGCCACCAGGGTCTGTATAGTCGAAGCTATGGTTTTTCCAGCAGAAATGTATGGCTGTGAGAGTTGGACTATGAGGAAAGCAGAGTGCTGTGACGCTTTTGAATTGTGGTTCTGGAGAGGACTTCTGAGAGTCCTTTGGACAGCAAGGAGGTCAGATCAGTCAATACTTAAAGAAATTAATTCAGTCTGTTCACTGGAAGGTCAAATACTGAAGATGAAGTTTAAATACTTTGGCTGCCTGATGAAAATTTTATCCCTCCAGTAGAAAATAAGTTACTTGAGAGCAGGAACCGTTTTGTTTTTGTATTTCCAGGACCTAGCAAAAATTCTTATAGTGGTAGATGTTTAATGTTTGTTGAATGGAATTGAATTATATTCACACTCTTACATATAATCTATTATAGGTCTTTTCATGATAAGAGGTTGCGATTTTAAAATTTCCTCTCAATATATTAATTTTTCTTTTCTCTATTCCTTTTCTCATATCACACACCTCTCCTACCACATGATTTCTTAGTGCAAAAGAAATGAATGGATCTCCCATTCTTCTGACAAGGTATTTCCTAGAGTAGGAAATCTCTGTATTCTTACATGAATGTTCAAATCCATCAATCTAGAACTTAGTACTTTTATACAATATTTAGCTGTTACAGGGCATTTTCAAGAATTTGTAAGCAGTTTTAACTACCTCCAAGTTTCCTATTATAACTGGAGCTTCACTTCTGAGAACAGTACAGCTTTGTCATTTGTTCAATTAATTCAATTAAATTATTCCATCTCTCCCTTTCTTCACCCACTTTTCGTCCTCAACGAGACCTACAATCCCTCTACACATCCTCCCTACTTAGCCAGGCCATCACCTCTGCTCTGGCTATACTCTCCTCCCTTTCCAATCATGACTATTGGTCATGTGAGTGACCTGAAACTCTACACCAGGGGAGGGGACCCTTTGGCCTCAAGGCCACATGTGGCCCTCTAGGCCCTTAAGTGTGGCTCTTTGAACTGAATCCAAATTTCACAGAATAAATCCTACTGCTCTACATTTTACCCTCAAACCCCTTGTTCCCTTCTCCTATCACTGCTCATGGAACCATGATTATTGAGTCCACTACAAATTTATGTTATCTAATTTCAACTGGGCTCTGGCTGTAGGAAGACAATCCTATTATTCTCCCTAACAGATATCCTATTCTACACACCACAGCAGCTGTTCCAAAGCTTTTCTTCTCAAACTTCTTACAAGTTATCTCTTCCTACACCACCTTTTCAGCTGGGGAATTCTGCCTCATCCAGAAGTATTGAGGCCATCCACTGAGACCCTCTCCTTCCCTTCTGACATCATTTTCCAGGAGTGAGAAAATGCATTTCCCTCCTCCCCACTTTGCTACAGGTATGGAACACTGCAGATTTACTAAGACTCAGAAGATACATACTTTTTTTTCTTTGATAAAAAAAAAACTATCAAAAGAAAACAGTTTGTTGGGAAGGAAAGGGGGATGCAAACATAACAGGAATCTGTAAAAAATGAGGGATAAGTGGAAAAATAAAGAAGCAAACAGACTTGTTAGATAAAAATTTGAAATAAAAGTGACAAGTGGGGAAGCAACCTTGAGAAGGTGATGTAAAGGAAATTACACAGTAGGTCTCTATGACCAAAAGAACATTCCAATGAATCCCTCACAAGTCATCAGAAAATAGTTAGGAGGCAGCAAGCCCCTAGTAGTACCACTGCAATTAAGCATTAACACATCAAACGCAAACTGTACATTGGAATCTTATACTAATTTACAGATACTTTTAAAAAAAAGGTCTATTGTCAAAGCCTTTTTCAGAAACAATCTACTTAAATCAATAAATTAATTTCTACATAGCAACTTAAAAAAAAAGCCAGTAGGGTATATGTGATTTACATTAAAACACATGCAAGACATGTTTTTTTTTTCTTATGAGTTGTTTGGTTTTTTTCATCACATTCTAATAGATTTAAGAACAAGTATAACTACCTATTTTAAACTTTTACCACTAATTAAACAGGTAGGAATATGAATGCTCTTACATGGATATAGCTTACCTAAAAATGACATTTAAACTTAGGACAACTATTTACGTTCAACTGATGAAAATCATGGGAAAGTCCAGAGTTCCAAAAATTGTTTGTGTTTCCAAACACACACTTGTTTAAATCACTGCAAATGGATATAGTAAGCCAGGAGAAGGCAGAGCAGTGTTTTGATATGAGAGTCAGGTTAGACTTGTTCATGCAATTTCTGGTTCCCCATCCCACAAAGACAAAATTCCAAGGATGCCACAGAAGGAATATGTTTTCAGCTCCAGAAGCCAATAGAGAAGACTTCTCTTTTTGTTCCAACAGTTCCATTCAATTGGAAAGCTGCATGCTCAGGTCCTGGAAGATATTTGTTTTTTTGATTCTTCCTGTTGAATTTTCTTTCCTAGAATGTTTCCAGCTACTGCACGAGGCTTATAATCATGGGAAGATAAAATGCAAAATCAAGTAAATACCTACAAGTGGGGTGGATCAAATGATGGTTTTTAGGTTAAATCTTAGAATCACAAAGTTCAACTTAGACTCAGTTTTGGTCTCCAAACAATGGAAGTTGACCACAGTTCATTCTATGGGCCAGAGAGCCCAAGCTGCACTAGGCAGCAGGAGAGCGATGAGGATGGAAGAAAACAGGTTCACAGCATTGTTATCAAGAATAGGCTTTCCCGATATGTATTTTGTCTCACCAGTTGGCTGGCTGACAACTGAGCGGGTGTTTTCATCCCAACCAGAATACTGCATTGTTGCTCCTAAGTATGAGTCAATAACTGATCCTAGTAAACCAGCCATTCCTGCAAATGCAACAACTGGCCATTGGGGAGCAGAAGATTCCAAATCATTCACAAAAATCAGCTGTGTGAAGAAGAAGGCAATGCCCACCAAGGACCCACCAAGAAAGCTGGAGAGAAAGCCTACGGCAGTGACCCCTCCATTGGTACCAATTGGAACTCTTTGCCAGGTTGTTATCAATCTTGGTTGGGTAGTACTTGCGACAGAGCCAATTTCTGAAGCCCATGTATCTCCTGCAGAGGAGGCCAAGGAAGCCAAGAGAGACAAACACATCCAAGAAGCAGTGTACTGTTTGGAGAAATCAATGCAGATTTCACCTGGCCCATTTTCTATCATGTAGAGCAATGCCAGCTCTGTAGGGACAGCTCCATTACAGAAAACCTGAATCCAATTTCTCTGCCCCCCTTCTTTATATTCAGGATCTATACGCTTCTTTTCCTCTTCTTTCCACTTGGTGAGTTTTGAGGAAGAAATGAAAAACGTCATCAAAGAGGTAAAAAAGCTCAAATTTGCAATGGTCAAGATAAATCCAACTACTACACCTCCCAAAGCACCACTGTGATCCAGACTCTTCTTTTTTAAGCCATTAAACACAATCAAAACAGGAACTATCACTGAAAATAGCCACCGCCATGGAGAAATAGGGTGCAAGGAACCGTAGTAGGTGCTCGCAGTCATGGACACAATCCAGAAGGCCAAGGAGATGAAGAGGATCAGGCTCAGGATCACGATGTTGGTCATCATCTTTAAATAGCTTCTGCACAGAACGGCCTCCAGATCTGGCATGAAACGCGAGCACGATCACCACCTTGTTTCAGTTGAGCCTTGCCCTTGATTATATTCCATTATTAAGATTTTTGATGAGGATTGAGTCACCAGACTGAGGTCCCTTCCTATTCTACAATTCTACAATTACATGCAGTTAGTCTCCAAGCATAGTTTCTGGCATTAAAAGAAAACTGCTACTTCTTCCACAAACAATAACAAAGAGCTGATGATTTTTCCTCAACTTTCCTCCCACTTTCAAGCTGGTCTCCCTGTTTACAATTTCTTTCCAATCCAATTTGTCATCCACTTGACTATCAAATTAATATTCCTGAAATAAAGTTCTAAACATGTCTTCTTCTGCTCCTCTACTTAAGTACTTTAAATGGCCCTCAGTTTACTCCAGAATAACACAAGTTCCTCTGTTTGACATTTAGAGATATCCACAATGGACATGGGCTTCAACCTATCTTTACACACTAGTTTCATGTTCTCCTTCATTTGATGGCCATTCCAGCCTAACTGACCTACTTGCTTTTACCCATACACTTGTCCTCTGCTTTTTCTTTTCTTTTTTTTTTAAACAAATGCTTTATTAACTTCTGTTTTACATCATTCATTTCCACCAGATTTGGAGTTACAATCATTTTCCCCCCGTTATTCCCCTACCCAACCTCCCAGAATAGCAGTCCCACAAGACATCGCTTCCTCAAATCTGCTCTCTCCCATACCTTCTCCCATACCCCCTTCGACTTTTCCATTAGAGGAAGGTGAATCTTTGTGTCCCAATGCCTGCACATCTTAGCTCCCAATTATAAGCAAAAGAGTATTAATAATAGTATTTATAATATATTTGAAACATTTAATGTTAAGACCTCGAATTTCAGATCCATTTCCTTCCTCCCTTGTCACCCATTCCCTCTTGGTAGATAAGTAATTCAGTATATGTTGTACATGTCTAGCTATGCAAAACATTATCATAGTAGATATATTGTACAAGGCTGCTTATAATTCCCTCCCACTCATCCCACCCCCCACCTGGTCCATTCCCTACATGATCCTGTCCCTCTTCTATAGTGGGTACTTCCAACCTCCCCCCCGCCCAAGGATGCCCTCCCATCCATCATCCCTCCTCTTATCCCCCTTCCCCCTATTCTGCTGCAGGTTGAGATATCCCATTTAGTATGTATGTCATTCTCTCCCTGAACCAAATTCAATGTGAATGTGGTTTTGCCTTTTTAGCCTTCCTATTCTCCCCCTCCCTTGCAACCACTTCCCCTTGCTTCTTCTACATGGGATAGTTTACCCTACCCTGTCTCTCCCCATCTCCTCATGACACTTTCCTCTCTCACCTCATAATTTCATCCCTTGAGTATTCTCCCTTCCCAACAAATTCAACCTATGCCCTCTATCCATACATAACTATAACCATATACACACACATTCACATATGTATTCATGTGACCACACACCCTTCTTCCATTATTTTCATAGTGAGAAAGATATCACCAGTCACAATTATTGCTTTTCCATATAGGAATGTAAATAGTTCAACTTTGATAAGTTTGTTTTGATTTCTTTTCCCTGGTTACCTTCTCAGGCATCTCTTCCTTCTTGTGTCTGGATGTCAAATTTTCTATTCAATTCTGATTTTTTCCTCAAGAATGCTTGAAAGTCCTCTTTGAATGACCATATTTTCCCCTGAAACAAAATACTCAGTTTTGCTGGGTAGGTGACTCTTGGGTTCATTCACAGCTCTTTTGCCCTCTGGAATATAATATTCCATGCCCTTTGATCCCTCAGTATAGAAGCTGCCAGGTCCTGGGCTATTCTGATTGTGTTTCCACAATATTGAAATTGTTTCTTCCTGGCTGCTTGTAGTATTTTCTCCTTGATCTGGGGATTCTGGAACCTGGCTATAATATTCCTGGGAGTTTTCTTTTTGGGATCTTTTTAGGAGGTGATTGGTGGATTCTTTCAACCTCTATTTTGCCCTCTGGATCTAAAACATCAGGGCAATTTTCCTTGAGAATTTCTTGAAGGGTGATTTCTAGGTTCTTTCTTTGATCATGGCTTTCAGGTAGTCCAATAATTTTTAAATTGTCTCTCCTGGATCTATTCTCCAGGTCAGTGGTTTTTCCCATGAGATATTTCACATTGCCTTCTACTCTTTCATTTGTTTGGATCTGCTTAAAAGCATCTTGATTTCTCATAAAGTCATTAGCTTCCATTTGCTCCAGTCTAACTCTGAAGGAATGAATCTCCTCAGTGAACTTTTAAGATTCTTTTTCCATCTGGCAAATTCGACTTTTTAAGGCATTCTTCTCCTCCTTGCCCTTTTGGGCCTCCTTTGCCATTTGAGTTAGTCTATTTTTTAAGGTGTTGTTTTCCTCAGTCAGGCTGTTGACCCTCATTTTATACTTTTCCTGTATCCTTCTCATTTCTCTTTCCAATTTTTCCTCCACTTCTCTTATTTGATTTTTAAAGTCCTTCTTAAGTTCCTCTATGGCCTGCAACCCACTCATGTTTTCCCCTGGGGCTTTTGGAGCAGGACTTCTGACCTTACAGTCCTTTTCCCGCTCTATGCCCCCAAAATAGGAGTCTAGGGTTGCATTTTTCTGTTTCCTTTGCCTTGGCATGTTGCCACTTAATTGCTTGACGTTTGGGCTTGTTGCCACACTATGGCTTTAGGGCCAGATAGAGGAATTTTCGTCCCGAACGTGTGGGGGGCAACTTCCGTTTCTGGCAAGCTGTAAACCCACCCATGACTTCCACCCTAGATCACAATCCAGATCCAGGGAGGTTAAAGCAAGAGCGATTACCCCCCAAGACTGATTGCTGGTTCTCCCTAGAGTTCGCAGGCCCGGGAGCTGGAGCTGCCTCTGAAAACTACAAAATGGTGTGTCTCCTCAGGGCCTTCTAGCCCCCAGGGGAGGGAGCCGACGCATTCTGCTCCTAAAGTCCATAGGACACTAACCTCTTACTTTGTCCTAGGCATGTCTATGTTGATCATTCTGGAGTTGCCACAGCTGCAGGTGTTCTGGGGTCTCTCCAGCTGGCTGCTGGCCCCGCCGCCCTGGGGCTAAAACCTCAGCTCACGGGGACCTGGGCTCTGCTCGGCTTGGCTCCCCGCGCTCTGCGCACTGTGCGCTGCTGGCTCCCAGAGCACTGTGCTGGTCCTTCCTGCAGGGCTGCTGGGCTGTCCTCAGTGGGAGGTTAGCTTCTCTGTGTTGTTCTGTGGGTGCTGGGGCTCCAGAAGTTGTTCAGTGTCCCCTTTTACATAGTTTGGGGTGAATCTGGGGGCAGAGTGGCTTGGATGAGCTGTTTCTACTCTGCCATCTTGTCCTCTGCTTTTTCAGTGACTTTGCACTAGCTACCCTTCAAGTCAGTAATACTTACCCTTCTCACCTCTGCCTCTTAGAACTTTGAGCTTCCTTTAAGATTTAGGTCAAGTGCTTTCTCCCACCAATTGTTAGTGCTCCTCTCCTCAAAATTACTTTTCATTTACTTTATGCATATTTTGTGTTTACTTATCTCTGTGTGATATTTTCCCCCATAGAATGTAAGATTCTTGAAGGGAAGAACTATTCATTTTTGTCTTTGTGCCCCTTACACCTAGCACAGTGCCTGGTATATAGTAGTACTTAATGCATGTTTATTAAATTGATCCATATTGAATGGAACTCAACTAGCACCTTGGTGGAAATATACATAGAGATTGCCCATCAGACTCAAGGAAAATTCCCAGTTGCCCTCTGGGGTAGTAAGAATTTAGGTATCATGGAGAATAGTACTTTTAAAACAACACATTGCATGGCCTATATTCGGGGAATACTTTGGTATTTTTCCTAGAGCTGTCTTGCACCCCTTGGTCACTCATCCATAGACTGTAACAATTTACATTGGATGAGTAGTTGACAATGTCATTTTATTTGCTCCTGGTAGGAAGGCAAGCTGGTAAGAAATAATGTGTGAACTCTTGTTAAGTCATGCACAATTAACTATAAACTCTGAGCCAAATGGATACAGGCAAACACTTGCTTGTCCCGAGCATTAATCTCACAAAAGAGAGAACCGGACATTTCTAGAAAAAGAAATTGGAACTGACTGGTGAGTTGGCAGTCATTTTTGTTAGGTTTTAGAAGGCATCCTTGGAAGTATACAACCCTTCTGGGTAGTACATACTCAGTGTTACTTCCTGCCACAGATACTTTTCCTTTCTATGAAATTCTAGAGGAGCAATGAGGTCTTTCTGCCCTATGGTTCATAGGCTTGGCAATAAAGGTAGAAGATGCAATGGTAGCACCAATCTGACTGGCCACATATACACATTTATGTACATAATTTGTAAAATTCCTATAGTAAGAATTGTTTAAACTTCATAGAAAAAATACAGGAGTCCCAGAGGGAAGTGGATAGTCAGTCCTTTTTCATCCAAATTCCTAACATGTAATAGTCCAAGAAGCAAATAGAGTATTCACTAGGGAGCCTACTAACAATTTTAGTACTGTGTTTAAGGGAGTAAAGTCCTAATCATGATATATTACAACTTAATAGCTGACTGAATATGTGGTGTATGTATTTGCAGAATATGATGGAATCTAACATTGTTTCCTTGAAAATGTTGTGAACATGATGGTTTCATTTTTTCATGAAACAGAAACTGACTTCTGCCATAAAGGATTCTATAGAGCTTTCCTCTCCTTTGCCTCAAAACCCAAAGCTTAGACATCTAATAGTTATATTAGGTGAATGTACCACATTGTGGAAATTATTGTTAAACCAGCTTTGGCTTATTTAAAAATAATACAAAATATAAAGGATTCTTCAACAAGTGCCTGGCACATAATAGATACTTTTTGGTTGATTGGTATGTGTTCCATCTACTAAGGCAGATTACAACTATCCTATTGTTTCTCACCCTATGGCATCCCTATTCATGAGTTTTTCCATAAGTCATCCATAGCGAAGCTTGTCAATTAATTAGAATTCCTGTCATTTAAAAGCAGTGGATTGTTTGGGGTTCCAGTGAAATATTAGGCTATCCATCATCTCTCATTGTCGCCTACAATACACTTTCTGGTTACCTTTACACTGATTTTTTACCTTGAGACCCCTTCTCACATGCTAGTCACTTATTCATAAAATCTATTGAAAAGCCTACTGTGTGCAGGTGCTATAAGAGAAAGAACATTTAAATATGCGATTTTCTCTGCATTCTGAAAACTTAGAGCCAAATGTTGATCATGTGCCCACATTTGTTTTCCATTGTCCTCTGGCTTGCTTGTAATTAAAATTCTTCTGAAATCATGGTGATCCATGATTTACAGCCATGACAGCATCACTGGGAGAAACTATCTACTACAGAAATGAGTTTTTCTTACAGAAGGCAACTAGGAATTACCTAATGTATGCAGTTCCCCACATCAAATGAAATGATACTTGTAAAGTTCTTAGCATAGGTCCTGGCACCCAGTAGGAGCTTAGTAAATACTTATTCCCTCCTTTCCCCTTACCTATAAGTATTCCAGTCAGGAATATGCAAGTAAATATTTAACAACCAACTATCTGGAGGGGAAGATGATGTTGGGGGGAAGACATGAATATACAACACACTCAAGTTTAATCTGAATTTTTAACATTTTCTCTATCATTCCATTAGGTGTAGACTACAAAAAATAGTAACTATCAAGCACTGATTTGTAGCATTTCCTGATTTCCAGGGTGTAAATGCTCAGGCTAAAAATTTTCAGTTTGTGAAAGTTGTTAAGAGCTATCTCCAGCATATCCCTCATCCCAGTCCTATATCCTCCTTCTATATAATTTTTAGTTTACCTCCTCATCTACATGATGTGCTTGTCCAAGAAATGGTTGTAAATGAACTAAATCAGTGAGCTGCCCACTTTGCTTTGTGCCGTAGCTGGGAAAGAAATGTTTTTCATCCATTTAGGTTTTCCAGTGTAGATGATTAAAACATTTGTGGGGGGGGACCCATGAAGCAGACAGAAAAAGGTATATTATGATTTAATGCACCAGTTTTGAAAAAAATGTTTAAAACAAACTATTTCCTTCTTTTAAAACAATCCGCTAAATACACTTAGTAAAAGATTAATGAATCTTAAATGATCTTTAAAACAATGCTTTATCCAAAAGAAAGAAAAGCTTTCCTACATAAATACATGTCTCAAGACAAACAGCACAATTTTGAAAGCTGTATCAACCTTAGACAAAACTTCCTATTGAAATTATCATATGTAGAACATCAAATAGAAGCATAATTAAATTTTTTTCTTCATTATTTCTCACCCTTTGTATTTGGAGGATAAAAAAGGGGCATTGTTTTTTTCTACACCTTAATCTACCTATGGAATGTTACATGCCTGATAATAGCTAATATGGCATTTTTTTTTTAAATAAAATTTCATTTAGCTAACCAGCATATGCAAAGCATGCTGTGGTCAATATGCCATGGACTAGAAATTGAGGATACTTTTGAGTTTGTGGTTCTAGGTTTTGGATGTTTCAGTTCTGAGCATCAGTCAGCACTGCAGCAACATGATGATAGCTGGTTTCTGTGCTTTTATTTAGTGGGTTGCAGATTTTCATTCTAGGTTACAATATCATGGAACCTACAAGAAAAATAGATGATGGACAGATAATGATTAAGAGAAGAAAGCAAATATAATCCTGACTGATGTAGTACAGTATATGCATATATTTAAAATTTGTGGAGCTTTCTCATGATCCCCATGAATGATAAAAACTTCCTATAATCCTAAAGAGATTATATAGCTATTTCTCTTGAAAGAGAATTCAATATAGAAAGTATTTATTAAATGCCTGTATATGCATCAAACTTAAGAGCCTAGAGGTAAGGGGAAGAGGAAGGAGGAAGGGGAGGGAGGAAGGGAGAGAACTTGCCCTCAGAAAGCTTATAAACCTCTTTTTTCTTTGTTTAATTTTTTCTTCTATCTTCTATTTCAATTTGTGATGTATTTAGGCTACTCACTAAATGTTTTTGGCTAATTGGCAAACAAAAGATAGATAACTTTTGCACCTCTCTTGAGCACTTACCACTCACTATCAGTACCCTGCTTCCCCACTGCTAAGATGATCTGGGTATTTTGATGATACCTTAATTACATTAAAAGCTCATGTAGGTCCTTTTCTTTCGCTTAGATTATTTTCCTAATGTCAATGATTTAAGAGGGAAGGGCCTTAGTAGATAACTGAAATGGACATATTTTGGCATTGGAAGCACAGAGTAACAGGTAGGTTGCTATAAAAGTCACTCACAAATATCCCTTTTATAATTAATATTACAACTGTTTTAAACAGTGCACATTGTTATACCTATTAGTGGGTACATTTGCTGTTTGTTAATATGTTTGGATAAGACATTTTAACCTTTATATTTCCTATAAATCTCTTGCAATTAAAACTTTCTTTTCAGCTAATAAGAGAAGTTTAAAACTGTTATAACTGTTGAATGTTTTGGAGAGTAAAAAGTTCTATCCCATGAAGACTGATTCTTTTGGAAAATATACCAAGTTGATAGGACTATGAGCCAACTAGGAGATCAAAAATTCATTGGTATGAGGATATAGAAAGGTATTAAATCAGAATTGTTATATTTCCCCTGCAGCATATTAAATGTTACTTTCTCTGAAAAAGAAAAGAAAGAAAAGTGTCATCAAAGTATCTTTTGTAAATGTACAAAAGAGAACAGAAGGATACTCAGAGTGATACACAGATAAGCAGGTTAGCTTTGAAACTAAAATATATAAACTACACCTAATGATAGTATCACACACAATTCTCTTTTTCTGTTCTCTGTTTTTGTTTTGGAGGGGGGAATGGTAGGGCTATTGGGGTTAAGTGATTTGCCCAAGGTCACATGGCTAGTTTTTGTGTTAAGTGTCTGAGGCCAAATTTGAACTCAGGTCCTCCTGACTCTGGGGCCTGTGCTCTATTCACTGTGCCACCTAGCCGCCCCCCGCCCCCCCCCCCCTTTTACTGTTCTTTATACATGAAAATGGTCATGTTTGTTGCTGGTTGTCAAATTCAAAATAACAAAATAGTCTTCTTAACCATTGCCCCAAGACCTCAAAGGGTTAATGATCATCATTATGTACAAAATTTACCACCAATTAATGGCTAAAAATTGAGTCCAGTGCCTTTAAGTGGGCTAACAAAACAAGACCATCTGTTGGAATTAAGGAGATGTATTTTTAAGCAGTGTTGTTTATCTGCAATAGTGTCACTTTATCTGTACATTTTGCATTCTGTATGTAATGCAACATTTTTAGGCTTGGCTCTCACTTTTTTATAAGTGTGTCTTCCAAGCACCTATAGTTATTAATGAAATTCATATGAATTAATGAGGAAAAGATGCTGAATATTCAATTAATGCAGTTTGAAATGGCTGAATATTGCCTGAGTGTTGAAATAACCACTTTTTGGTGTTTAATTTCTTGCAGACTACCCACATTGGGTAGAGAAGCTGAATGATACTCATTTAGACAGTGGCAGCCTTCTCAGATGGGAATGTAAAGCCACTGGAAAACCCAGGCCCACATACCGTTGGTTGAAAAATGGAGTCCCTCTCTTGGCTCAGGTAATGTATGCAGTGAGGCAGTAACTGCCCTATTATAGTGTTTTTGTGCAGGACTTAACAGAAAAACTAGCCCCCTTTTTGTCTTGTTGGGTTTGTTCAGTTTTAAATTATGCAAGAATAAAAGTTGATTTCTCTTTGTGCCTTTCACTAAAAAATGAAAGGCTGACTTATGCCTGTGACCTAATGTATCATTATTACCCATATTTTTCTGTAGCTTTTGATCACTAGTGTAGCAATGATGCTCTGACCCTATCATTAGGTCTTGTACCTTTTTAACTCCTCTCTGGTCTCCTAATGGGTTTAGAAATTCTATTTTCTCCACAGATATTATAAGTCAATTTTAGAGGTCTAGTGAGAAGTACCCCAGTCACTTGAACATTGAATTAATTTTAGCAAAGTAATATTTATATCAAGCATAAAGGAAGAACAACGATACAGACATTTCTTCCCAACTTTTTGGGCCATATTCCTTCTTATACCACCTTAACTGGAAGGGAGAAGAACGAGGCTCACGGTTTAGCTCAGTTCCTACTTAGTGCTAGTTCTAACAAGGTCAAGTCCAAAGTCCAGCTTCTTGAGTAATGCCTTCTACCCTGCTCCTTGAACTTCTTTGCTGGGCTCACTGCAATAACCAGATTGGATTAATAGACTCCTTTGTGGGATTGGAGACTCCAGTTACTATTCTTAGGACAGAAAATAATGAAGGAAGAAGCCCAAAGCTATGATTCTAGGAGCCATGTGGCCTGATGGAAGGGGAAGAGGAGGCCCACAGACTCTCTCCCTTACCATATGAATGAATGCAGGAAAAAGTCATTACAGTGCTCAGTCAGGCAATTTCAAAGATGTATATAATTCTGGTTACACAGTGAATGGAAAAGGGCTACTCTCAACCATATGGTAAACAAACAGAGAATATCTGTACATTTATCACTTCTACAGTCTCCTTGAAAGCAAGTTCCACAGCATCTTCCACATGTGTGATACCATCTTAGGTGATCCAGGCATGCACTAAGCCCCCATAACACTCTATATATAGTTTGCTTCTACGTATAGTTTGCTTATACTTTGCTTATACTATACTTTACTTGCCACTGCCATTTAATTGAAAAATTCATTAGAAAGTTAAAATGATATTCATAGTAACATCAGATTTTAGCTTCAAAAGTAGACATTGAAGATCATATAATCTAGCTCTTTTTGACAGTTGAGATCATTAAAAAATGCATTGCCCAAATTTTTAGACAGAACTGAGACCAAAATTTGGATCTTCTGATTTTCATTCTAGAGCCCTGTCTGCTAGGCCACTTTATATTTTGTATGTTTCTTTTAAAATAATTCCATTTATCTCTCATTGATGAGGGATGTTGATAAATTTGTTAACTAGCTTTGGTTTTGAGGTTTTTTTTTTCCTTTGTTTTGTTATATTAGGCTCATAGGATTATACTAGAATGTGGCTTAGAAGCCAATAAATCTAAAACTGACACTTCACAGATGAAAAAATTGAGGACCAGAAAAGTTAAGTGATTTGCTTATGGTTACACAGAAAGTATCTGAGGTAGAATGAGAACCTAGGATTTCCAGCTTTCTCTTCACTTTTGCTTTATTTTTTATGGGTGCTATTCACCCAGTCCCAGCCATCATAGTCCCAAAACCAGTTGGATCGCTGTCTATGTAACTGCTATGTTAAACCATGAAGAAACATTGAAACAAGAATCTAAAGTGGAGATATTGATCATTCTATGATTAGAGCAATTATGCCAAAAATACTAAGACACTTGAGAAGTGACTATTCTGATACCAAAGAACTTATTCAAATAAAATAACTAAGTGGTTTGGTGGATGGAGAACTATACCTGGTGTCATAAAGGCTTGAGGTAAAATCTAACCCCAGATATTTACTAGCTATGTGACCCTGAGCAAGTCACTTAATTTATATCTGACTTGTTTTCTTCATCTGTAAAATGGTGAGAAGATAACACCTACCTTCCCAGGGTTGTTGTGAGGATCAAATAAGACAGAATTATTTTAAAAAAGCTTTGTGAACTTTGAAGTACTATATAAATACTAGCCGTGATTTTTATAAAATACATAATTTTGTTACACTTCAAATTCCAAACTGTCCACTTCTCTCTGACTCCCTTCATTTCATACTGAAAGCCACTGTTTCACACACACACACACACACACACACACACACACACACACACACACACACACCCATATGCAGCATATTCCTATTCCTCAGTTGTTTCTCTGGAGGTGGATATGATCTTCCTTCATAGGTCTTTCATGGTTGATTTGAATATTTCTAAAACTCGGAATAGCTTAGCTGTTCACAGTTGTTCTTCAAACAATATTGCTATTACTATATCCAATGTTCTCTTAGTCCTGCCAATTTCACTCTTTGTTCTTTACATTCAAGTCTTTCCGTGTTTTTTTTTTTCCCTAAAATCACTGAACTCATCATTTTTTACAGCAGAGTAGAATTCCATCACGATCATAAACCACAGATTGCTTAACCATTTCCCAATCGATGGACATCCTTTCCATTTCCATTTCTTTGCTACTACAGAGGGAGCTGCTAGAAATATTTTAGAATATATACATTCTTTTTCTTTTCCTCCTGATCACCTTGGGAAGCAGACCTAATAGTGGTATTGCTGCCTCAAAGAGCATACACAGTTTTATAACCCTTTGGGCATAATTCCAGATTGCTCTCCAAAATGGTTGGATTAGTTCACAGTTCTACCAACAGTATATTTGTCTACCAAATTTTCCATATCCCCACCAACATTTTGCATTTTCTACTTCTATCATTTTAGTCAATCTGATGATATCTCAAAGTTGTTTTAATTTGTGTTTCTCTAATCGGTAATGATTTAGAGCATTTTTCACATATATATGTATGTATGTGTAAATATATGTGTGTATACATATGCATTTATATATGTATATATATATATACACACACATATTTAATTTCTTTTTTTGGAACATATTTGATTTCTTTTTTTTTTTTTTTTTGCTTTTTGGAGGGCAATTGGGTTTAAGTAACTTGCCCAAGGTCACACGGCTAGGTTTTGTTTGTTTGTGTGTGCATTGTGTTTGAGGCAGGATCCGAACTCAGGTCTTCTGACTCCAGGGCCAGCACTCTACTCACTGCGCCACCTAGCCACCCCCACATATTTGATTTCTTCATCCATAAACTGCCTGTTTATATACTTTGGCCATTTATCAATTGGGGAATGACTCATATTCTTATAAATTTGACAAAGTTCTTTACATTTTTGAGATATGAGATGTTTATCCAAGAAACTGTCTATATTTTTCCCAATTTAATAGATAATTAATGGAGTTTATTATAGTGATGAAAATATCTGAAATTTTGTCTGTAGCTCACCAAAACTACTGAGCAGAATCAGGATACATTGTACACAGTAACAGCAACATTGTGTAATGATTAACTATATTTTCCCCACTTATTTTTTTTCCTAATTACATGTAAAAATAATTCTTAACATTCACTTTTATAAGTTTTGATTTCCAAATTTTTCTCCATCTCTTCCTCCCCAACCCCCTCACCAAGAGAGCAAACACTCATATTAAATATATTTCACATTAATAATATTGTAAAAGAAGAATCAGAACAAAAGGGAAAAAACACAAGAAAGGGAAAAAAACAAAATAAAGTGAAAATAATATGCTTAGAAAGGCATTCAGACTCCAGGGTTCTTTCTCTGGATGTAGATGGTATTTTCCATCATGAATGAATTGTCTTGGATCATTCAATTTATGAGAAGAGCTAAATCTATTGCAGTTGAACATCACATAGTGTTGCTGTTACTGTGTACAATGTTTTTCTCGGTTCTGCTCACTTGACTCAGCATCAGTTCACATAAATCTTTCCATGTTTTGTTTTGTTTTTGTTTTTGTTTTTCCCGGAAATCTGCCTACCCATCATTTCATATAGCATGAAAGTATGCCATTACATTCATATACTACAACCTGTTCAGCCATTTCCCAGTTGATGGGCATCCATTCACTTTCCAATTTCTGGCCACAACAAAAAGTGCCACTATAAATATTTTGTACATATGGGTCTTTTCCCCCTTTTTAATGATCTCTTTGGGATACAGACCTAGTAGTGGTATTGCTGGATCAAAGAGTATGTACAGTTTTATAGCCCTTTGGGTATAGTTCCAAATTGCTCTCCAGAATCATTGGATAATGGAACTAATATATTTTAAACAATAATGATAGATTGAATTAAACTTCTGTGATTTAGTTTTGTAGGAAAAATCAACCCCAAGATTTTATTTAGGTTACCAAAAGTTCTCCCATAATTTTAATCTCATAACTGGGCTTGTAAAGCATAAACTCTATATGTGTCCTGGCCCCGGATAGTCCATTGAAGATTATGTACAAATGAATACACACACACACACACACACATACACAGAAACACACTCACACATAGATACTTTATTTCTTTTTTTCCTCATGTGTTCCACACAGCCACCAAACAGAATATAATAAAGGCAAGTTGGTTTGACAAGACAATATTACAAACTCTGAATAAATTAAAGAAATAAGATGAAGAAGAAAATTTTTTTTTTCTAGCTTAGCATCTTTTGTTACCTTACCATAGAGAGGGAATCCTATCTGGAAAAAAAAAAAAGGATAAACAGCAAAATAAATTCTATTGAGATGTAAAATTGTTCTTTAATCCCATTGATTTTAACGGGTTTGGTTCATAGTTCTAACTAAGCACCCAGAAATTCTACATCCTCTATTTGCTTTGTAGAATGATATTATTTCTAATTCTATTACAGAGCAGGGTTGAGATGGTTAATGGTGTATTGATGATCCACAATGTGAATCAGTCGGATGCTGGAATGTATCAGTGTTTGGCAGAAAACAAATATGGATCCATTTATGCCAGTGCTGAGCTGAAGGTTTTAGGTAAGCAATTTGAAAACAAAAAGCTACAAAAAAGGTAGCTGCCTTTCTTTATTTAATTATCAGTTGAAACCTTGAATATTTAATTTTCCCCTATGCTTTTTTTTTCTTTAAAGCTTTTAGATTTCTGGTCTTTTTAAAAGTTTATAGACATTTTGTGCCACAAGATCCTTACTAGGTTTGTTTCACAAACATAACCTTTGGGGCCATTGTTTCACTATCAGGAGAAAAACAAAACAAAACACTCCCAATTGCTTCTTTCAAGTTTATATACCATAGTTTGTATTGGTATACCTAAGCATAAAAAGATTATATTTATTGCTATGCCTAATCTCCCACATGTAATGATCTGATTTATGTTTGTTGCTAAAAGTCTAATACACTAAAGTTTATAGAAATATGCCTTTCAGTTTCTCTGGTGCTAGAATCTAAGGGAAAACAACATTGAGATAAATAGAGTAGTTGGGTCTCTATAAACAACTCTCCTTCCCACCTTGGGAAGATTAATATAATTTCATATGAAGTCTATTTTTATATGAAAAAAATAATTTATCACTTAAAGAACATTCAATTTTATCTAACTTTAAGGCCTTAAGCTACGATCCAGTTAAAACAAAAGATGTCTGATCTCCTCTACATAGAGAACAGAGCACAAATTCTGAATCCCCAACTCCAAACCTCATAAACATATATAAACTAAAAGGAGTCCCTCTCTGGGTATTTTTAGGAGCTCAGTCCAGAGCCATTAGGCTGAAAAGTAAGATTCAAAGTACTCCTGACAAGAGAAAAGGACATGTTATTTTTTTTTTTATCAGTATCAGATTTAATGCCCATGACGTTCTTGGAAATTGAACATATTCTGGGAGTGGGGTGGCAGTTTGATCACCTCATTTCCCCTCCTCAAAGCATGCTTAGGGTTGACATTTTTTATTCCCCATTACTGTGAAAGTTTTGGGGGAAGAAGAGCTGCTTCTACTCATGTGTGACTCATTGCTGGAAGATTCCATTTTGAGATGACAAAAATTTCCTTAGTGTCTATGAAGCCAGAGGAGCTGAAGGGAAAAATCTGCCTCCTCATTCTCTTGCTTTTTATTTGCAAATCATATCGACACATGTACTTGCTTTAGCTTCGATGTTCTAAAAGCCACATGGAGACGAGTGTAGATAATAGAGCCAGCTGCCCCTCATCCATCAGACTCACAGGAAGCAGTTGAGGATAGTGTGAACTTGACTTTAGATTCAGATCATGCTCCATTGGGAGCTGGAAAGGATGACAAATCCTACATCTACATTTCTGTAGTTTATTTTATAGGAAAACACCTTGATTTTCATTTTACTTTCATATCACTGGTGAGTTAACTGAAGGATCTAACACGTTGCCAAATATAGCAAGGAATATGGCCTTCTGCAAGGGGTAAGTGGCAAGGCTTTTCTTAATTGACAAGTTAATTAAATTCTGGTCTTTCCATTTAAACTTGAATTAAGCTAACATTTCATTCTATTTGTATTATAATTTTGTTCCAAAGAGAAATTGCAAAATCCTGAAGAACAGTTGTTTAAAGTTCATTGTCACAAACATCCCTGACTGTTTCTCTCAAAAATATATTTTTTAACAGCCTCAGCTCCTGTTTTTGCACTGAATCAACTGAAGAAAACAATAATAATTACCAAAGGCCAAGAAGTTCTCATAGAGTGCAAACCTCAAGGTTCTCCAAAACCAACAATTTCATGGAAGAAGGGAGACAAAGCAGTAAGAGAGAGCAAGAGGTCAGAAGTCTGTTTAATAATTTAATCAGTGTATTATCAGTTTTGTGTTTTCACACAAGTGACTCATACCTAGGTATAGGACAGAATTCTTCTAGTGAATACATGACAAAAGTATATATAAGTTGGTTTGAATAAGGACATTTCTAAATAGCTACTGTATTGGGAAGAAAAATTCTCATGCAATCCAGCCAGTCTCCTTTGTCTATATGGGGCAGTTGCAGCCCAAACTGAAGGTGTCTCTGAGTCATAACACCTGCTCTTTTAAGGCAATGTGTTGTATTTACCCTGGAGTCATATTTGGTAACATTCATGGGATGGTGAAAGTTCAAGTTCAGACCAGAAAGGCCTCATAGAGATTGGAAATGCTGTTCATTTTCATGCTTACACACTATAGAAAGAATTATCTTATCCCAATATGTATGATCCAGTTATATCTGTGGAAGTGAGCTCATGTCTTGAGCAGAATTGATGTAAATTTTATTAGAGGTAAATAATATCTCCTACTGTTTAATGAAAACAAAATATTTATAATAGTTGCATTAGCATTTGTTTTAGGATATTGATAATATTTGCTACAGTATTAAAATACATATATTTTATCAATTCAAGTCATCTCTGTAGAATTTATATAATTTGTTTTTATATTTGGGAGAAGTAAGTCATATTCTTTTTGTTTCATTCCAACATAAAGCATAGCTCAGGAACTGTTCATAGATTTATTATCTCAGCTTTTTAAAATTAGACTTTTTAGAAAAGCAAATATTATAGATATAGTACCCAGATTATGTGTGTGGTTGTTTGTTTTTTTGTTTTTGTATTTTGGCAAAAATTTCAAGTATAATTTACTCTTAATTAGTGAAGGCCACAAAAATAGAGCTTGTGGTCTCTACTTAAAAATAGCTGCTTTTGTCTGAGTCTGGTTTTTATTCAAATCACTGCCATTGCATAGAACCATTCCAATAAGTTGAACCCCACATCCTACTTTTGCTTTGTCAATGATTGGGAAAGTTGGATTTAATTTTACCCACAGAGAATAGAGTTTTTGTTGCAATTCACTCAAAGGTTTGATAGAGATAGAACTGAGACTGAACTTCTTCCTTCATCTTATAGGATAATCTAAAATGTTTAGGTTATCCTATAGGCCATTGTTTTCTGAAGTAGTAGAATTCTGAGCTCTAGGTAGGGTGAACCTTGGTTGGTCTCTGGCGGAGCATATTGAACCTGTTCAAAGGACTGGGTCATCACTGGCGAGTGACAACACCTCTCTAGGAAATCTCAAGTGATTGTTCCCTTTAAACATTTTTGTCAAAGGATTTTGGAGAATTACAATTGATTTAGGTGTAAATTGCCTTTGGTCATTCTTCTTTCTTAAATATCACTTTTTTTTTTTCAAAATGGAGTAACTCCATATGCTGTCAGGTAGCTTGACATTGTGAATGGTCTTGAAGTCAGGAGGTCCTGGGTTCAAGTACTGATTCTGACAGGTACTGAATATATAGGGCAAGTAACTTTGCAGAGAAAGTACTGCTCTAAAATGGTAGAGGAGTTCCTAATTGGAGTTCCCAATGCTGAAGAAATTTAAAAATCAATTAAAAATAAAAACCAACATAGTACATAGCTTTCATGTGGGGGGAAAATGTGGTTTCAGGTTTGTCAGTTATATTGTTCCTCTTCCTCATAGGTCATAAGTTAGCAGAGATAGTAGACTTAAATAACCAGAACCCTCAATTTTGTTGTGACTTCAAAATGAAATTTTAGAAAATTTTATTTTAATTATTTTGGGGGACATAAGAAAGGAATGAAGAGGTCTGGGCCAGAGATTTCATCAGGGAAAATCCCTCTGGGAATACTCCCTACACATATGTAGGTGCAAGCTGCAAATTTAGGGTAATTTATGGTCTTCCTGGATCACTAAAAGATTCAATTATTTGCCCAATATTACATAGCCAGTATTTGCTGTCTTTGAAGATTTCTCTTTTTCTGCTATACCATGCTGCCTCTAGCCTAATAATACCATCAACAAATGTTTGTTTATCATTCTAAACCTGATTTTGGATTTCTGCATACAGTATTTGGTGGTTGTGGCTTCTTTCTTGCTAGGCTGGACAGGGATAGGGTAAGGTGTTCTCCACAGGGATCCTCTCTGTGCTTTTGAGAAAAGTTAGATTTAAATCCTTTGGAAGATCTGGCTGTTTTAGTCGACTGATTCTTAATAACTTATCTCTGTGAGTGATACATCACTGAGCTAAATCAATAGAGTTGTATTAAATTGAGAATATAATTATAGCATTCGGTCAGGACAATACAACAAATTCACAATTCTATAAGCACTATTGAATCAAGTCCGAAAGAGGAAATTCTACTGTGCTGTTAGACATAATAGATTTAGGCTCTATTAATAACTGTCACTATGAAAAGTCAATGTAAATAATGCTGTTCCAAAGAGTCTTTCTAATTAGTGTTGAGCTGACTTCAGAAAGTCAACATGTTTGGCTCAGCTAAAACTGGATTCTGTGCCACCACAGCAGAATCCCACCATAAAAAGGACCATAGATCTGATATGCTGAAGCCTATCTGCAAAACCATTCCAAGTAGTGGAGAAATTGTCATCCAATCATTGTTTCTGCATAATAAAACATGCCAAGATATTTGGAAATCTCTACATATTCTCATTATGGGAACTTACAGCTTATTGTTATAGTAAATCCAGCTTTTCTATGTTGTAGAAATGTTCAACCTCAGAATAGGTTATAAGGTACATATGAACAGATGCTCAGGCAGAAAAATGGCTAGAGGAATAGAATGTCAATGTAAATAACTTTAACCTCTAAGGATGCCATTTTTATCATTTATAAAATAAAGGAGTTGGCCTAGATGATCTCTAATGTCCCACCTCTAAATTTCTAATCATCTCATTTTTATTTGGGTAATTGTTAAAAGTGAATATAACCTAAGTATGCAAGCAAAATAGTTAACTTTGTCAAGGCTCATAAAAGATTTTTTCCACCCATTTCACATTTGGGGGGAAAGTTCTGGTCAATTCTTATTGTATTCAAACATGTGCACTACTCTTATAACCTTTATCTACTGGAAAACAATTTCAAAGGAATTAGCCCCAGTCTATATAAGCTGGTTCCAAAAACAATTATTCTGTGTTAATTCAAAAGAAGGATCTCAGAAATCAAATTGTAGCTTACCATGTGGGTAAAAGAAATAATTCTATGTAAGGAAAGGAGAGCAACAAAGAAGAAATGCATTATAATATTAGTGTCTAAATATTAAACACATGCCACTGTTTATCAAAGCCAGGAGGAAACACTTTCAGGAAAGATTGTCATAGCTTAAGCACTAAGAACTACAATGAAAATTTGAATTGCAGAAAGACGTGTAATCCAGTGATTAAGAAACATGACTGAAAAAATCACAATCTTTTTAATTTTAATGCCAGATATACAACTTGCCATATTGTGTACTTTTGGACAGTTTATTTAGGCTATATCTATATGGTGCCAAAACATCTGATTCACAGATAAATTTTTTTAGTGAGCCATCTAGTGCTTTTGTATACAAAATACTAAAGGATCATATTGATTCATTTTTTCCACCATTTCTCCTCAAAACTCAATTTTCTGGCTATTTTGGTATTGTGGAATCATAACCTACTTCTTATTTCTATTTTTCATTCTATGGAAAAAAACAAAGTACACAACATATTCAGTATGAGTGGCCTGTGGCAACAAGAATTGTCCCTAAATATATTGCCATTTGTACATTATATAGGGTTACTACTATGAGGTGCTCATGAACTTGTTAATTGAATTTCAGAGCCCTTACCTCAAGTCTTGGTTCCAGATTCCTAGTACAGCCTTCTCTCTCTCTCTCTCTCTCTCTCTCTCTCTCTCTCTCTCTCTCTCTCTCTCTCATGCACACACACACACACACACACACACACACACACACACACATGCACACATCCATCATAAGAGAGGATCCTGAGAAAATGGTTACAAGTTCTACAGTGATGTCATAACCACCTTTATAGTTAATATGTAACACATCTAGACATATGTATATGGATCTAAGAAATGTAACTAAAAGGTTACTTTAATAAACCAATTTAAAGAAGTTTTAATGCCTCCTCTGCCTTCAGAAGGTCCCTTCCATATGACTTTTCAGGTTCTTTTAACACTAGTGACCATATTTTATGATATAAATAATAAGCTCAAGGGGCAATAAGTAGTAAAATGTTTCATAAGCTTTTTTTTCCATTTAAGGGATTTTTTTTCTCTCCTATACACTCACTCAAAGTGTTCTGCTCATTAAACTCATATTGGATTTTCACTTCAGCTCATTATTTCCATTACTTGGCCATTAAGTATTGTTAAAGTAAAATCATCCAAAAGCACTCCAGCAGTGCACAAATATTGTCTCCATTATTACGTGTTCAGCATCCTGTATTTGTTATAGACAAAGACAATCTCCACTAATGTGAAGACTGGAACTGGAGAATTTCTTTTGTTTTCTTTTATCCTACAAATGAGTACTACACCAAGAAAGGAATTGAGTAGTGATGGAAGTTCATTACAATGCTGTTATGTTCCACATCTGACCAGATTATTTGCATTTATTGAAATCCCAACGTAGTTTAAGCTGCAGTTTTCACTTCTGAGGGTTTTATCAATTAGTGGGATAATGGCCAGTAATTTTAAGGGGGGTCATTGAGAAATCGGCATTAAGAAATTATCCCATGATGGGGCAGCATTATAACATAATTTTGCTTAGTAGGGGACATGAATCTAAACGAAGACTACTGCATCACTCCTTAATGGTCTCCCTCCTCTCCAGGAGAGTTTCAGTATGAGAAACTTGAAAAGTGGTTTGAGCAGAATTTTTTTCAACTTCCTCATTTAGCATTCTGAGAAAATTGTACTTGAAGTACCTATCAGTTCACTTTCATTGGGAATTCATGTTGTGGTTTATTAGGCACTGATGATCAAGTTCACACTGACTAACACTACATATGGAAAAATACATTCTTTATGTGAGCCCCAGAGGATAATGCTGGTAAAAAAAAAGAAGTCATCTTACCTTTTCTGGAGAAGGAAAGGAATTCATGATTATAATTAAAGTCTTGTTTCTGTCCCTCTGTTTCCACTTACATGCTGTGTTTGCTAATGAACAAGCTGTTTTGTTGTTTCCTTTGTGACAATGCCTTTTAAATATTAAGAACATAAAACAATGTACACCCCAGCTACTCTGAATTTCCTCGGTGCTTAGAAACCATACAAAGGAGATAGAGAAATAACTAAAGTAATGGAATTGCTTCAGTGTCTTATAAAACTTTTCATATTTGTTAGTAGTTTTTTTAAATGTCTTTTAAATTAAATTATATTATCTGAGGAAGAAAAAATGAAATTTGACTCCCTAAGTTTTCAAATATATTTAATTCACTTCAACAATTATGCACTGATTACTTATCATTCATAAGACATTGTGCTAGATACTATATAGGATAGAAATAATAAATACTTTGGAATTAGTGGGTGTAATTAAACTTCCTGTTGGTTTTTAACTACTTGTGTTACTTGGTACAAGTCATTCTACCTCTTTAAGCTTCATTTTCCACATATGTAAAATAAGAAGACTGCGATGGTTCATTTATTTTCAAATAGGGGATGATACCTGACCAGCCCCCATACCGCAGTGATCTTGGTGTGACCCCAAGTGCTATATTATTAGCTATTCAGAGGGTGGAAAGATCAGTAGCATCCTGCCCTATCCTTGTAGCCAACTATGGGGCTTATCTTTAAGGGAATAATACCTTTTCTGATTCCCCAGTACTCCCTGTTCCATGACCTTGTGCTGCTGTGTAAGAACCCAGTCTCTCCCCTTTTGATTATGGAGATCACCCTCTCAGAATCACCACATGAACACCCACTAGCATCATGTAAAGGCACTGTGAAAATCCTCACCTTATTACAGAATACCTTTTCTTTCCCTCACATATCACCTCTCTCTCTTTTTTTTTCTTTTTGGAGGGCAATTGGGGTTAAGTGACTTTCCCAAGGTCACATGGCTAGTTTTGTGTATGTGTGTGTGTTAAGTGTCTGAGGCAGATTTAACTCTGGTCCTCCTGACTCCAGGGCCCATGCTCTATTCACTGCACCACATAGCCACCCAAACATATCACCTCTTAAATGACTGAGAGGGTGGGAATCTGTGCTCCCTAGCAATGACTTGGGATTAGGAGTAGTCTCATCTATCCACTTTTTATATTGAGTAGGGAATCTGTGCATAGGATAAGCTGTCATGGATAGGTTTTGTCAGATTCAAGATTTCATTATACTATAATCTTGTCCAAGCCCACCTCTTTTCCCAAACTTCAATTTAATATGAAGGGTACCCCATCCTTACAGTCACCTGTCTCTGAAGTCCCCTTTCTATTTATTATTCTACATTGCCTATGTAATACAGTAGTGCATTTATATAATTTATACATAAGTAAATATTCACATACTGGGGGTTTATGCTTATTCATTCATTCAATCTATTTATTTGATAGGAGTACACAATCAAAACATTTTGAAGAGCAGTGCACTAGATAACTTGTGAGACTCCTTTCTAGGTTTTAATCCTATTAACCCTGCCCTTCTGGTATATATAGTTTAGTAGGAGACATGTACAACAAAGAGTTTTCAGACATGTAAAGGGTTATCATGTAAGGAATGGTGACCAGTTGTTCTGTGTCCACTGAAGGAAAAGCAAAAAGAAATAGAGCTAATTTCAACAAGAATAATGTAATTTAAACAAAAAAGAAGGTACAAAAATTGCAAATCTCTAAAGGAAGTTTCATTTTTCTTTGAATTTTACCAACATATTCTCATGTTGATTGAGTATATTCTTGTTCAGAGAGAGCAGTATGGATGAGGATGCCTTTTCCAACCCTTTGCTTCACTCTCTGTGGCTAAAAACACAATAATATGTTTCAGAGTGCCATTGGGAACTCTGACCACTATAACTGAATAACATTTTGATTGATGTTAATTTGGTCAACCTTAAAAATTCCATTTAACAGACATTTTTTGAGAGGCTACTATGCACAAGGCACTAATCTATATAAGAAAGAGTGTATGTATAAAGATGAACAAGTAAGAATCCTTGTTTTCAAGGATCCTACCATCTAGAGGGATGAAAAAATGCATAGAAAGAAACATAAAATACAAAGAAGAATATGTTAAGTGTGGAGTTTAAGGGGCAAGCCAGATATTCTAGGAACAAAGAAAATTGCTAGATTACTTCCAATGGAAAAACCACAGTTGATCTATTAGGTAGTATTTGTACTGGTTCTTGAAGAATGGAGAAGGATTTTGAAAAGCAAAGAGAGGAAGAAGGGCATCCCAGGAATGTGAGGAATGGAAGCTCCAAAGAGCCTAAAAGGCTTTTCTTGCTCTGTCTGTTTGTTAAAATCCTACTCAGTCTTTCAGTTCCATTAGAAGTATATTTATTTATTCCATCATCCTATTCTGCTGAACCTTTTCCAAGCTCAATTCTGTCACCAAATGTGTTAGCAATACGTCTTAGACTGGTGTCACCCACAACTAATATGCATTTTCTCCATGCCTTCATTCAAGTAATTGATTATGCTATAATTGTTAAGGTAAACACATGCCAATAAGATATTCCCTGGAGCACTTCACTAGAAAGTCCCTTCTAGATTGATATTTGTCAAGCCTTTGCTACTCTTTGGGCTTCATCAGTATTATTCTAAAAGTCAGCTCAGAATAAAAATGCAGACAAATGCAAAAATACACTTTGATGCCAGGTAAAGGGTGTAGTCCCCAAAGTTCATGAAAAAGCTAGTTCCTCCACTGTTGTTTTCAGGGGTTCATGGTCCTTGAAAAGTGATGGGAACAAATTATAAGGGGCTAATCTTCTCTAACAGGCAGTTAGGTGGCACAGTGGATAGAGTGATAGGCCTGGAGACAGGAAGACCTGAGTTCAAATCCAACCTCAAACATTTAACAACAATGTGACTGTGGGCAAGCCACTCAATCCTGTTTGCCTCAGTTTCCTCATTGGCAAAATGATCTTGAAAAGGAAGTGGCAAGTATCTTTGGTATCCAGTATCTTTGCTAACAACCCCCACACCCCAAAAGGCAGTCATGAAGAGTTGGACACAACTGAAAAACAACCAAATAACAACTATATTCTAAAATCAAATCAGCATGAATATGCAGCAAAAAAAAAAGAGGTTATGCAGTGAAGAAAAATAACAGAAAGTGGATAACTTCCTATATTCATGCAAATACTCAAACAGCTGTTGATGTGAGCATTCAGATTGTAGCCCATCCGTGTCTACCAATGCTTGAGCTCAAATGATCTTAGGAAAACACAGAGAGACTTACACAATATCATAAGGAGCAAAATAAGCGCAACCAAGAAAATGTTGTCTATATTAATAGCAATTTTATTTTAAGAACAATACTACATGATTCTTGTCCAAGTCTCCTATAAGCTTCCCCCAGGACTGAGGGAAGAGGGATCATTCACTATGCTGTTGGCCTTTCTCAATTTCTCATCACATTGTGAGCATATCAGTGCAGTACATGAGCTACCCATCAATTATCTCTTCCTCCTGCCACATGACCGGTTCATTTAAATTTTTTTTATCATACATTTATTTGATAACATCTTTTGTTCCAATTCTTCCTCAGAGTTCCATATTTTCTATATAAGACAGTCTTTTATGCCTTCCATTTTCTTCTCAGTTGGCCTTGGGTGATATTAATTTTTAATTCTTCAGAAAATGTACTGTTCTTTTACTCACAGTCAGTGAAACTGGTTGTATATTACCATTAAAAATGAAGTCTTTGGTTTCAGGGAGAAATTTGAGACCATTCAAGGAGATTTGCAATTTCTAAAAGGAAATTCAGCTTACTTTCCTCCAGTTTAATTCTTTGCCCAACTTAATATCCATTTGCAATGTCTGTCATGTGTGTGGGGGAAGGGGGAAGGTGGGGGGTGACATATACACACTGGAGATACACATACAAAAATAAAATAATCTCTAGTCTCAAGGAGCTTACATTCTAATGTAGCAAACAAGTAAACGGATAGGAAGTTTGATTGAACAGTGGTTAGAGCTCTGGACCTGTAATCAGAAAGACCTGAGTTCAAATTTGGCCTCAAATACTTAGTAGCTGTATAACTCTAGGCAAGTCACTTGACCTCTTTATGCCTCAGCTTCCTCATCTATAAAGTGGGGATGATAATAGTATATACCTCCAAAGGTTGTTATGAGGATAAAATAAAGATATTTGCCAAATTTATTACAAACCTGAAAACATTACATAAATATAGCTATTATTCTAGCCATTAGATAAGCATATATAGAATAAATATAAAGAGAATAAACACAAATAAATAACAAAGGAGTTGAATATAAATAGAGACTTCTGGGAGTCAAGATGACAGAGTAAGCAGTAAATCACTGTGATTCTCCTATATTCACCTCCAACAACCATGAAATAGCAACCCCAAATAAATCCTAGAATGGCAGAATCAGCAAAAATATGGGGTTAAAAACTTTTAGCCCAAGAAACTTGGAAGATTCACAAGAAAGTTCTGTCTTATTTGAGTAAGAAGGGAGCATGATCCAGGACATGAAGCATCCCAGCAAGCCAGCAGCAAGACCCATTTCCAAAAACCAGCAGGAGATCCTGAGCCCTAGTGTGGTGAAATAGACAAATGTCAACACAAGGACCCCTGCCCAACACACACACACACACACACACGGCTCAGCATAGTCAAGGGAGAATTCAGTCTCCAGCTCCAAGAACCACCATGTACTTTAGTATAGTCCTGGGCAAACAGGCAGCCTCTAGAGGCCAGACTGCCATGTACTTCAGTATAGCCCTAGGGAAACACAGAAAAACTCTACCCAGCCTTAGCACATGCCAGACACCACCACTAGGAACCAAGCTCAGCACCCGGGAAACTGCCAGACCCCTATAGCCTCTGGCAGTGACACCCACCCCTCACCCTACTCCCTCAGTTCATCACAAGACACAATGTTCCCTCAAGGGCCTCAGGGCAACATTATTCCAGCATCAGGCAAACAGGAAAGGCCTGTAGCCACTGGCACAAGAAGCCTAAAACAGTGCCCCTTCCACTCCAAGAGCAGAGTTGAAATTTAAAAGAAAGGAAAAAAAGGCCAAAAAAGATGAACAAAAAGCAACCATAAAAGAATCTGACCAGAGAATGTTGTTAGGGTGACAGGGAAGATCAAGACACAAACTCAGAAGATGACAACAATGTCAAAACACCTATAGGTAATGCCCCAGAAAAAATGGGAAGTGGTCTCAAGCCCAGAAAGAACTCATGGAAAAGCTCAAAAAGGAGCTTAAAACTTGTATTAGAGGTGGAAGAAAAATTGAGAAAAGAAATGAAAGTGATTCAAGAGAATTATAAAAAAAGGGTCAACAGCTTGGAAAAAGAAAATAATTATTTAAAAAGTAGAATTGACCAAATAAAAATGGAGATACAAAAATCCACTGAAGAAACAACTCCCTAAAAAGTACAATTGCCCAAATAGAAAAGGAAGTATAAAGGCTAACTAAGAAAAAAATACTCCTTAAGAGTTAGAATTGGGCAAGTGGAAGCTAATGACTATGAGACATCAAGAATCAATCAAACAAATTCAAAAGAATGGAAAAAATAGAGGAAATATAAAATACCTCATGGGAAAAACAACTTGACCTGGAAAATAGATCCAAGAGAGACAATGTCAGAATCATTGGACTACCTGAAAGCCACAGTCAAAAGAAGGATCTGGATAGCATCTTTCAAGAAATTATCAAGGAAAACTGCCCTGATATCCAGGAACCAGAGGTCAAAATAGGCATTGAAAGAACCTACCAATCACCTCAGGAAAGATATGCCAAAATAAAAGATTCAAGAATCATTACAGCCAAATTTCAGAACTATCAGGTCAAGGAAAAAATACAAGTGGCCAGAAAGAAACAATTCAAATATCCAGGAGTCACAATCAGGATTACACAGGATTTGGTAGCTATAACATTAAAGAATCAGAGGTCATGCAACACTAAAGGATTAGAGATAATGAAACATGATATTCTGGAAGGCCAAGGATCTAGGACTACAACCAAAAATCACCTATCTATGGAGATTAAGCATAATACTTAAAGGGAAAAATGGTCATTCAATGAATAATTTCAAACGTTCATAAGAAGATGACCAGGCCTAAACCAAAAATTTGATTTTTCCACTGTCAAAAGCCCAAAGAAGCACAAATAGGTAAAAAGGGGAAAGAAAACATAAGGTATTCCATAGAGCTAAATGGTTTACATCCCTACATGCAAGATGATACCTATAATTGTTAAAAAATTCTACCACTAATAGTATAACTAGAAGGAATACACATAGACACGAGGTACAGGTATAAGGTGAATTTGAGGGAATGACATAAAAAATAAAGGATGAAAAAGAAGAATATCCTGGTGCAGAAGGAAGATAAAGGTAGAATAGGGTAAATTATCCCACACGAAGAGGCACAAAAAATCTATTACAGTGGAGGGAAAGATGAGAGGGCGGGCAATGGGCATCACTTAAACTTTCCTTTCAACAGTATTAACTCAAAGAGGGATCAATATACACAATCAGCTGAATATAGAAATCTATCTTACCTGACAGGGAAATAGGAGGGGAGAAGATTAATAAGGGGGTGCTGGCAGAAGAGAGGGCAGATCTGGAGAGGTGATAGAAGCAGAACTCTGTTGAACAGGGAAAGAGTGAAAAGAGAGAGAAAACACATAGGAAATCATAACTGTAAATGTGGGTGGGATGAACCATCCTGTAAAATGGAAGCGGGGAGCTAAGTGGATCAACAACCAGAATCGGACATCAAGTTGTTTACTGGGAGAAGAGAAGCATGCCCAGAGTAAAGGTGAGGAGCTGGAGCACAATCTATTCTGCTTCAGTGGAGGTAAAGGAGCAGGGATAGCAATCCTGACCTCAGACAAAGCAAAAGAAAGATTGATCTAATTAAAAGAGATAAGGAAGGAAACTACATTTTGTTAAAAGGTACCATAAACAATGAAGCAACATCAACACTAAACATACATGCATCAAGTAGTATAGCATCCACATTCTTTTTAAAATTTTTTTTAAAGCAATTGGGGTTAAGTGACTTGCTCAGGGTTACACAGCTAATTATTTTTATGTGTGGGTGCTCATTTTCTGAGTCCAGAACCCTACTCACTGCGCCACCTAGCCACACCTCAAGGCATATTTTTTCACTTTATTCTTTTTTTCTGTTGTTTTTTTTTAACTTTTGTTTCTTCGTTTACAACTGTGACTAATATGGAAACATATTTTACATGATAGCACATGTATAACCTATATCAAATTACCTACCATTCTTAGGAAGAAGATAGGAGAGGGCAAGAGTAAGGAAGAGAAATCTGGAACTCAAAATCTTGTAAAAATTAATGCTAAAAATTGTCTTGACATGTAATTGGGAAAAAATAAAGAAAAAGAAAAAGCAAATACAGATAATTATGGTAGGATGACACTAGGGATTGGGGCAGTCAGAAAGGAATTCATGTAGAAGGTGGTGCTCAAACTAGAAAGATAAAGTACATTCCAAACATGGGGGATTGCCAGTACAAAGACAGTTTTGGGAAATGGAATTCTATGTTTAAGGAACATGAAGAAGAAGTTTGGCTGGATCAAAAAGTGTGGGAGGTGAAGTAATGTACAATGAAACTTGAAAGATAGGTGGGAACCAGCTTTAAAGAGTTTTTAAAGAGGAATTTATATATTATATTAGAGGTAACAGGGAGCCACTGGACTTGATTTAGCAGGACAGTCACATGGCCAGATCAGCATCTTGAGAAAATCATTTTGGCAGCTGTATGGATAATTGCCAGGACTATGGAGTTATTTGAGGCAAAGAGATCAATGGGTTTGTAAAAAGAAAGTGAATGAATCAAAGAAAACTTTGAACAATAGGAAACGAGAAAAGACATGAATCTGCACTATTTAAATTGAATAGAATGAACTTGGGAAAAGTGACCCCCCAAAATCGACTCTAAATTTAACACAATTTCTTATTTATCTTACTAACTCAATTGGGCTTATAACCTAGAAGGGCAGTTGAAGAATTGACTGTGCCATCTGTTTAGTCTTCGGGGAGAACTACATATTCAGTTGTTAAGACATAGCTGATCTTATTATGGGAAAAGACATATGCATATGGGCATATGGGCAGAAAAAGATAGCTCATGGGCACAAGTGACCCTTATTTATGAGGATTCTGAGCCAGAGAGAATTTGTTTCCCACAGATCCTCCCCTTGTAGTGTCTGATATTATAACCTTTTGTTAGGCAGACTTGAAAATGAGAGGAACTGATGTCCCTCTCCACCACAATGGAGACAAAACCAGACAGTTTTGTTATGAACAACATGTCAACAGGTAGAAAAGAATCAAGAGCATCTCCTGGACAGATATGTGGGAGATTAGACCCATGTCTGTGTGGACTGGGTTGTGTCTATGAGTTTACATTAAGAAGTTTTGAGGATATGGTTCAGAGCTCTGTCACAGTTTTCTTCTATTAATTTTCATCTTCATGATCTTCAACTCTTGTTTTTTTTTTTTGAAGCAATTGGGGTTAAGTAACTTGCTCAAGGTTACACAGCCAGTCATTATTTATGTGTGGGTGCTCATTTTCTGAGGCTGGAACAGATCCCGGGTCCTCCTGACTCTGGGGTGGGTGCTCTTACTCACTGTACCACCTTGCCGCTCTGATCCTCAACTCTTTACTCTTTCTGACCCAACACATCCAGTAAATTGCCAAATATTGCCATTTCTATCTTCAAAACATCTCTTACAAGTAAACACTTGTTTATTCTCCCAGAGTCACTGCCTCAGTACAGGTCCCTATCACCTCTCTCTTGGACTCTTCTAACAGCCTCCTAATTGGTCTTCTTGCCTCGAGTTTGTAACCACTCAAATTCATTCTCCATACATATGATAAAAGTAAATTTTCTTAAATACAGATTGGATCATGCCACTCTCAGACTTGATCAATTCCAAAATCTTCCTATCACCTCAAGAATAAAATGTAAACTTTTCTTCTAAAGTCATAGAAAACATGACCTCAACCTGTCAAGCTTCAGACACTCTTTTGCTTCTCATACTCTGTTATTCAGCCAAACTGGCCTTCCTTCTTCTTCTCCTGTCTTTCTGTCTTTGTATTGAATATTTCCTAGACCTGAAATATTCCTTCCTTGCCTCCACCTCATATGGGCCTTCAGTCCTTCTCTTGCTTCAGGCTTCAGCTGGGAACCAACCTCTACTCGAGGTCTTTCTTGATTCCCTCTCTCTCCCCATTACCAGTGCCCTTCCTCCCAAACTACATTGTATTTAACTACTAGGTGTATATATATATGTGTGTGTGTGTGTGTGTGTGTGTGTATATATATATATATATATATATATATATATATATATGTTTGTATGTATGTAATTATTAACTTTATACTCTACGCACATTTATACTGTGATAAAATTTCAGCATTCTATGGAGACCACTCACTATGATATTAATTTTAAAATTGATTACAGGTATAAAAGATATTGTGTGCAGGTAGGTGACTCAGCAGATACAGTACCAGACCTGGAGTCAGGAAGACTCTTTTTCCTGAGATCAAATCTGGCCTCAGACATTTACTAGCTGTGTGACCTCCAACAAGTCACTTAACCTTGTTGGCCTCAGTTTCTTTATCTGTAAAATAAGGTGGAAAAGGAAATGGTAATTTACTCCAGTATCGTAGCCAAGAAAACCCCACATGGAATCATAAAGAATTAAATACAACTAAGCAACTAAACAACTACAATAAAAAATATCATCCAAGCTATATATAACATGGAGAAAACATTTTTACATTTATATTTTCATGATGAAAGAAAGGGATAACAGAGAAATAGGATATGTGTTCCACTGAAACCCACAAAATGTCAGGAAATATAGAGAAAGTTAGGTGGACTCCATATTGAGGACTGATAGGATGATATAGACAAATACCATGAGAAACTGTGAATGGGATGGATTATACACTATTTAAGGGAGTATCCACATCAGTGAGAACACATTCATCAAATTATCCAAGGATGAGAGCTATTTTATATTGCTGTGTTGAAATGGAAATAAAGTAAAAATGGTGAGTGACTCTGTGTCAGAACAAAATCTACCATCTTCAAAGAAGTGGCTCTCAGTTTCTAGACTTTCTCCAAGAGTTAATGAACTTCCAGTGAGCAAAATTTCTATACATTCTCTGGTTTTATTGAAGTGGATCTCATGAATTGAAGAAAGTTCCTAGAACAGTTCAGAGTATTTAGGAATACTTGAAACTTTAGAGCAAGTTTTTTTTTAAATAATCTTGATTCATTTAATAACCACTGAATTTATTAATTTAATTTTATCTTATTTTATTGATCTTTTTTATTGTCTTCATTGCCTAAGATATCCACTTCCCCCTCCTCTACCTGGGGAGTCATTGATTGAAATAAATATGGGTTGTACCAAAAGTCGAGGTATAGTTTTAAGTTTATTCAGTTGTTTTTAAGTCACATCCAACTCTTCATGATTCCATTTGGAGTATTCTTGGCATAGATACTGGAATGGTTTGACATTTACTTCTCTGGCTCATTTTGTAAATGAGGAAACTGAGACAAACAAGGGTTAAGGGACTTGTCCAGGGTCACACAGCTAGTAAAGGTCTGAGCCTGGATTTGAGCTTGGGAAGATGAGTTCTCCTGACTCCAGGCCTGGTACTATATCCATTGTGCAATCTACCTATCCAGTTTTAAGTTACTGAAGTTTAAAATTACACTAAAACTTTTGAGACATGTTTCATTGGAAATGAAAGCAATAAAACAATTCAGCAAAGCCTATCAATGCTTCCACCATGTCTGATATTATGTACAATATTTTACTTCCATGGATTTCCCCCTCAACACACACACACACACACACACACACACACACACACACACAGGTAATGAAGGAAAAGAGGTTCATTTTTCTTTACTCTTTTCTAGGGCTAAGCTTGTTCATTATAAATCATATGATTTGTAAAGTTTTGGGGTTTTTTTTGCAGTTTTCTTTGAGGGGAGATCTTTCCACTTATATTGTTATTACTAGGTACATTTTTCCCTGACTCTGCTTATATCTTCCTGTTTGTGTAACTTTTCACATGCTTCTTTGAATTCTTCATATTTATTGTTTCTCAGGGTACAGTAATATCCCATCATATTTATAGGCCACAGATTATTTAATCATCCCCATAATTAATGGAGGACTGTTTTGTTTTAAGTTCTTGGTTAACATAAAAAAACTGCTCCCATAAATATATTGCTTATATTTTAATTACATGACACAACAGAATTATAAAAAGAATTAAAAAATTTCAAGCAACCCTTCTGAATTTCTTGTAAAGGAATCTTGCGAAGTCTGAGTTACCTACAAAAGATTCCTTCTCCAATGAGATCAAGTCTTCTTTAATGGGTAAGCAAAAGTTGATAATGGTTTATTCATATTAGTCTTAAGTATAGCTTTAGAGTGCTTTCTTTGGTCTCCTAGAGAGAGTAAATAACAATTGATCTAGGGAAATGGCAAAATGGCAAAATCAGCATATTACCTGACAATTAGTCAAGTGTTCAGTGATGCTTTCTGATTGATTGTTTGATTGATTGGTTGATTGGCTTTAAAATTTTGTATCAGGGCTCTGTGATATGCCCAGAAAATGATGATGGATAATCATTGCTTTAGTAGTTGGTGTGTTTCCTTGTTCAAGGGTCTGGAGGTGGGATTTTTGTGCATTGCACATATCTTGCCTATAAGCAGAAGAAGGGAGATGATAGTCATCTGTTAGATCATTAGTCAGCTTTTGGATTTGATATGGTCATTTTACAATACCTTTTGTTCTGCCAATTGCTATAAATATTGCCTCGAGATATGGCCTTTAAGGAAAGAAAAATGGTTATCCTGCAAAATCTTCATTGTTCATCGGAGTCATTAGATTAGCAGAGAAGGAAACTAAGTTGTAATAACCTGCTAATAAGCAATTGAATTTTAGATATTGGGCCTTATGGTGTCATATATAAAAAATAGACATACTTGCACCATCACAAAACTAAAATTTTGTTGTATCATTCATAAAAACAAATCATTTAACAGAAATTGTATTACATACATATATATGTATATTATGTATGTGTGATACATGGAAAGGAAATATTGGTACAACTTTTTAAGGAATTAGTCTATTCTATTCTGTCACATACAAGCAGTGGAGAGAAATTATATTCTGGCATGAGATATGTGAGAGAAATTCATACACATAAGGGAAAGGAATGTGGCACAGTGAGATCAGAAGGCCCTGACTAGGAATCTTGGTTCTTGTTCTTTGTTGCATGGTCTTGGATATGTTGTTCTCTCTCTGGCCTCAATTTCCTCAACTGTAAAATGAGCAGACCAGATGATCTCCAAAGTAATTTCTAACCTTAAACATCTATTCAGAATTTCTCTGAATTGTTTGTTGTCAATAACTTTTGAGGAATTGTAGAGAATGAATAAGTACTAGAAGATCGGAGACTGGCAAACTTCATGACATGTTTTAGAAGGCAAAATATTTTAGAAAGCAATAGAATGGTGCACTTCATATCAAATACTGGCCAAAGTTTAGGATAGAAGTTCTTAAATATAAATAAGAATATTTTATGAGTACGTGTATGCATTTGGTAAGTGTATTACATTTTGTTGTTAGGTTTTTTGGGGTTTTTTTTGTTTGTTTGTTTGGTTGGCTTTTTTGCTTTTTGGAGTTAGAGAAGGCAGGGCAATCGGGGTTAAGTGACTTGCCCAAGGTCACATGGCTAGTAAGTTGTTAAGTGTCTGAGGCCGAATTTGAACTCAGGTCCTCTTGACTCCATGGCTGGCGCTCTATTCACTGCACCACCTAGCCAGCCGGATAATTAAATTTCAATACAATTAATTTCCCTTGTAACATCAATGTGTTTGATTTTATGCATTTCAAAACATTATTGTGAGGAGTCACAGGCTTCACCAGATTGTCAAAGGGGTCCACGACAAACTAAAAAGTTAAGAACCTCTGCTCAAGGATGTATTTTTATGATGATTTATAGTTAGAAAAATAGTGATCACTCTAAAATCGTATAGGACATACATTTAGGCACCTTAGAGTTTGCCAGGCAAACCCTTTCATTTTACAGGTAAGGAAAGAGAGTGAGAGAATTGAAATGATTTGTCCAATGTTAATTTAAAGAGTAAGAAGAAGAACTGAGAGCTGAACCCATTGTCTTCAAATCCATTTTTATTTCTTCTGTGTCACATTGCCTTCTCTTCAGTTAACAAAGACTTAAGAAACACAAGTCATAGTAAAACTCATGTCTTAGCTCACAGGATTATTGTGAAGAAAACACTATGAAAACTGTTAAAGCATTATATAAATTGGAGTGCTTGTTTTTAGTGTTACAATTAATAAGGCAACCAATCAGCAGAATGCCAAGTCTATGGAATATCTGTAAATAATTGGATAGTACCAATATAGGATGAGGGACACTTCATTTACCAGCAGGGTTATTAGTTGACTGAATGTTTAATGAGGCATCAATGATGTAATTTTATCCCAAGTAGTACAGTCTGACTTTATTCCTAGAAACATAGTATCCAAAAGAAAGTAGCACATTTTTTTTCTGCATTGGTCAGATCACATTTTAATAACTGCTCAATTTTTGGTTTTCACACTTTTAGAGGGGAAAAATTGGAATATTTCTAGAGTAGGGTAACTCAAGTGATGAAAGTACTAGAAACCATATTTTTTTTCAAAAATGAATGTTGGTTGTAGGATCTAATGATTTTTATTCTAAAGAACAAAAATATTTTGAGGAGAACTTATATGGAAGATTATTTTGTTTAGTTCTAGGGAGCTGAACAAGAGCTGGTAGGAGTCAGAGAGAGTTAAATTTGACCTTGTTATAAGGAAGAGCTTTGAAAGGATTAGAACTGTTCAAAAATAGAATGGAACCTCATGGAACAGTAAATTCTTCATCCCTGGAAATATGAAATCAGAAGATTGATGATGTTTTCAAAGAATGTTTATAGGAGATTCTTTCATGGAGGAAAATGTTTCCTTAGGTGTACTAGATCACTTCCAATTCAAAGATTCTGTAATTCTTTAATGGATTTGCTATAGAATATATTGAGAATAACCTATATATAGGGCATACTGCTCTGGCAGTTTTGGGGGAATAGAGGTCTTAAACTGTATCAGGCTGCTTTCTGAGAGGGGAGAAGATATGGAAAAGTCACTTACAGGATCACTAGAAGGAGTCTACAAGGTACAAAGAAAAGGATTGCTGAGCAGCAGTGAAGACTTCTCTGACAATTTATGGTAGCAGAGAAGCAAAGGGAAGGTAGGTGCTTGACCTGGAGTCAGGAAGACTCCTCTTCCTGAGTACAAATCTGGCCTTAGACAGTACTAGTTGTGTGACCCTGGGCAAATCACTTAACCCTGTTGGCCTCAGTTTCATCACCTGTAAAATGAGCTGGAGAAGGAAGTGGAAAACCATTCCAGTATCTCTGCCAAGAAAACCCCATATGGGGTCAAGAAGCATTAGACACAACTGAAACAGCTAAAACACCAATACCAACCACCACAACAACAAAAACAAGAGAAGAAGAAATCGTTGATAAAATTTAGCTTGGATTTTAGAAGGGGGGATTGTGAAGGAAGAGGTGGTAAAGGAGAGCAACATTGAAATGATTGATCCTTTATGTGTAGAGCCTATATCAGATTGCATGCTGTCTTGGGGAGAGAGATAATTTAAAACTTGTGGAAGTGGATGTTGAAAACTAAAAATAAATTAGTTTATTAAAAATAAAATAATTTTTAAAAATGATTGATCCAGGTCTGTAATGTGCCTAGAATCTGCTGAATTCAGAAGAGTTTGATAGACTGGAAGAAATGGGAATAGAACAAAGGACTGAAAGCATTAGTGAGAAGAGAGTATGAGTGTGAGTGTGTATGTGTATGTGTGTGTCAGAGTTCAAGATTTTGGAAGTAGATCATTTCTAAATGGTTCTTTCAATAACTTCATTTAGAACATCACCCAAATTTTTATATTTCATCACTTGTTTCAACCGACTGAGACTTGTTCAGGTAATCTGTGAATACTACTACATTTTTTATGTCTAAGGTTTTATACCCTTCTATTTATTATCCCAACAAAGATTCAATCAAATTAGAATATTGTGTGTACATATATTTGATACAAATGAGAGAAAACACATGGTAGTGATAGTTTCACTTAAAGTATTAATTATACATTATTAAAATGTGTAAAAGCATTTTGTATGAAAATAAGCCAAATTGGGGCAGCTAGGTGGCACAGTAAATAGAGCACTGGCCCTGGAATCAGGAGGACCTCAGTTCAAATCCAGCCTCAGACACTTAATACTTACTAGCCGTGTGACCTTGGGCAAGTCACTTAACCCTAATTGTTCTGCCCTCTCCCCTCCAAAAAGCAAAAAAAAAAAAAATGAAATAAGCAAAATTTTCTATATTATATTTCTAAAATTTCCCCAAACTCCTCTATCCTGAGATATTCCTTAAGTAAAGAGCCCCAGAACAGCATTGGCCTATATCTATATCATAAGGTCATAGGATTAAGAGGTAACAAAGATCTTATTACACAGTCCCAGCATTTTACAGATTAGGAAAACAAGATCTAGAGGGTTTCAATGAATTATCCATTGCCACATAAATAACTAAGGTGGGATTTCAACCTCTGAAGACCTCTGGAAAATAAATTTGGGAAATACTACTATAGCTTTCTTCAGCTATCTGAAGGCTTGTCACATAGAACAGAGGTTAGACTTACTCTGTGTAGCTACAAAGGGTAGACTAGGACAAATGGGAGGAATTTAGAAAGATTTCATCTCAATATAAAGTAGAGCCTTCTAATACTTAAAGCTGACAATAAAATATGTTGAACTTGTGAGGTAGTAAGCTCCCTGTCAATGGAGGCTAGATAACTGTCAGGGATGCTCTAGTGAGTAGAGCGTCGGCTCTGGAGTCAGAAGGGCCTGAGTTCAGACCCGGCCTCAGACACTTAAAGCGCACGCACACACACACACACACACACACACACACACACACACACACACACAAACAAACAAAAACCTAGCCGTGGGACCTTGGGCAAGTTACTTAACCCCAATTGCCATCCAAAAGGAAAAAAAAAGGTAGTCTTGCAAGGGGTAAGGTCCTAGATGCAATGATCTTCAAGTTATCTTAGGAGTCTGAGATTTTCTGGTTCTAAAAAATTAAGTTATCAGAATGTAATAAGAATTCTGAGCTCCTCCTTAGTCAGAGGATGGGCTACCCAAAAAGGTGTCTGTGGTGGTGGTGTTTTTTTAGATCCAAAAGCTCCCTGACTGAAAATGTTAATAGAAAGAAAATAACTAAGTTGTGAAGGACTACCAGACATGGAATCTTTTTTTTTTTAAGCAATTGGGATTAAGTAACTTGCTCAAGGTTACATGGCTAGTCATTATTTATGTGTGGGTGCTCATTTTCTGAGGCCGGATCTGATCTCGGGTCATCCCAACTCCGAGGCCGGCGCTCTTACTCACTGCGCCACCTAGCCGCCCCTTTAGGGCAATTGGGGTTAAGTAACTTGCCCAAGGTCACACGGCTAGGTTTTTGTTTGTGTGGGTTAAGTGTCTGAGGCTGGATCCGAACTCAGGTCCTTCTGACTCCAGGGCTGGCGCTCTACTCACTGCGCCACCTAGCCACCCCTAGACATGGAATCTTAAAAGTCTCCAGATAATAAGAATATTCTTGAATCTAATCTCAGTTCCAACAAAAAGAGGAAGTGTTAAGTCAAATTATCCAAGAAAATATTACCCTTTCCAGATATTCACCTCAAAACTAATTTTAGCTTTCTCCTTGAGATATTATAAGGTGTTTTGTTGTTGTTGTTTTTTAAAACACAAACCCCAGTTAAAATATTGTAGGAATAGATCATTGGACTTTGAATAACACTACTGTGGGAAAAAAATCACATTTCTGGCAACACTGTCCCATAATTTGAACACAAACCCCATATTCAAATAAATGCTGGAATTCTGCCTAAACTTAGTGACTTAATATTTCTGTAATACCTTTTGGTTTATAACACTTTTAATGTATATTATATTATTTCATCCTTAGAAATAACTTTGTGGTTTAGAAAGTACAAGTATTAAAAAATAGAGAGATTCAAAGGTCAGACCACATACAAAAGCAAACTCTTGAGAAAAAAAAAAGAAATGTTATATACTGTGTTGACACTATGGATAGTCCTTTTGGATTGTGGTTCCTAATGAAATCAGAGACAGCATTATAGGAATCAAATAAATGTGGGAAAGGCTAAAAAAAAAGTGCAAGTATTTCTCATATCAGATATGAGGCAGCTTAGACTCATGGAAGTTAGACTACTTACATTCCTATAGCCCTTTAACATTTACAAAGTATTCATCATTCTATTCCCCCGGATATATTTTGATCAATTTTACCAAAAGCTAATATTTGTTGAGAAGGTAAAGTGAGAATGAGGCTCATAACTCTCCTATCCTTCAACACGTAAACAGGGTCCATAGAACAAATCTGATTCAGTTCGACACACATTGATTGGATGTCTAAGTCATTTATTTGAGGATGGGGCAGGATCATGAAACTGGGTTTTATACCCAGTATATCGAAGGATCTCTCATTTTTTCATTTAGAGTGACAAACAACATTAAAAATACTAGTGCCTGATACTATCTACATGGTGCTAATTAAGTGGAAGTCAAGAAAATCATCAATTATCCAAATAAGCCACTTTTCATCAGAATGATTGGTACTGTATAAACAGTCTAAATGTGCTAATTAGTTCCCTCCATAAATATTGAAGGCCTCTCTCCAATAAACCCTCATGATCTTTGCTTGATTTACTTCCTAAAGTTTAATATAAACACAGAGAAATGCCAAAAATTCTTCTCCAAGGTTCCTCAAGGACTTAAGTCTCTGTATCTCTTTCTCTTTCCATGTCTCTCTCTCTCTCTCTCTCTGTTTCTTCCTCCCTTCTCATTGTTTCCATTTTTTTCAGTTGTGACAAACTCCCAGGAGAAGAAAAGACAGCTTAAACCTGATGTCTTTAAGCTGTGGCTGATCATGGAAGTCTTGCTCTGTTGTGCTATGAACACCTCGAGTTTGTGCCTTTACATCTCCAGCTAATTATCAGTTTAGCAAAACAGTTCATAAATTCTACTGCTAATTATGGTTCATTTACCACAGTTACTATAAATTGCTACCCAAGTTCCCGGGTACGCTTCCCACAAAGGCACAACTTGAACAAGTCATTAGTTGCTTAAAGGCTTTTCTTTTTCGAAGGCCCCCAGACTACAACTTTCAGCTTAATTTGTCCTTAATACAAACTACATCTAAAATACTTGGGAATTCAAGCATCTAAGTACATGCCACTGACTGATCCCCGAACCTCCCCCAGTGGCTCTTTAATGAACATAAAATAGTAGAGAGAGAAAATTCGGAGGACATTTAGGAAAAAAAAAAGAGGTATTTTACAGCTGAGATTTTTTTTCTTCCTCTGAGAGTCACATAGTCACTTCTTTTCAGATTTTGTATAAATCATGATCTAATTTAACCATGGCAGCCCTTAATGGGAATTTGAGTGCCAATTACAAATTAGATCATAGCAACAATGATAACCTTGATTATGACGGAAAACAATCAGCAAGATCATCTTAAAAAAAAATCCTTGCTCTTAAGGTATCACCAGAAAACCTCCCCTCATGATACTTCCTTTTCCTTAATAATAGATGGAAAATATTTCATGATATAATCTACTCTATACCTTACAAGTTGTTATTATAAAAAAAAAAAAATTCTCTTGGTGTCCAGTGCTGGTTATGGCCCTACTTAGAAAGGGTGGTGCTAATACCACAATATGCCCCATCCCTTAAGCAAAATCTGTCTAGCTTGGTAGGATTTGTTAGAGTTCTTGCCAACCTCCACCCCCCGCCCCAGTATAGTCTTAAAGAACCCAGTGTTGGGTCAGCTGGGTGGCACAGTGAATAGAGCACTGGACCTGGAATCAAGAGGACCTGATTTCAAATTCGGCCTCAGAGACTTAACACTTACTAGCCGTGTGACCTTGGGCAAGTTACTTAACCCCAATTGCCCTTTCCCCCCTCCAAAAAAAAAAAAAAAGAATCAACCCAGTGTTATCTTCAAACTATATAGACTTTAGATAAGAATTTAGGCATTGAATAGCACCCTCTTTACAAACAATCCTGTTTAGGGAGTAGTATCTTTTATCATTGTTTTATAGATATGGGAAAGACCAAGTGACTTTTTAAATGGTCAGTCTGGGGCTTGAACTCAGGTCTCCTATCTAAAAGTCTGAACTGTGTTTTTGTTTTACTTCTTCCTATCTGGTATGATATCCATCATACCCAACATGGTATGATGAACAGACATTAGATTTAGGGTCAGAGGACTTTGGTTCAAATCTTAGCCCTGCCCCCACATTACCAGTGTGACCTTTGGCAATTCACTTTGGCCCTCTGGGGCTCGGTCTCCTCAACTAACCTAAAATGAGGTTAGATTAGATGTCTCACTAAGATCCTTTCCAGCTCTAATTCATGATCTTTCTTTTTATGATTAATTAATTTTTCTCTCCTTAGCTCAGAATTGTTCAGACCCAATTCACATTCTTGCTGTGGGCCATACATGAAATAATTTCATGAAATCATAGAATTATAGTTAATAAGAAGTAATATTTAATTGGAGGGCAGCTAGGTGGCACAGCAGGAAGAGTGTGCCTGGAGTCAGGAAAACTCATCTTCAGGAGTTCAAATATAGACCCTTATTAGCTGTGTGACCCTCGGAAAGTCACTCAACCCTGTTTGCCTCAATTTCCTTATATGTAAGATGATTTAAAGAAGAAAATGGCAAACTATTAGAGTATCTTTGCCAAGAAAACCCCAGGTGTAGTCACAGAGGGTAAAGACATAATCAAAACAATTGAACAACAAAAGATATTTAATCAGAGGTAAACTGAAATGCTTACATTCATCCACAAACCATAATTTAGTCTTTGTAAAACAGTTATCACAGTGCCTGATATATAGTAGGTGCTTAATAAACACTTATTGACTTATCTTGGTTTGTGTCTTTCCACATTTCTATGATCTGCTTGTCTCACCTTTTTCCTTCTACCACTTTGTCTCCAAAAGTTGCAGTAGGACTTACTCAGTGATGTATATCCTTTTGTGCTGAAGCAGGGAGAACTAAAAAAGTTTAGGAGGTGGCAATGAGAAATTTAGGGAGAGGAAGGATGTTTTCCAGATGAGGTGATTAGGACACATCAGTAGAAATTCCCTCCATCCTTCAAGGCCCAACTCAAAGGTCATGAAAATTTCCCTGATTTTCATCTCCTCTTAAAAAAAATGGAAGATTCCTCAATCCCTAACTGACACATAAAACATTTAGGAGGGTACTTCCTTTTTGCACTTTCACATTCTGTTCTATGTTTCATTTCTTCTCGAGTCATGCTTATTCTGTCTTTCCAGATTGTAAACTTATTGAGGGCACTGTGTAACATCCATCTTTCAAAACCCCACCGTAGCTAGCACATTTCTGTGTACATAATCAGTGTTCAGTCATGGATTTCCCAAGGCTGATACAATTTCTTTGGACTGAATAAGTGTGCCAAATGCCTTGGTGGATTTTTTTCACCTTCAGTAACTCTGCCTCATTTTCCCAAAACATAATATCACAGACCAACCAACCTGATAAGTAATAATAGCTAAAATTTATATAGTGCTACTACTTGTCAGGTACTATGGCTAAGCATTTCACTCATCTGATCCTCACAAGACCCTGGAGGTAGATGCTATTGTCATCCCCATTTTACAGATAAGAAGACTGAGAGGAACAGAGGATGAGTGACTTGGCCAGGTTCACAGAGCTTGTAAGTGTCTAAAATGATGAGAAGAAATGATCAGGCAATTTGAAGTATTTTGAATTCCTTAGAGAACAATTTTTATAGGGAAAAAAGTAGACTACTTAGAATTATTCTCCTAAAGTAGAAAGAGAATTGGTGGGTATTCCCATTTGTCATTAAGTAAAAAGAAACAAAAAATCAACCTCAATATGATGAAATAGGAAAGGAAAGGGCAGTTGTCATTTGTGTTTATGAATTGTTTTTTAAATCTCAAGTCATTAGGAAAATTAAATAATAACAATGTCACCTATGATTTTGTGAAGTTTGAAAAGTGTCCAAGCTGATCCACACTTAACTCTCTTTTTAACCCAGTTTTTCAATGAATTTACACTAAATAAAAAGTAGCATCAGCAGCAAAGGTGTGAACCTCCTTGTCTCTCTTTTTCTCAATGATGGTATTAGCAAAGCCTTGGTGGATGCTTTAAATGCTAATAGGCAGGAAAGCAGTCTTGAAAACAAACACCCAACTGTATTTAAGGCCTGCGTTTTCCTGGTGAATGCCTCTCCTGAGGTACACCTTTCAAGGGCCCAGGCTCTTAAGCACCATCCATACTCAGCACAAATCAGAACTCTTTTCAAAAAGCACTTAATGCTGTTTAAAACCTACAGGTAAATCATTTTAACTAAACCCTTTGAAATAGCACTTCTTTCAAAACTATTCCTACCTGGGCTTAAAAGCAATTAGAAAACTGCTGGGGGCTTTTTCTTTTTAAATTTAGAAGGTGGTCCACTATATTCAGGCTATTACATACTTTTAAATCATTTCTGTGGAGTGAGATTGTGTTTTCCCTCCTGTTGAGATCAACACTTAGTTTTATAAACTGCTTTATTTGGGGGGGAGGAGGCAGGGAGGCAATAAAGGAGGATATGTGTATCTGGTTGTGTAGATTTTAAATTGTGGCTTCTTTTCTCCTTTCCCCTTGGAAATCTAAGGACTAAAATAAACAACAATAATAGCAATTTTATAACTCTTTAAGGTTTGCAAAGTGCTTTACATCTAGTATCTCATTCAATATTTACCATATCCCTGAGAGGTAGATGCTATTATTATCCCCATTTTTCAGATAAAGAAACTGAGGCTGGAAAAGATTAAGTGACTTGACCAGGGTCACACAGCTAGTACATGTCTACAGGCAGTAATTGAACTTCTTTCAAACTCCAGACTAATACCCTATTCCCTGTGCCCCATATCTACCTATTAAATATTAAATTATTAAATTAAATATTAAATATTGACCTAAAGTGTCCTGTTTAACCCTTAGGTGACTGCTGCTAGTCCCACTAGTCTGAAAAGAATAAAAAAGATGCCACACCATCATCTTCTAACTTCCTGGTTGGTGATAGCTTGTCTGAATCTCTGTTCCTCTTTCTGATTAGGTGGGGGGGGTTTATGGATTGACTACAAGCCTCAGGTCTTTCTTTTTTAGCAGCCCTCTCCTCTTCCTCTGCCCCCCCTTGCCACACTTAGTCTATGCTCAGTCACTTTTTTTCTTGCAGAACAACAAGGATGCCCAAAGCACAGCACTTGAGGGAATTTCCATGCTCTATATGGAACCTGCTCCACTTACATTTTAAATGTATGACACTCTCAGAAGGCTTGGCAAAGATTGCAGCCCAGCTCTGTCTCAGCTGCTCCCTAGAGCAAAGGCTTGAAATTGTTGGCTGCTGGGCCTGCTGTTGCTAGAAGCAACAAATATCTAGGGAGGACCCTCAGTCTTGGACTTAGAGCTTTTAATCTCTGCTGACTCCTTAAATCCTAACTCTCCAATTGATGCTGGTCTGGCCATCTAAGCTAACAACAACAGAAGGCTTTTTTGCTTCCTTGCTGAATTCATTCAACCAAAGCTTGACCTCCTAGTGACCATCCAGCTCCCTTTGTCTAATGATTTGTTCCCCAAACAGGAAGATGTGATAGAGACAGGACTATGAATTCCCTAGTACTTTGTATCTGCACATTGCTCTCTTATGCTATTTCCTCTACCCCTTTGGATCACTTAGATACTTGGAGGACCGTTTGAGCTCTCAAAATTTTAGCTCAATTCTAGCATGGGTTCTCTTAGCAAAGAATATGCTCCTAGAGGATAACAATTCTTTTCTTTCCATTGTATCTCTGTTGTTGTTGTTACTGCTGATTCTTCACTACTCTACTTGGGATTTTCTTGGCAAAGATACTGGAATGGTTTGCCATTTCCTTTTTCAACTAATTTTGCAGATAAGGAAACTGAGGCAAACAGGGTTTAGTGACTTGCCCAGGGTAACACAGAAAACATCTGAAGCCAGATTTAAATGCAGGTATTCCAAGCTCCAGGTCCAGCACTCTATCCACTTGGCCGCCTAGCTGCTCTTTGTTTCCCTAGCACCTAGCTAAGTGGCTTGTTCATGATAGACCCTTAATAATTTCTTGTATTCAATTTATTGAACTCCAGTAAAGGGCCTACTATGTGCCAAGAACTGTGCTAAATTATAGAGATACACATAAGAAAAAAGACCCAATCTCTGTCCTCAAGGAGCTTACAATCGAATTGGGGAAGATATTAACAAAAAGAGGGTGAAAAGAAGGTGGAGGGAGAAGGATTGGGAGACACCCAGGCTCATGTTGTTCCCTCTACTCAATGTCAAGCAAAGATACAGATAGAAAATGGAGTTACCAGAAACCTTGTGAGCCCTTTATAAAGGAGGGCTTTGGGAGGAGTTTGTTGCTACACTCCAGTCAAAGGAGGGAGGCAGCTGACAGTGATTTGTGAAGGTGTAGTGTATCCAAGACTGAGTCATTTTTCCTGGTAATGAGATATCAGGCGATCAGCTTGTCCTGGGGGAGCACATGTTTTTCAAGAACAAAGTCTATTTTTTCTTTTTTCTTTTATTTGAACAGTTTAATGTTTGTGATATTCTAATATGGTGAAAACCAAGAGATTGCTAAGAAAACCAGTTTCTCCAAAAATTTGTAACCAGTTGTTACTGTAGCTAGGGAAGCTTTACAACTAGGTCCCCAGCTCAGCTGTACCTCATTGAAAGCATCATAGCTGATGGGCTGAGAGGATGTCATAGGATAATTTGATAGGTATGTGGTAGTGCCTCAGAGTTGTTTTAATTTGCATTTCTCTAATTATTAGTGTTTTAGCGTATTTTTTCCTATAATTATTGATTGCTTTGATTTCTTCCTCTGAAAGCTGCCTGTTCGTGTCCCTTGAGCATTTCATTAAGGAATGGCAGCAAATATTTTAAAGCATAAACTGGGCATTATATAAGATTCTATGCTAAATACTAAGTACCCAGATTAAAAAATGAAAGTCTTTGCCCTTGAAGAACTTAAATTCTACTGCAGGGTTAAGGTGTGACATTTATGTGCAATGCAGAAAACTAGATACATCAATTGGGTAATAGAAATGAAAAAAAAATTGAGTCATAAGTCAGATGATGTTTCTGGATAATTAATGACTTCATTTATCCCGCTTTTGTATAGATGGTGGTTTTCCCCATTATCTTATTGCTGACATTACTATCTAAAATATTCACTCCTTTTGAGATAAGAAAGAATTTATCAAGCATTTACTATGTATAAGCACTGTGTTAAGGTCTGGGGATACAAATAGAAAAGTAAGATGGTGGCATCTAGGTGGCACAGTGAATAGAGCACCACCCTGGAGTCAAGAGTACCTGAGTTCAAATCTGGCCTCAGACACTTAACACTTACTAGCCATGTGACTTTGGGCAAGTCACTTAACCCCAATGACCCTGACTTCCCCCCCAAAAAAGCAAAAAGAAAAGTAAGATGGTTTCTATATTCTTGGAGTTCACATTCTAATGGGGAGAGTACATAAAGGAGTTAAAAGTAATGTATCTTCCTTAGTCTCTGTGCCATTAAGAAAACTATATCTCTTGGACATTTCTTTATATCAGTTAACTGGGAGTCAGTGTCCAACATTGGCAGAAAGTATTTTCCAATATAAAAGAATCATGATTGCTTATTATATTAGTTTATTATTTATTGATCATCCAGATTATTTTGATTATTTTTGATAATTAGTGATAATTGGTAATAATCATTATTGATAAATCCATATACAAATAATCTTTCGATTCATTAAGAGTCTATTTAAATAGCCCAGCAGTACATAACACATATTGCATTTAATACAAACACAAATATGAGAGAAACGTAATTTTCATTTTTACAAATAGATTAGCTTTTTGATTTCTTTTCCTGCCTTTCCCTTTCATTTATGTTATGTGGGAGACTCAGTATGAACACACAGGCAGGGATGATTGCTAAGTTAAGAAATTTGAGAAATGTGAGAATTCCTCCTCAATACTCACCTAATCAATACCTTAGACTTAGACCGGGTTTACATGTAAGCCTTTTCATTTTAAACCAGTAGGCCTTTCTTCTGATTGCTTTTCAAGCCACTGATAGAAAGTAATTTCAGTAAATGCTTAACTCAATCAGTTTTTATCCACATGTGGGCCTTTGGTGCCCCAGTTATACATATCATTACATGACTGCTGCCATTTTCTTCTAACTGTGGCTGTGGCTAATCATTTTATTTATTTTCAGTCATACCCTTTGAATATAAAAATTGAGGTCCTCTTCTTTTCCCATGCCATACATATCCACCCACCCACCCTTAATAATGAAGCAACTCTGCTATATTCATACCTTTTTGTGATCACACAGTAAATTTTACTTTCAAAATTCAAAGTATGAATCTTTCCTCCAGGAGTATAATACAGAATACTTTCTAACTTGCATTAGAAAGGTGCCAGTTCAGAATTCTTTAATGATTCCTTAATATCTCCTGGATGCAAACACCTTTTAAAATGAAGGAGGGCAAAAAAGAGATCACAAAACTTCTGCTTTTTGATTTTTTTTTAAAGTTATCAATCACATATTAAGTGACTACTATGTTCCAGGCACTGTGCCAGTGTTCTATTCACTATGCCACCTAGCTGTCCCACTATCTTACTTTTCTATTTGTATCCCTAGACCTTAACACAGTGCTTATGCATAGTAAATGCTTGATAAATGCTTTTTTATCTCTTCCATTAAAGGAGTAAATATTTTAGATAGTAATGTCAGCAATAAGATAATGGGGGAAACCACCATCTATACAAAAGTGGGATAAATGAAGTCATTAATTATCCAGAAACATCATCTGAATTATGACTTAAAGTTTTTTTTTTTATTTCTATTACCCAATTGATGGATCCAGTTTTCTACATTGCAAAAAAAGGCAACAACTACCTCTGCCTTCAAAAAACTAATTTTTTTCACTTTTATTTTTTTGGAGTGGGGAAGGCAGGGCAATTGGGGTTAAGTGACTTGCCCAAGGTCACACAGCTAGTTTTTGTGTTAAGTGTCTGACTCCGGATTTGAACTCAGGTGCTCCTGACCCCAGGGCCGATGCTCTATTCACTGAGCCACTTAGCCTCCCCATTTTTTACTTTTTTTTTTAAACAAATGCTTTATTAACTTCTGTTTTACATTATTCATTTCCACCAGATTTTGTGTTACAATCATTTTCCCCCCGTTATTCCCCTACCCAACCTCCCAGAATAGCAGTCCCACAAGATATCGCTTCCTCCAATCTGCTCTCTCCCATACCTTTTGACTTTTCCATTAGAGGAAGGTGAATCTTTGTGTCCCAGTGCCTGCACATCTTATCTCCCAATTATAAGCAAAAGAGTATTAATAATAGTATTTATATATATTTGAAACATTTAATCTTAAGACCTCGAATTTCAGACCCATTTCCATCCTCCCTTGTCACCCATTCCCTCTTGGTAGATAAGTAATTCAGTATATGTTGTACATGTCTAGCTATGCAAAACATTATCATAGTAGATATATTGTACAAGGCTGCTTATAATTCCCTCCCACTCATCCCACCCCCCACCTGGTCCATTCCCTACATGATCCTGTCCCTCTTCTATAGTGGGTACTTCCAACCTCCCCTCCCCCCAAGGATGCCCTCCCATCCATCATCCCTCCTCTCATCCCCCTTCCCCCTATTCTGCTGCAGGTTGAGATATCCCATTTAGTATGTATGTCATTCTCTCCCTGAACCAAATTCAATGAGAATGTGGATTTGCCTTTTTTTTCCCTTCCTATTCTCCCCCTCCCTTGCAACCACTTCCCCTTGCTTCTTCTACATGAGATAGTTTACCCTACCCTGTCTCTCCCCATCTCCTCTTGCCACTTTCCTCTCTCACCTCATAATTTCATCCCTTGAGTATTCTCCCTTCACAACAAATTCAACCTATGGCCTCTATCCATATACACACACATTCACATATGTATTCATATGACCACACACCCTTCTTCCATTATTTTCATAGTGAGAAAGATATCATCACTCACAGTTATTGTTTTTCCATATAGGAATGTACAGAGTTCAACTTTGATAAGTTCCTTTTGATTTCTTTTCCCTGATCACCTTCTCAGGCATCTCTTGCTTCTTGTGTCTGGATGTCAAATTTTCTATTCAATTCTGGTTTTTTCCTCAAGAATGCTTGAAAGTCCTCTATTCCACTGAATGACCATATTTTCCCCTGAAACAAAATACTCAGTTTTGCTGGGTAGGTGACCCTTGGGTTCATTCCCAGTTCTTTTGCCCTCTGGAATATCATATTCCATGCCCTTCGATCCCTCAGTGTAGAAGCTGCCAGGTCCTGGGCTATTCTGATTGTGTTTCTACAATATTGAAATTGTTTCTTCCTGGCTGCTTGTAGTATTTTCTCCTTGATCTGGGGATTCTGGAACCTGGCTATAATATTCCTGGGAGTTTTCTTTTTGGGATCTTTTTCAGGAGGTGATCGGTGGATTCTTTCAACCTCTATTTTGCCCTCTAGATCTAAAACATCAGGGCAGTTTTCCTTGAGAATTTCTTGAAGGGTGATTTCTAGGTTCTTTCTTTGATCATGGCTTTCAGGTAGTCCAATAATTTTTAAATTGTCTCTCCTGGATCTATTTTCCAGGTCAGTGGTTTTTCCCATGAGATATTTCACATTGCCTTCTAATCTTTCATTTGTTTGGATCTGCTTAACAGCATCTTGATTTCTCATAAAGTCATTAGCTTCCATTTGCTCCAGTCTAACTCTGAAGGAATGAATCTCCTCAGTGAACTTTTGAGATTCTTTTTCCATCTGGCAAATCCGACTTTTTAAGGCATTCTTCTCCTCATTGCCCTTTTGGGCCTCCTTTGCCATTTGAGTTAGTCTATTTTTTAAGGTGTTGTTTTCCTCAGTCAGGCTGTTGACCCTCATTTCATACTTTTCCTGCATCCTTCTCATTTCTCTTTCCAATTTTTCCTCCACTTCTCTTATTTGATTTTTAAAGTCCTTCTTAAGGTCCTCTATGGCCTGCAACCCGCTCATGTTTTCCCCTGGGGCTTTTGGAGCAGGATTTCTGACCTCACAGTCCTTTTCCTGCTCTGTGCCCCCCAAATAGGAGTCTAGGGTTGCATTTTTCTGTTTCCTTTGCCTTGGCATGTTGCCACTTGATTACCTGACTTTTGGGCTTGTTGCTACACTCTGGCTTTAAGGCCAGATAGAGGAATTTTCATCTCAACGTGTGGGGGGCAACTTCCGTTTCTGGCAAGCTGTAAACCCACCCATGACTTCCACCCTAGATCACAATCCAGATCCATGGAGGTTAAAACAAGAGCGATTACCCCCCAAGACTGATCGCTGGATCTCCGGACAATTAATTGCAGGCCAAGAGCTGGAGCTGCCTCTGAAAACTACAAAATGGTGTGTCTCCTCAGCGGCTTCTAGCCCCCAGGGGAGAGAGCCGACGCATTCTCCCAAAAACAGGTCCCAAATTCTATAGGACACTAACCTCTTACTTTGTCCTAGGCATGTCTATGTTGATAATTCTGGAGTTGCCACAGCTGCTGGTGTTCTGGGGTTCCTCCAGCTGGCTGCTGGCCCTGCCACCCTGGGGCTAAAACCTCGGCTCATGCAGACCTGGGCTCTGCTAGGCTCTGCTTCCTGCTCTCTGCGTGTTGCGTGCTGCCGGCTCCCAGACCACTGTGCTGGTCCTTCCTGCAGGGCTGCTGGGCTGTCCTCAGCGGGAGGTTAGCTTCTCTTTGTCGTTCTGTGGGTGCTGGGGCTCCAGAAGTTGTTCAGAGTCCCCTTTTACATAGTTTGTGGGGAATCTGGTGGCAGAGTGGCTTGGATGAACTGTTTCTACTCCGCCATCTTGGCTCCGCCCCTCCACTTTTCACTTTTTTAAAAAACAAAATTGCATTGATTTCTTTTGTTTGTTTTGCACATCACCAAAATTTTCCCTGGTATCCCCTCATAATTATTTGTATGTAACTTTATTTTACTATGATATTCTCCCCATCTTTGACCAAGTCAATAAGTATCAAGGGAATCCTTGCTAGATATATGACATGCTTTACTTTTTTTTTCTTCTTGTAATGCCTTTTCTTTTTTGTAATGACCTTAGACTTTTTAAAAAATTAAACATTTTCTTAAGACGCCTTCTTTTTCTTCCTCCCATTTATACCTCCTACCTCCAACAAACAAAAACCAAACCAAACCAATCCTCTATTACAAACATGTATAGTCAAGTAAAACAAATAACCATGTTGGTATGTCCCTACCCCAGAACCCTCCTCCCCCCAACAAAAAAAAGAATTATGTCTCCATCTCCTGAGTCTTTCTCTATCAGGTGGTAGGTAGGTGTTAGGTGGTAGGCTGTTTCATTAGCATCTAACTTCTGATATCATGGCTGGCCATTATGATGATTAGACTGAGGTCAAAGAAAGAGGAAATGGACCTATGTGTACAAATATATTTATAGCAACTTTGCGCTGGCAAAGAATTGGGAAATGATAGCGTGTCCATCAGCTGGAAGATGCCTGAACCAGTCATTGTATTTGAATGTGACCTTTCACCTTTTTAATGTACCAGTCTCACATTTCATCCCTGAGGTAAAAGTAAGTACAGGAAACAGAGCTTGTGACTGCCACAGAAGAGAGAGCCCACACTCCCTCACTTAAAACACTTTTCTACAAATTGTTCTAACAGTATGAAAGTAAGCAAACTTGATCTTTTTTTTTAAGTAGAGTTTGCTAGGTAAAACCATTGTGTGAGTTAAGAAGTTTTCTCTTCCTGAGTTATAACAATAGCACTCCCAGGGAATCTACACATCCTTGAAATTGAACAGATACTACACAACTTGTTCAGCTTTCTAGGAATCATATAGATTATGGGTAGGATCTGTGATTTCCTCAGTTTGGGGAGCTCCCTCTAGATCACAGCCCTATTATACCTCATTGATAAACCCTAAGGAAGTTATTAGGGCATCTCAATGGTATATTGTATAGGGCTCAGGGCCTGGAGTCAGGAAGACCTGAGTTCAAATTTGACCTAAGACATTTACTGACCTAAGACACTTACAGTTATATGGCCCTGGGCAAGTCACTAAACACTGTTTGCCTCAGTTTTCTTCTCTGTAAAATGAGTTGGATAAATGGCAAACTGCTCCAGTATCTTTGCCAAGAAAACCTCCAATGGGGTCATGAGGTTTTGGACCTACTGAAACAATTAAACAACAGGGAAATAATTGAAGCCACAAAGGAATTAAGTAAATTGCCTATGGTCACGTATTAAAATGTCTGAGATGGGATTTGAATTCTGATCTTCTTAAGATGTCTATTCTAATTCTCTATTTTCTCTGCCACCATGCTGCGTCCAGTTATTATAGGGACATATACTGTTAGAAAAGGAGTGAACAGAAAGAGACCATGTACTCCAAACCTCTGGTTTTGCAGGAAAAGGGACTGAGGCCCAGAGGGGAAAGGGACTTGTTTAAGGTTCCAGAGTTTAAAGTCCCAGTTAGGGACAGAGTTGGCACCAGGACCAGGTAATAGAAAGGTCTTGATCCTGACAGGTTCACCTGTTTTTCCACTACTCTGTCTTGTTTCCCATATCCTGAGCACTAGAATTATATATATATATATATATATATTTTTTTTTTCTTATGAGAATAAATATGACAATAGTAAAATTTGTTATTTTCATACTACTTCAGAGATGTTCAAAACACCTTGAATTGCCCTTGGAATGGTGGGTGTTCCTGAGGGTGGCAACCAACTGATTGTTTAAAAATAAATGAAAGAGAATGAATATTATAATGAGAGGCAGACTTATTCCAATGAGGGTCTTAGGGTACATAACACCGAGTACCCACATTTTGGTCAAAAGAGATTTATCAATATCCATATCACCCATCTGAAAAAAAGAGAATTCCCATTTTCCCAGTCCTGTCTGACTAAAAATAACAAACAGAAATCTATGTATTTACCTAAACTTAGAATTTCTCTATTGTCTTTGATTAGATCTCAGCCATCCTCTCTGGGTAAATCTCTGCCCAAGATTTCCCACAATAGTTGATTTCTGGATGTAGAAAAGGGGAAAAACCTTGATCCTAATTCAATAACTAGTTATAAATACAAGAAAGAAATAATCAACAGCAATTCAATTGAAATTATGTTTGAAGATCCAAGGATGGGTTTGGATGTTCTTAGAGAAATATAATTGAAGAACGTATTTTTTTTAAAATCCTCAATTTGTACCAAGCTCAGAATTTCTAAAATTCTGCATGAGATAAAATTGCAGGTAGATTAGTGCTGTGAGTTACATGTCACCTTTTATAAGTGATCTGCAAAGGCTCTATCTGGCCTTCTTAATATGAGAACTAGTAGGAATATAGAGAGGTTATTGAAAAATGCTAAAGTTAAAAAGCAGAAACTATATTTAGCGATGTAAAGATAACCTAAAAGTACATCTACTCTTTATAAACAGTAGTGTTATATGCCTTAAGAATAAAAAGTGACTATTGTATTATGCACTGGCTTTTATATTCAAAGATGACTCTAATGGGTGTGATTACTAGGCATAGGGAAGTAGAAATAAATATCTTAATATCTCTCTCATTGCCCCTTGTTTTCAGGGGATCTCATGAACTGGGAAGGAGGGGGTTCAAAGAAGGAGGAAATAATCTCTTTTACACTTTATGAAGGGCAAAGAGAGCTATTGTGTAAATTTTATTTTTCTTGTTGTTCAATTATTTTCAGTTACATCTGATTCTTCATGACCCCATTTGAGGTTTTCTTGGCAGAGATACTAGAGTGGTTTGCCTTTTCCTTCTCTAGTTCATTTTACAGATGAGGAAACTGAGACCAACAGGGTTCAGTGACTTGCCCAGGGTCACACAGCTAGAAAGTATCTGAGTCCAGATTTGAACTCATGAACAGGAGTCTTCGAGAATCCAGGCCCAGCACTCTATACACAGTGCCATCTCACTGACCTCTTTTTATTTAGCGACCTAGAAATTAAATCGATGCCATTCTAGTGTCATAGGATAATAGTGTCTAACATTTATATAGCTCTTTAAGATTTGCAAAGTATATTGTATGTGTTGTCTAGCAATTTTGTGAGGTAGACACTGTTGTTCTCCACATTTTTCAGATGAGGAAACTGGAACTCAGAGAAGTTAAATAACATGCTTGTGGGTAGACAGCTACTAAGTGACTGAGGCAGAATTTGAACTCAGAATTGTCTGATTCCAGGCTTTACATCCTAGCTACTTCACCATCTAGCTGTCCTCCTAAGATTACTTGTCTAGTAACATTAACTATTTGGAAAATTTAATCTCTATTAGTCTCAGTCTCCTCATCTGTTAAATGAGGGTAATTTATTTTTTGCTTGTTTGTAAAGATTGGTACTTTTTATTGCTACAGCACACTTATTTCCAAATATATTTATCCCTTTCCACATACCCAAAGCCCATGCCTTATAACAAAGATTAATAATGAAAGCAAAAAAAAAAAAGTTTAGTAAAATTTACCGTGTGCCTTTTAGACATAGTTCCAGATTGTTCTCCAGAATGGTTGTACCAGTTCACTATTCCAACAATAGTTCATTAATATATTTATTTTGCCTCATCCCCTCCAGCATTTGTCATTTCTTAGGTTTAAAGTGGTACCTCCAAGTTGTTTTAATTTGCCTTTCTCTAAATAGAGATTTTTATATGAATATAAATAGCTTTGATCTCTTCTTCTGAAAACTGCCTGTTTATATCTCTTGACCATTTATCACCTAGAGAATGGCTCTTATTTCTATAGATTTGACTTGGTTTCCCACAGACAGCTAGGTGGTACAGTGGATAGAAGGCCAGGCTTAGAGTCAGGAAGACCCATCTACTATATCTGACAGCATATGCAATATTCCATACCAATAGTCCTCTTTCTCTGGAGGGAGATGTATTTTTTTCATCTCTTCTTCAGGAACATTCTTGGTCAATAAAATTCCATAGAACTCAATTTCATTTTTTAAAATTAGAATAATAATAGTGTCTACTATACATGGTTGTTGTGAGGATGAAATAAAATAAATGTGATGAAATAAAATAATATGTGAAATGTTTAACAAATATTAAAGCATTGTATAAATCTGAGCAATTATGACATGCAGGCAATATTTGATGCTCACATGATTTCATGAACTCATCAAGAAATAACTAAATTATGGCCTGTATGCTGATTAGATGTTAAAGAAGCACATGCTCCATTTTGCAAAGATTTATGTTAAAGGTATTAAAAGGGAAAGAACATTAGTGGATAAAGAGGCAAGTTTCTTTTATTTGGAAAATTCAGTTACGTGAAAAACCTCATTCCTCAACGATATAGGATAAATGAGGTGCTGCTTCTGTATCTCTATGTATGGATCACTGAACAATAATAGCTCACATTTATATGGCACTTTCCTCGTGGCAATGATGTGTTCTAGGCGGCACAGGGGAAGGGGCAGAAGTAAAGCTCAAGCTTCTCAATGCCAGTCACAGCTCTGATCTTAGAATACTTTCACTGGAGAAGCAGAATAATACTTATATCAAAAATTACTCTATGTAATAATTCCTAGTATACATTTTATGCCCATAAAACACAATCACTGTTAATTTTTTCCAGTTTTTTTGTGCACTTTTGTTGAATGTATTTAATGTCAGGAATAATCAAGGAAGGATCCCTATAGCAAGCTTTTCTGAAAACATAAAACAAGATTTGATCCACATGAGCAGGCATAGATAGATTACTATCTCCATTGTTGGGGGGAAATCCTAAATTGATGAGATCACAGATGCAGCTCCATTGCTAAAACTAGGAGAATGTAATACATGTTTCCTTCTATATCCATTGCAGAAAAGAAAAGCAATATTGTACAAAAACCCTGATCCAACAAAACAGATGGCTCATGCTTCCTCCCTGTTCTGTCTTCTAACATCTTAGCCCCACAAACTCCATTATTTAGTGATGCTCCATGCTGTCTCCGGACACTCCATCTCTCAACTCCAGACATTTTCGGTGGCTGTTCCCCCATGCCTGCAATTTTCTCTCTTATCATCTCTGCCTCCTGGCTTCTCTTAAGGTCCCAGCTAAAATCTCATCATCTGTGAACATTTCCTATAGTCATCCTTAATACTACAGTCTTCTCTGAGATTATCTCCAATTTGTCCTGTTTTTATCTTGTTTACATATTATCTCCCCCATATACTATGAGCTCCTTGAAAGGTGGGACTGTTCTTGCCTTTCTTCTTATCTTCAGCACTTAGCACAAGTTGGCACACAGTAGGCACTTACAATACTTGTTAACTTGACTCTGATGCTGGATATATCCAAAAAGAGAAAAAGAAAAGACAGATGCAATGAATTTATTTCACTTCCAAAAGTACCACAAGGAAATCTTGTTGAAATACATGTTGCTCACAAGGAGACTGAAACAGATTTTTTATATAATTTGATGGCCTCTTTGTATATTCAAAAATGGAATTAAATGGTGAATATTTAACCAGAAATCATTAGGAAATTTGACACTGTGTGTGAAAAAGAACGATGTCTTAAAGAAAGGTGTTAACTAATAAAAAGGAAGGAAGGATCTTTCAGCTCTGCTAAGTACAAAATCAGCCAATGAACCAATGATTTTACCTAGAGTAGAGAGTATCAGAAACCCACTTTGGTTTTTATATTTACTAAAATGAGAAATTTCTTTGATGAAAAATAATCACAACAACACAATAGCCTAAATTAGAATGATAAGGAAAATTAATCAGCTCTCAAGTTACAGCCTGATACAGAAAATAGATTAGAGTTATAAAACTGCTATCAGAACAGATCATCATTTCTATCCTCTTGCAATGTCCTTGAAAGGTCTAGGATTTGAGATGACATCATGAAAAAATATTAAAAGAACAAATGAACTATATGTTATTAAGTCTCAATAAATTAGAATTAGATAGAAAACCCTTTATGTTTCAACTTTCTTTATAAAATTTTGCCAGTTGATCTTTCCATCATAGTAATTGTTGAGTAAAGTAGTGTTTTTAAATAAGTATATTATCATTTCTCAAAATTGTGATTCGTAGAATCAGTTTACATTTTCAATACTGTAAAAGGCATGATAATGTCCTGAATTTGTACCTCAACATAAAGTTACTTGTTTTTGTCTTTTTAATTATTACTTTTTAAATTAATAAGCAGTTATTTCCTCTCCCAACCTTCTTCACACTGGAAAAATATTAAACCAAACCCCTTGTGCATATATGTGTGTGTGTGTGTATACACATATACATATATATGTATGTATGTATGTATATATGTAGTCAAAACAGTAGTAGAGCAAAGAAGTAAATATCTTTTGAAGATGTAGTTAGGTGAAGAGTTCATGACCAAGCTAGGAATAGAGAGGATCACAAAAATAAAATGGACAATTTTGATCATGTTAGGTTTTTTTTAATTTTATTTTGCACTCAAGGGACAGAACACAAATTCAGAATAGAGAAAAGAAACAAAAACAAATATTGAACTTAAATACAAAGAAAAAAAAGCATGTCATGTGCATAGCACAACATAAAAGAGGATTCAAAATATGTAATAATAAATTTGCATTTCAAGAAAGCCTGTATGATAAATAATACACATGTTGGGAACTGTCCATCTTTGCTTCCTTGTAAGTTTTCTTTTGTTCTCTGCTAGGCATTTTTTTACTTTGTTCTTTTTTCCTTCCCCCCACCCTACCTTCAAAAGGTTACAATAAAGTTTAGATATGTTTCTCTATAGTTTTGATATATACATAAAGAAATAAATATATACATACATATACTTTCCAGGGGCATACTCTACTCCTGATCTTGGGTTTTATATTTGTACACATCTCTTGTTTCCTATCTCAGCTACTTTACTTTTACCCACTACCTTGCCCTCCTATTACTCACCTACCCCACTCAAAGGATCCCCCCCAATCTCCCATTCCCATTAATTTAAAGACCCTTCTATATCCCCCTTTTACCTATTCCCTAACCCTGACCTCTAAAGATCCCTCCTTTGAGGACTGTGAGGTCAGAACTCTTCCACCAAAAGCCCCAAATGAAAATATGAGTGAGTTACAGGCCATAGAGGACCTTAAGAAGGATTTTTAAAACCAAATAAGAGAAGTGGAAGAAAAATTGGGAAGAGAAATGAGAAGGATGCAGGAAAAGTATGAAATGAGAGGCAACTACCTGACTGAGGAAAATAACACCTTAAAAAATAGACTAACTCAAATGGCAAAAGAGGCTCAAAAAGGCAATGAGGAGAAGAATGCCTTAAAAAGTCGAATTTTCCAGATGGAAAAAGAATCTTAAAAGCTCACTGAGGAGATTCATTCCTTCAGAATTAGACTGGAGCAAATGGAAAACAGGGACTTTATGAGAAATCAAGATGCTGTTAAACAGATCCAAGCAATTGAAAGAATAGAAGGCAATGTGAAATATCTCATGGGGAAAACTACTGACCTGGAAAATAGATCCAGAAGAGATAATTTAAAAATTGTTGGACTTCCTGAAAGCCATGATAAAAGAAAGAACCTAGAAATCATCCTTCAAGAAATTCTCAAGGAAAATTGCCCTGATGTTTTAGACCCAGAGGGCAAAATAGATGTTGAAAGAATCCACCGATCACCTCCTGAAAAAAGATCCCAAAAAGAAAATTCCTAGGAATATTATAGCCAAGTTCCAGAATTCCCAGATAAAGGAGAGAATATTACAAGCAGCCAGGAAAAAAACAATTTCAATATTGTGGAAACACAATCAGAATAACACAGGACCTGGCAGCTTCTACATTGAGGGATCGAAGGGCATGGAATATGATATTCCTCAGAGCAAAGGACCTGGGATTAAAACCAAGAATTACCTTCCCAGAAAAATTGATTATCTTGTTTCAGTGGAAAATATGGTCATTCAGTGCAATAGAGGGCTTTCAAGCATTCTTGAGGAAAAAACAAGAGTTGAATAGATAATTTGACATTCAGACACAAGAAACAAGAGATACTTGAGCAGGTAAACAGGGAAAAGAAATCAAAAGGAACTTATCAAAGTGGAACTATTTACATTCCTACATGGAAAAACAATAACTGTGACTGATGAAACCTTTCTTAGTATGAAAATAATTGAAGAAGGGTATATGGGCATATGAATGCATATGTAAATGTTTGTATATATGTTTACAGGTATAAATGGATAGAGGGCACAGCTCGAATTTGGTGGGAAGGGATGATACTTAAGGGGTGAAGTTAAGAGGTGAGAGAGGAATGTGGCAAGAGGAGATGGGGAGAGATGGGGGCAGGGGTAAACTATCTCATGTAGAAGAGGCAAGGGGAAGTAGTTGCAGGGGAGGGGAAGAACAGGAAAGCAAAAAGGCAAAACCATATTCTCACTGAATTTGGCTCAGGGAGTGAATGACACACATACTAAATGGGATATGTCACCCTGCAGGAGAGTAGGGGGAAGGGGGATGAGATGGGGGAGGATGGAGGGGAGGGCATTCTGAGTGGAGGGGAGGTTGGAGGCACCCACTTTTGAAGAGGGACAGGATCAAAGTAGGGAATGGACCAGGTGGGGGGTGGGATGGGTGGGAGGGAAATATAGTCAGTCTTTTACAATATATCTACTATGGTAATGTTTTGCATAGCTATACATGTACAACATATACTGAATTGCTTATCTTCCCAGCAGGAGTGGGTGACAAGGGACGAAGGGAATGGATCGGGGATTTGAAGTTTTAAAATTAAATGTTTCAAATATATACAAATACTATTATTAATACTATTTTACATGTAACTGGGAGATAAGATGTGCAGTCATTGGGGCACAGAGATTCACCTTGCCCTAATGGAAAAGTCAAAGGAGGTATGGGAGAAAATATGGGAGAGAGCAGATTGGATGAGGGGATATCCTGTGGGACTGCTATTCTGGGATGTTGGGTAGGGGAAAAATGGGAAAAAAATTGTAACTCAAAATAAAGATCCCTCCTTTGTCCTCTCCCTCCTCTCTATGCCCTTACTATTTTATTTCTTCTGAATTTAGAAGACTTGTATACTCTTCTAAATATATATGTATTGTTCCCTCTTAAACCCATTCCCAGTGAACTTAGGTTTCCAGAACTACCAGTCCGCTTCCCCTAATTCCTCTGTATTGATTCTTCCTCATGCATCTCATTTGTATAAAATAATTACTCTTTTTAGCGGTTCCTAAATGGTTTTACTTTTTTAAGTTCACATCATACTCAGGCTTACCCCAATCTTTCATATAAGCTACCCAATTATTAATGAGAATTTCAGACATTTTGCATTTTACATATATAAAAATAACCTGTCCTTATGAATACCTTATGATCAATCTTTGGTATGTGCCTTATATTTCTCTTGGTTCTTACAGGTTGAATCTTCCACTTAGTTCAAGATTTTTTAAACAAAGTTTTGAAAGTCTGAGAGATTATAAAATGTCCATTTTTTTTCTATTCAGGATAATACTTAACTTTGTAGGGTATGATATTTTCAGCCAGAGCCCCAGTTCTTTTGCTCTTTGATATGTTGTGTTCCAAGACCTGCAGTCCTTTAATGTCTCTGCTGCTAGGTCTTGTGTAATTCTAATTGTGGTGCCATCATATTTAAATTGCTTTCATCTTGATGTTTTTAATATTTTATCCTTGAGCTAGGGGTTTGGGAATTTGACTATAATATTCCTATGAGTTTTCCTGATAGGATGGATGTCTTTTAAGTGGTGATCAATGATTTTTTTTTCTATTTCTACTTTCCCCCCTTGTTCTAATGCTTCAGGACAATTTTCTTTAATTATTTCTTGTATTATTGTATCAAAATTCTTTTTTATCATAACTTTCTGTTAGTCCAATTATTTTTATATTTTCTTTCCTTGATCTTTTCTCCAAATCTGTTGTTTTTCTTATGTTTCACTTTCTCTTCTATTGTTTCATTATTCATATATTGTTTAATTATTTTTGGTCTCTTATCATTTTACTGGCTTCACTTTGCCCAATTCTAATTTTCAAAGTGTCATTTTCTTCCTTAAGATTCTGGATCTCCTTTTCTGGTTGGTTGGTTTTCCTTTCATAGCCTTCTTGTTTTTCTTGGATTATTTTTATTTTCTTTGTTAGTTTTTCCTCCATCTCTGTCACTTGATTTTTAAAGTTTTTTTTTTTAAGATTTTCTATGAATTCTCTTTGGGCAGGTGACCATTTGATATTACTCTTTGGGTTTTTTTTTTTTATTTCATTATCTTCCTCTGAAGATGAACCCAGTTCATCTCTATTCTCATAATAATGTTCTATTATTTCTCCTTTGTCTATGCATTTTTTGTGGTAATAGCTTAATTTTTATAATTACCTCTTGCCCTGGGGTATAGGAAATAGTGCCTCTTGCCCCAGATCTTCAATTCTCCCCTTTATCCCAGAATCAAAACCAAACTTCCTACCTCCTATAAATGCCCGGGGCTTCCTGCCCCACTGCTTCTGCACTCATTGGGCATGTGCTGGTTCCTTTTTGCCCCCTCCACTCTTCACAACACAGCTGGGTCTGTCATTACTTGTCTGTGAAAGTTCCCTTAATCTTCCCTGGCTCAGATGCTAACTTCCCTCACTCTCCAGGGGATAAAAGTTCCTGTGGCTGTGACTGAGGCAGCTTCTCAAACCAACTGTAGTGCCAATGCAAGATTTACAGTGTCCACGATCATGATAAAGATCGTGACTATGAATAGTTCCACATGCTGATCAATCACAAAATATAACAAACTTCATCTCTGAATCCCCTTCTAGTTCCAGGTCAATGAACATATGATTCTGTCATCAGTATATTTAGTGGCTCTTTATTTTAAAACAATTTATTAAGGAGGATGCTTTGCAACATAAAGTACATATTAAAGTGTGAATGTGAACATTTACTAATAAGAGTTGTTATTCTTGATTTTTAAAATATATTTTGATTATTATTGCAATATAAAAATATATAACAATCTCTCCATATAGAGGACAGAAGCAAAGCATTTATTTAGACAGCAAAAAACAAAATCCCCAAACCCATAAGCCAATTCCATCATAGTACTAATGAAGTTAAGAAGCCATAATAACACAGAGACCCACAGCATCCTTCAGCCTTCCCACAAACCAATATTAGATCAATATTTACTCACAAACCTCTCTGTCTCCTTGCCTGAGCACCCCCTCTCTCCCACTGTCTCTCTAGCTGTGACTCCCAGCTTCCTGTGACTCTGTTCTACCCCTTCAGCAAACTCCTCCCATCGAAGGCTTCATTTGACTACATTCAGTCTATTAGGGAGCAGAGTTTACTTTCAAAGCAGGAAAGGTCTTCAAATTCCCATTGGGCCTATTGAGGGGCAGGTAAGATCTTCAAATTCCCATTTCCATTACACCAACTAACCCCAGGACTTGCTGGTTGTTTAAGAGGCTAGCTGCTTGCTGTTAAGATGGAACCTAGCCTGGAGGTGTTTACTCTTCACTGGGACCAAACCTCATCCTGGGATTTTTCTTCTAATCTTCTCAAATTGTCGCAGAAAGACCCCAGTTGTGCCCCTATTCTTATTTATCTCCACCCACACTTTGTTTGCACTAAGATGCTATTTTAACTCTTTTGTGGATGGAAAGCTTGGAATTTTGTGACCTACTCTACCATCTTCCCAGGATCCTCTCTGTTTTTTTTTTTTCTTATAAAGAAAACCATTGCAGCTCAGGTTAGAAGGAAAACAGTTAACTAGAAAAAAATATTTTTAGTCAATTTCTCTAATAAAGGTCTTATTTCTAAGATGTATTCCAATTTAAAAGAATAAAAATCATTCCTCAATTTATAAATCATCAAAGAATACAAAAAGGTAGTTCTCAAGGGAAGCCATCAATAGAAACACCAAAAAATTCTCCATATCATTTAATGATGCTTTCTAAATAAGAAATTCCTGCGTAATAGTTCATTTAGTTGTTGTTGTGGGGGTTTATTTTCTAAAAATTTGCAAGAGTGAGAAGAAATTCTAGCAATTAAAGACTGATTATTTTGGACTCTAATTAGCCAAAGTTTTGTGATAATTATTTAGGAAAATTGAGCTCCAAATCATCTCAAATTTATTGTACATAGAAGAGAATATAAATAAGAACATGTATTCCATGTGCTAAACAGTCACTTTTCAAATTAGCTGGGGAGGCTAGTCACATATTTCCACATAAGTAAAATTTACAAAAAGTCATTTTAGGCCTCAGCCCAAGAGAATGTAAACTTGTTGAATGCAGAGACTGTCTCATTTTTTTCCTTTGAAATTTAGCACATGGTATTAATTCTACAAATTGTTTCTGAATAAGAGAATAATAGTAAGGGATTGGGGGAGGGGTGGTAAAACAACTTTCCAACAATTAAAATTATCCCCAATTGAAATGGGCTTTCTTGGGAGGTAGTAGATACCATTCCCATTGGTAGTCTCCAAGCATCAACTGGATATCACTTATAAGATATTTTATAGAAATGTCTTCCCTCTACCACCCCCACCTTTTTGGTACAGATCTATGAGTTTTTGATGTAAGGATTTCCACTAAGAGACTGCAGGGTAAAACAACAACAACAAACTCGCTCTACCAAGACACAACTATACCTCTTATGAAGTCTATACTCTCAGAGTTATCTGTGGTACTGTGCGATTATGCGATTTGCCTAAAGTACAAGTTCAGTATGTATCAGGGATGGGTCTCAAACCCTGGCCTTTCTATGTTCAGTCATGTCCAATACTTTGTGACCCCATCTGTGGTTTTCTGAGCAAAGATGCTGGAATGGATTGCCATTTTCTTTTCCAGCTCATTTTACAGATGAGAAAATTAAAGCATAGAGGGCTCAGTGACTTGACCAGGGTCACACTGCTAATAAATGTCTGAAGTTGGATTTGAATTCAGGTCATTCTGACTTCAAGCCCAGAGCTTAATCCACTGTACCAGACACATGCCTCTTCTGACTATGATGTTAGTTCTATCTACTATTCCATTATATCCACAAAAATAGTATTAACTGTCAGTTTGTGTAGTCTGAACATGGAAGCTCTGAAAAAACAATGGAAAAAACATTGAATTTGGAATCAGAGAATCTACCTTCAAATCCTTGTGACTGAATATATGTATGACCATGGACCAATTTCACTTAACCTCTCTTGGACCTTATTTCCTCATCTGTGAAATAATGGGGTTGGAATTCCTGTAAAACTTAAAATAATAACCCCTTAGGTGTAGAAAAGACTTTAGAGGTCTTCTGGTGCCCTTTCATAATTAATACAGGGATTCCTCCTGCAAAATCTGTGTTTTTTTACCACAATCTTTCTGGACTTCTGTTTTCTCATCCGTAAAAGGAAAGGAGAGGATTAAATTTCATTAATACTCTTTCAATCTGTTTCATACTCTGCACCAGGAATTCTTGACCCCGGGTCCAGTGATTAATGAATGTTTTACTATTTTGATCATTTTATTTCAGTATACAATTCCTTATCCTATATATTTTATTTATTCATTTAAAAACATTATTCTGAAAAGGGACTCATAAGTTTTACCAGACAGTCAAAGGGATCCATGACCCAAAATAGGTTAAGAACCCTTCTTCTATGTTCTTTATGGTTAGAAACTAAAATTCATTTAATCAAAGACAGAATTTAAGGAATCTGGCCAAATGACTTAAATTGCTATTTAATAAGTGTGATATAATAAGTGTATAATCTTTTGATGGCTGTTGTATTTAAAAAGAAAATATTTAAAATAATTATAAATATGTTTATAATTAAGATTTAAGAAATCATCAGGATGTCTATAGAACCAAGATTTTGGATTATAAGCAACCTAGCTGAACTATATCCACTTTCCCCTCAAAAAAGTCTAGAATAATGCCTCCAGTCAAATTTTGGGGAGGCATAGCTGACAGAAGATCAGGGGAGAAATTTTTCAGACCTAAGAAAACTTAGGAGGTCAGCCAGAGAAGTCTGTGACACCAGAGTGAAACCCTATCCAGAGCCCACACAGGCAGCAGCAACAGTGGCCACAAAAGCAATAGCAGCTTCAGGAGCTTTTAGCCCAGAGACATTAAGGGGGTCAAACAACTGGTGAGAAAGAGATTACAGAAAACTCTTTGCTGGTACTAGGTCCAGCTGGCACTGATTGGCAACTCTGTTGTCCATAGATAGTTCTGGGTCACAATTCCATGGCAGACAGAGTATTAATGTTTATGGCTACAGAGTACCAGGCAACTATTCTGTGTAAAGACCAGAGGACAGACCAGGAGTACACCTTCAAAGATCACACCACCTTGGAAGCACCAAAAACTTGCAGACACTCAGAACTAGTTCTGAAAACAAAAGCAACACACAGAAACCTTAAGTTTGCCACAATGCTTCCCCATCCCCAGGTGACCAGAGCCCAGCCTCAATATAAAGTTCAAAATCAAGGAAAATAAGCAAACAAAAACAACAACAAAAATAATTTGATAATACAAAATTACTATGCTGGCAGATAAAACCAAAATAAACTCAAAAGCATAAAACAATGTGAAAACAGCTACAAAATCTGAAAAAAATGCTAATTGAATCTAAGATCAATAAGGATTCTGGAAGAGTTAAAGAAAGAGATAAGAGAAGAAGAAATTGAAAACAAATGAGAACAATGCAAAATAATTATGAAAAGAGAATTAAGGGGCATCTAGGTGGTGCAGGGAATAGAGCACCAGGTCCTGGAGTCAGAAGGACCTGAGTTCAAACCTGAGTCCTGAGTCCAGACTCAGACACTTAACACTTATTAGCTATGTGACCTTGGGCAAGTCACTTAACTCAATTGCCCTGTCTTCCCCTTCCAAAAAATCAAAACAAGAAAGAAAGAAAGGAAGGAAGGAAGGAAGGAAGGAAGGAAGGAAGGAAGGAAGGAAAGAAGGAAGGAAGGAAGAATTAAAAGCTTAGTATAAAAGACACAAAAAAATTGAAGAAAATAACACCTTAAAAATGTAATTGGCAGAAAAATTCACTGAAGATAAGAACTCCTTAAAAAATAGAATAGGCCAAATGGAAAAGAGGTACAAAATCTCACTGAAGAAAATAATTCCTTAAAAATTAGAATTAGGCAAATTGAAGCTAATAACTCCAAAAGATAATAAGAAACAGTAAAACAAAGTCAAATGAATAAAAAAAAAGAAAATATGAACTATCTTAGGGGGAAAAACCAAAACAACTGGCATAAAATATAGATTAAGGAGTAATAATTTAAGAATTATTGGACTACCTAAAAGCCACAATCAAAGAAAGTGACTAGACATAATATTTCAAGAAATTAAGAAGAAGGACTGCCTTAGTATCTTAGATCCAGAGGGTAAAATAGAAATTGAAAGAATCCATCAATCATCTCCTGAAGGATATCCCAAAATAAAAACTCCCAGGAATATTATAGCCAAATTCTGGAATTCCCAGGTCAAGGAGAGAATATTTTAAGCAGCCAGAAAGAAAAAAATGCAAATATTGTGAGGCCACAGTCAGGATCACACAAGACTTAGCTGCTTTCTTATTAAAGGAGCAGAGGGCTTGGAATATGATATCCCAAAAGGTTAGGATTACAACCAAGAATAACCTGCCTAGCAAATCTGAGTATAATCCTTTAGGGAAAAATAGATATTTAATAAAATAGGAAACTTTCAAATATCCATGATGAAAAGACCATAGGTGAACAGAAAATATGACATTCAAACAAAAGAATTAAGAGAAAAATAAAAAAGTATACAGGAAAGAGTAATCATAAGGGTCTTAGGTAAGTTAATCTGTTTATATTCCTGTATAGGAAGATAATATAACTCCTTACTTAATCAACATTAGGGCAATTTAAAAGAGTTTACATAGGCAGCATTGAGTGAGTCAATTATGTTGGAATGAGCTCCAAAAAATGAAGGTGTGTAAAAGAGAAATACACTGAGAGAAGGGGAAAGGGGAGGTAGAATGGAAAAAAAAATCTCACATAAAAGAGGTATGCAAGGAAGGACTTTTATAGTGAAGGGTAAAATGGGTAATGGACAATTTTTAACTTTATTCTCATTGGAATCACTTCAAAAATGGAAGAACATACATACACATTCAGTTGTATATAGAAATGTAACTTCCCCAATAGGGAAATAGGAGGGGAAGGTGAGAGGAGATATAGTGGGGGGAGGGGATGATAAGGAGGACAGATTAAGGTAAGCAGTGGTTAGAAGCAAAATAAATTTTTAAGGAGGGACAGGATAAAAAGAAAATGGGACAGAGAGAGATACACAGTTAGTATCCATAATTGGGAATAGGATGATGTCACCCACAAAACAAAAGCAGATAACAGAATGGATGAGAAACCAGAATCCAACAATATATTGTTTATAAGAGACATACTTGAAACAGAAAGATACACCAAGTGTTAAAGGATTGGAGCAGAATCTAATATACTTCAGCTGAATTAAAAAAAGGCAGGAGTAACAGTCATGATCTCAGACAAAACAAAAGTAAAAATAGAACTAACTAAAAGAAATAATCAGGAAAATACATTTTAAGTAGAACAAGCCATAGATAAAGAATTAATATAAAAATTTTACAGAAAGTTTCTCTGATAAGTGCTTCATTTCTCAAATATACACTGAGTATAGAACTGAATCAGATTTATGGAAGAACCATTCCCTAATTTATTGTCAAAGGATATAAATAGTAGTTTTCAGAAGAAGAAATCAAAGCTATCAATAGTAATAATTTTAAATTCTCTAAATGACTATTGATTCAAGAAAGGCAAATTAAAATAACTCCAAGGAATGACCTCATGCTTATAAAAAAAAAAAACTACAAATGCTGAAGGAGTCAAGAAAAAAAATATTGTATTAATGAATTTTTGGTCAAGTAATGAACTGGTACCTTTGATACAGAAATACCATACTAGGTCTATATCCTAAAGAGATCAAAGTAAAAGGAAAAGCATCTAAATGTATAAAATTATTTTAGCAATTCTTGTTGAAGTGGCAGAGTTGGGAATTGAGGGAATACTCATCAATTAGAGGATGACTGAACAAGTTATGGCCTATGATTGTGTATGTGGCAGAATACTGTGGGAAATGATAAAGGGAATGGTTTCAGAAAAACATGGCAAGAATTTTATGAATTTTATGAATTGAAGAAAAGTAAAGTGAAAAGAATGGGAAATCATTGTGCACAGAAACAGCAATGTTGTAATGATGATCAGCTAGGAAAAACTTGGCTATTCTGATCAATACAATGATCTAAGACAATTTCACAATGGAAAAAAAAAAAACGCTATCCAGAGAAAGAACTGTTGAATTCTGAATGCAAATCAAACTATAGCTTTCTCATTTTTTCTGGTTTTATTTTCTGAAATATGGCTAACATGGAAATATGTTTTGCATGATTACACATGCATAATTGTTATATTGCTTACCTTCTCAGTGGTTTGAGAGGTGGTGGGAGGGATGGAGAGCATTTGTAACTCAAAATTTACAAAGAAAACAATCTTTAAAATAAATAAATAATAAAATATATTTTAAAAAGTAATTCATCAGCATAAATACAGCTTCCATGCACTTTGGACTTTATATAAATTAAATAGAAAACTCTGCTAAACAATTCCAGTATTGTTACTGACACCTCAGTGGTTAGCAAACGACATTTTGCCAGCCTTTCTCTTGATTCTAACGTTTTGCCTAATTTTGATTTCATGCATCAATAAATTCTGAACAATTCGTGTCTTAGAGTGCATCATGTACTAATTTTGCTCTAACAACCTTCCAACAGAAATTTGAATACTTATTACATTTTTCTTGTTAAAAGCAGAAGAAAAATGAAAACAGTCCTAGTGTTTACAACTCTCTAACCTTGCCTCGGTAAAGTGATAATGTTTGGAGAAGCAACTTTGGTTTACACACACACACACACACACACACACACACACACACACACACACATTTGTGTATATGTACATACACATACACACACACACACACACACACACACACACACACACACACACACCTCTGTCTCTCTCTATCATATTTATTACTATCTCAGATAGATAGATGGATAGCTAATCTCAGATAAATTCTGCTTCTCATTCATGGCATGCCCCACTCTTCTCCAAATCCACTGATAAAGTAATAATAAATTACATTTATTTAGTCCTCTACATTTCATGAAAGTGTTTTTAATCATAGCTCCAGTGAAGTAGATAGTATAATCTCTGTTATTGACATGTTATAGAGAGGAAACTGAATTCTGGACAATGAAAGTGACCTTCCCACAGCCCCATAGCCAGAAGCACAGAAGCCAAATTTGAAGTTGAATTTCTAACTTCTAAGTGAATGCTAACACCCACCATTCCATGGTGCCTAAAGTAGAAGTAGAAAATGTAATAAAAGTAGAAGTAATGTAATAAAGTAGAAGTAGAAAATATGATAAAAATCATAAATGTCTTCTAACAGTATTTTTTTGTAACCAATATGGTGACAATTTTGATTAAAGCAATATACTACTAGATTTCTTCATTTTAGTTTATTTATTTCATTTATATTCAGTTTATATTCAGTCTCCTGTGATACTTTGATAAACCCGTGTTCTCTTCAATGTGGATGTTCCCTTCCTTTATCTATATATCACCATATTTTGTGATTCTTATTCTCCTAGTGATGTAATGATATGGCATAGCAGAGGCAGTATAATGTCTTTAGGATCAAGATACCTGGACTTACATCCAAGTTCTAGAAATGGCCTAGTTAATTTACCTGCCTATGTCTTACCTTTCTTCCATTTTTTTCTCCTTGCCAAAAGGAGAAATATTGAAGTCAAAGTCAAAGGCAATGCCAATTTAGAGCATGGACCCATCTGCAAAATTCTAGGGGTGGATGATAAAAGATCATTAGCAAGTGTCACCTGGCAAAAAGAAAACCACTTAAGAGGAAAACAGGAATTTAGAAAACTTGGTATAGAATCAAACTTTGGCAGATCATCCCAAGAGTACTTATAGATGAAAATAGGAGGAGGAAAACAAATAAATTTTAAAATGAAGCATTTTCTAGCATTTCTCCAGAGATATTTTCTCATCAAACATGACAGTAGAACGACTGCATTTGGACTCCTCTCCTTCAGTCCTTAATATGTTATATGAGGAAGTGGAAATAGAATTTAAGAAAATGAAGTTAGGAGATTAGTTGGACAAGATCAAGTCCCACACAAAAGAAATCCACCCTTGATATGACAGAGTTTCAGAATATTAAGTAATAACTGCTAAGATATATAAAATAGGAGAGGATATTGAATGAAAAAGTGAACTGTATTATAACCAAAATTATTATATAACAGATATAAGTATCAATTGATCCACAAGTTGGATAATTTTTTATACTTCATTGCTCTTTTAGGAAGAATGAAGGGTTTTTTTATATAAAAATCTTTGTGAGACTAATCTACCAAAGCATAGACTTTATAGCTTGAGAAGGGTAGATACAGGTTTTGTAACAATTCTTAGAATAAATGAAATTTTTATATCCATAATGAAAGGTATAGAGAATAAAAGCTCATGATTTGTTTATCATCTAACCATTCTGGAGAGCAATTTGGAACTATGCCCAAAGGGCTATAAATAAGTGCATACCCCTTGACCCAGCAATACCACTTCTGGGGCTGTATCCCAAAGAAATCACAGAAGTGGGAAAAGACCCATATGTACAAAAATATTTATAACAGCTCTTTTTGTGGTGGCAAAGAATTGGAAGTCAAGGGGATGGCCATCAATTGGGGAATGGCTAAACAAGTTGTGGTGTATGAATATAATGGAATGCTACTGTGCTATAAGAAATGAGGAGCAGACAGACTTCATAATAACTTGGAGAGACTTATATAAACTGATGCTAAGTAAAGAGAGCAGAAGCAGGAGAACTTTGTACACAATTACAGACACGTCATATGTGTGACGACTAACTTCGATAGACTGGGCTCCTCTCAGTAATGCAAGTTTAGAAGACAAGTTCAAAAGACTCATGATATCCACAACCAGAGAAAGAACTACAGACTCTACAGATTGAAACAAACTATTTGCTCTCTCATTGGTGTTTTGTTTTGTTTTATCCCTTCTTTTTTCATTGTTCAGCCTGTGGTAATAATCCTTTACAATATGACTAACGTTCAATGTGAAGGTATTTGTATAACCTATATTTGATTACATGCGGCTATGGGGGAGGGGGAGAAAATTTGAAACTTAAGAGACTGTGAACTGAATGTTGTAAACTAAAAGTAAATAAAAAGACATCAATTTTTTTAAAAAGCATTTGACCCAGCCAGGAGAACAAAATAAATTCGTAAGGATACACAACACAGTGTATCCCATGCATATGTTTGAATCAAAGGCAATTCTTTGATACAGCTAGCCATAGAGAATTGTTTGTTCAATAATCTAGTCTAATTATCTATATCAAACCAGGAGCAAAACAGGGAGATGTGTGCTTGACAAAGGCATTCACCACTGAGAAGAATCAAAGAAGAAAAGGGATCTTTACAGATACTGAGGACCTCAAGGTACTGTTGTTTGTGGATAGCATAGTCCTGATTATATGAACCCCTAGATTTCTGCCAGATCCCCTCAATTGTGATCTATGATCACTTGAAAAAGATCAGTCTAACAACTTTCAGATACACACACACACACACACAAACCACACAGAACAAAAATTTCCGCTTCATTAAATATATCTTCCACAAGCAAGGCAGATGGACAGTGAGTTGGGCAAAGAATTAAATAGGAAGAAGAGGGTAATATGGATTGTCTTTATAGAATTTTATGTCACTTTCAATAATCCCAGCTGATATTTGCCACAAAAAATCAGTATTCTATTGTATAGACAGTATTGACATTGTATGGATGTGCATCATTATAGAAAATGATCTCTGAAGAATACAAAGTGCAGATGACCCAAAGGCATAAGTAGATTATAGCATAATAGAAGCATATTTATATTGTGCTTTAAGGTTTGTAGAGAGCTTTCCTCACAACAGTGTGAGGTGGGTAGTAAAGTATTACTACAGGATTTTCATTTTACAAATGAGGAAACTGGAACAAAGAAAGTGATCTGATTTGAGTCACACAGCTAGTGTCAGAGGCAGTTATCAAACCTAGATCCCCTGGCACTTGTTCTAGCAATGTCTTCCTTAAACCACACACTGCCTCCCAATGTCTGGGATGACTAAGTAATATGACCAATAAGTAGCACAAAAGATGTGGAAATACGTTATCTGAACAAAGGTAGACTAATCAGATACTAAAAGGAAAGGATAACAGGTGAACAGCCTGTATATAAGTGCCCATATCCCCGAACACATAAAAGACAGAAGTCCTATAGATAATTTAGTGGTGCCATCCTCCATTTATGGAGGACTTAGCACTGAAAACAGTGTCTGCCACATAGGAGGAGTTTAGTAACTCCTAGTTGATTGATTTATGGAATGGTATCAATAGCATCCCCTTCTCTCTACTCACATAGCTACCACCACAGTTCTGGCTCTCATCACTTCTAGCTTGTATTATTGAAATAGGCTTCTACTTGTTTTTCCAGCCTCAAGTCTCTCTCTTAACTCATCTACCTTCCTCATAGCTGCCAAATTGATATTCCTAAAATACAAGTTATCCTTACTAGTGAACAGGGGTTAGTTTTATCTTTATTATATGGCTGGAACATAGTGAGTGCTTAATAAATGCATATTAAATTGAATCAAACCGCTATGGGGTTTCTTTCCTTTATTTATTTATTTGTTTTTTGGAGGGGAAAGGCAGGGTAATTGGGGTTAAGCAACTTGCCCAAGGTCACATGGCTAGTAAGTATTAAGTGTCTGAGGCCAGATTTGAACTCAGGTCCTCCTGACTCTAGGGCCAGTGCTCTATTCACTGTACTACCCAGTTGCGTCCACTATGGGATTTCTAACAGAAAGTATAGCAACAAGCCAAATTATTAGACTCAGTCCTGATAAGAACTGTAATATATTAGTAACACTATCTTAATGTGCCTTCTTTGTTACTTCAGTATCTATCCTTTGAAGAGAGTTCAATACTATTTGACTAAAATTAGGTTCCTGTGTATTTGTGTGTGTATATATTTATGTATGATGTATATATGCATGGATGTATGTATATATGCATATATTACATATGTATATTATATATGAATATATGGATGGATGCATGGATAGGTAGATGGATGGGGATTGGACCTATGGTTCCATTTGTATATAAACAGAACCCCTAGATGAGGAAACTCCCTCTAGCAGTGCAAGTTAGCACTGTCTCTCTGTACAAATGCTTTCTTCTTTAGAAGGAACCTCCACAAGTGTGCCTATGTACAAATATACACATGAGTCTTTTCATTTAATACAAATAAAAATTTTCATAGTTCACTGATTACTGAATATTTGCATGCAAGTTCCCAGGTGCTACTATTTGCATAATGTTCATTCTCTTATAAAAGGCTCAAATCCACGTAGCTTTTTCCAGTCCACTGAATACCTACATTACATCTTTTTGAAAGACCATTAATATTCAAGTTCCTAAAATCAAAATTTCAGAAGCAGCTCTGTATTAAAGGATTAAAAGCACTGTTTAAAGTGTCTTCTGAAACTTAATTTTAGCTTAATACTATTTTCTCTTGATACTTGTGTTATGCCCATGTAAAGCAGACCTGTGCACATTCCTATAACAACCAAGAAACTTAGGTAACCTCAGTAACTTCTCTCAGTTTGAGCCAACATCTTGAGCTTATAAACCATAACCTTGAGTAGAACAGGGAAAAGACTACTAACAGTTCAAATGGAGTTTCATTCAACATCATGTAATATATATTTACTATCTATAAATGTCATTGTGCAGACAATTATGCTGCCCACTGAAGGAGATACAAACTTTAGCTAAAATGTCATCCCCACTCTTAAAAAGCTAGAATCTAGTGGCTTTTCCTATGACATCATGGATCAGTCAAAGTAACCTGTTTTGGTCCTAAGAAATACCATCTAAACTCTAGTAAATAAAGAAAAGTAAGAGACTATTTATGAATTGTGATAGATAAATACCTTAAGATAGTGACCACCTTCTTAGCCACCCTGTCTACTTGTGGCAACTCTCTTTCCCACAAGTCCAACAGAAGGAATGAACATACTCATGCTCTTTATGGGACTCTAAGGTTATTCCACAGTCACTATATTTCAATGAACTTTTATGTTCTAATATCAATTGAATCTGTTCAATCTTTTCTCTATCCTTATTGTTATTACCTACCAACTTTGAGGTTTCTTTCAAAATTTTCAATTATTTTAGTACTTGGTTCAAAATTAATCTTCCTCTTTATATCATTCTTGGAATATTTCATTATTCATGTTGACAGACTTTTAAATAACTTGGCCACACAACTCCTTAGTTCTGGTAATCTTCACCACATGTCAAACGGCATTTCTTTAGATCCCATTATCTCTCGTAATAACACTAAATCTGTGATTCAAAAAGGAGAAACCGTTCTTCAATTACTGCCTAGACTTCTCTCCTATTTTCTGAATAAAAATTTATGTTATCTAATCACAAACTAGGCCTTCACTGCAACAAGGCAAACATTATCTTCCTTTCTGATTCACTATCCCATACTCTATAATAGTAGTGCTCTTAATAGTTCAAAGGGTATACACAGTTTTATCACCCTTTGCGCATGGTTCCATATTGCCCTCCAAAATGTTTGGGTTAGTTCACAACTCCACCAACAGTGCATTAGGGTCCCAATCATTCCACATTCAATTCAACATTGGTCATATTGAATCATATTAGCCACTCTGATGAGTGTGAGGTGGTACCTCAGAATTTCTCTAATTTCCCTAGTTCTGTAATAGAGCATTTCTCTAATCAATAGTGATTTATAGTATTTTCATATGAGTATCATTAGATTTGATTTCTTCTAAAAACTGCCTGTCCATATCCATTGTTCATATCCATTGGTGAATGACTCATATTCTTATAAATTCGACTCACTTCTCTACATATTTAAGAAACAAAATCTTTATCAGAGACACGTGTAGTGCCAACATGATATTCAGAGCAACAACAGCAGCTATGAATATGCCAGTATAATTCTGAATCACAAAATATAACAGACTCTCTACATAGAATACAGAAGCCAAACATTTATTCAGATACCAGAAATCCAAATCCCACCACCAGAAAACTGAATTCATCTAGGAACAAAGAAATCTATACACAATAACCCTGCTGAGAGCAGCACCATGCCAAAGCCTTCGCACAAACAAACACTCACAAGCCTAGCTGTCTCCTTGCCTGTGTCCTCTCTCTCCTACCCTACTAACTGCTCTGACTCCCAGCTTCCTCTCAGCTCTGCTCCACTCTTCCTGTTCTACCTGTTCAGTAAACTACTCCTACCACAGGCTCCAGGTGATTGCATTTGATCTATTAAGGGGCAGAGAAGATATTCAAATTACCATTACAGCTTGCTATAGAAAATTTTCCCCAGTTTCCAGCTTCTCCAGGAAGCTATTTTAACAATCCAGTCAAGAGGAGAAATGGAAGTGCTTTATGGTGACTGATTTAAGAGTGGAAAGAAGGGGATAGATGTAAAGTAGGAGGTAAAATTGGCAAGATTTGGGAACTAATTAGATATGGGGGATCTAGGAGAGTGAAGGTTTTAGAAAGCCCCTTTAGGGTACTGCTTTAGGAAGCAGGTTTGTAAGCTAAAGTGACTTGAAGAATGTTGAGGCACTCAGCAAAAAGGAAGAAGTTGAAATAAGGGGAATGTTTGAGGGGAGAGATAATGAGTCTTGTTGTGGATATGTTGAGTGTGAAATACCCACAGGAAGCCAATTAGAAGTGCCAAATGAGCAGTTGGTGATGTGGGTTGAGTTCAGCAAAGACAGCACATAGATCTTCATAGTGATAATAGTTTAACTCTTAGGAGCTGATGATATTACAGAAGTGGGTGAGGTAGGGGGTGGGGGATAGAGAGAGGGAGTGTAGAGAAAGAAAAAGTAGGGCCCAGGACAGAGCTTTGGCATATACCTGTAGTAAGGGGCTGGATGCTCAGCCCTTCATTTTTGGTATGTGCAAATCCAGGGTTATTCCCTTTCCTCACAGCATGATTTCCTAAACTTCAGTTTTTGTTTTCTTTTGTTTTAATCTCTTGGACCCCTCTAGCAGCCTAGTGAAACCTATAGACTTCTTCTTAGAATGTCTTTAAATGCATGAAATAAAATCCATAGAATAACAAAGACCATTTATTTTGAAATAAAGTTATAAAAAATTTTTTTAAACAATCAAGTCCCCAGTTTCCAGGTTAAAATGCTCACTCTCATCAACTTTTCCTTCTTACTTCATTGTTCCTTTTTACCATTCAAGATCTTGGGGTTACTTGTGATTTTTCTACTTCCTTCACTTCAAAATAAGTTACCAGGTTTCATGGATTACATCTCTACAATATCTCTCAAAACAGAACTTTCCTGGCCTGACTGTGGAACAGTCTGACCTGAAGAGAACCCAGTTCTACTCACATTTCTAGTCTCTTCTCTGTCTTCAGCCACATAAAGGGCATAGAAAACGAATTTCAGGTAATCCAGTCTTAATAGTTTCTGCGTCACTGCTGACTTATTGTTTGAATATGCCTTAGAAATGTTCGATTTGATTGACCTTTTTGTGAACTAGGGCTCTAACTTACAAGATTTTAAGCAAACAGAGACTTTTCTCCCTTTAAATAAGGTCTGTATTCATGCAGATTTCAAAGTAAAAAAAAGCTAAACTAGTGAAAATACAAAAGAAATTGATTAGTAGATAAATTCCTATTTATTAAAAATAATTTGTTTCTCTCTTAGCATGGGGTCAGTAGGTTTAATGAAACAGATTTTACATCATAAGATGTATTATTAAAATAAATTTATTCAGACACTTCCAATAAACCCCAGCATATACTAAATTATATAATATAACCACCTATACATGATTGTGGCTATTTCAAACTAGTCCTTTTAAAATCTATGTTATAAGAGCACCTAAAAGAAAAAAAGAAAAAAGACAGGAGTAAAAGCAGTTATCTGTGAATTCCTTTCCAAGTACATTAAATTTATCACTGGCTTTGGAGCTAGAAGACTAAGCCAATGCACAGATATTGTTCTCTCCTAGTTTGTTTTGTTTTGTTTTTAGTTAAAAGATTATTTTTATTGCCTCCATTTGATAGCTTGTACATCACTATCTGCTGGGGATACGCTGATTTGTTTGGCTCAAACAAAGGGCTGGTTTATTGGAAGAGTAGATGATAAGCATGCAAAGGGAGACAAGGTTAACTTATATATGGCCTTGATTGCCTGGTTTGGAAATTTGAACTTTATCTTATAAGGGATGGGAAAAAAACATTGAAAATGTTTTTACTTGAGTGGCATGTACAATGCAGGATGAATTATAAGGAAGACATTAAAACAGCTGAAGCAGTACAGAGATGGGAGGAAGGAAGATGAGTTAAAAGAAAAATATCATAGTGTAGGATGACATGATGAAGACCTAAATTATGGAAAGATGATCACCTGAAACAGAGTCCTGAGTTCCTCTTGTGTTTGTCACTCTTGACTTTGGACTGTACTTTACTCAATTAACATTGTCATAGGGGCCCTAGCCCCTTCAGGCCTTGGAGAATAGACAAAAAGATTTTTTTTTGGCCAGAACCTTCTTTTTTCATGTATGAGGAATCTTCTCATTTAGTAGGGTGATATTTACAAAAGGAGCTGAACCTTTTCCCTTTGGAACATTTAAAATATTTTGAGTAGAACAGAACAATTTTTAAACACAATTCATTGTGCCCACCTCCCGGTATGTATTAATCTTTATATCAATGTTTACTTCACTGATCTGTGATTTCATCAATATATGTATTCCCTTACCAATGTAGATCAGAGTATCTACATATTTCACTTCAAAAAAGTCTTTGAGAGTTGTTATGCCATAGATAGATAGATAGATAGATAGATAGATAGATAGATAGATAGATAGATGCCTTGCAGCTAATTTGGGGATGAATCTTTTCAAACAAAGTGAGGCTAGGCTAGTCCTCAGATTATATATGTCCACCACTGGGACTTTCCATCTTGATAGAATTTGCCAGATTTTATATTCACCAGCATATTTTTTGATAACCCAGGCTGAACTCTCTTATGAAATATTGGAAGACTTTCTGAAAGATGAGTTACAACCTAGATTGGTGAACTAGAGTTAGGTAGAAAACTTGTCAGTTTGTCCCCATTTTTCTTCCATTAGTTTGACTTATCTGAAGAATTTGAAATATAATTTTTTTAAACAAATACTTTATTAACTTCTGTTTTACATCATTCATTTCCGCCAGATTTTGAGTTACAATCATTTTCCCCCCATTATTCCCCTACCCAACCTCCCAGAATAGCAGTCCCACAAGATATCGCTTCCTCCAATCTGCTCTCTCCCATACCTTCTCCCATACCCCCCATCGACTTTTCCATTAGAGGAAGGTGAATCTTTGTGTCCCAATGCCTGCACATCTTATCTCCCTATTACAAGCAAAAGAGTATTAATAATAGTATTTATATATATTTGAAACATTTAATGTTAAGACCTTGAATTTCAGATTCATTTCCTTCCTCCCTTGTCACCCATTCCTTCTTGGGAGATAAGTAATTCAGTATATGTTGTACATGTCTAGCTATGCAAAACATTATCATAGTAGATATATTGTACAAGGCTGCTTATAATTCCCTCCCACTCATCCCACCCCCGACCTGGTCCATTCCCTACATGATCCTGTCCCTCTTCTATAGTGGGTACTTCCAACCTCCCTCACCCCAAGGATGCCCTCCCATCCATCATCCCTCCTCTCATCCCCCTTCCCCCTATCCTGCTGCAGGCTGAGATATCCCATTTAGTATGTATGTCATTTTCTCCCTGAACCAAATTCAATGTGAATGTGGTTTTGCCTTTTTAGCCTTCCTTATTCTCCCCCTCTTTTGCACCCACTTCCCCTACATGAGATAGTTTACCCTACCATGTCTCCCCCCATCTCCTCTTGCCACTTTCCTCTCTCACCTCATAATTTCATCCATTGAGTACTCTCCCTTCCCAACAAAATCAACCTATGCCCTCTATCCATATATAACTGTAACCATATACACACACATTCACATATGTATTCGTATGAACACACCCCCTTCTTCCATTATTTTCATAGTGGGAAAGATATCATCAGTCACAGATATTGCTTTTCCATATAGGAATGTAAATAGTTCAACTTTGATAAGTTCCTTTTGATTTCTTTTCCCTGAATACCTTCTCAGGCATGAAATATAATTTTAAAAACACATTCAATCGGAACTAGCCAATCTCAATTTTCACTGTGAATAGAATAAGTAAACAAAGTAATATCTGGTAGAAACCATTAAAACTCAATGCATCATTTATTTCAACTCCTGCATGTTTTTAGGTGAGGAAACTGAGACCTACAGAAATGAATTGACTTAAGTTCATACAGGTAGAGTTAGAACCAGAATTTGAATCCAAGTCTCCTGACTATAAGATTAGCACACTAGCCAATACATTGCAGTATATATGAAATTTAGATGACTTGTAGCAGTGAATTTTCCAAGTGAGGGTTACTACAGCAAGAAGCTATCATAAGCAATTCTAGATAGTTTTTAAATAGAAGAAATGCCCAATTTTTGACACGGAGGACTGCTTCAGGAACCTAAGAATTTATTTTGTCTTACCCTAGTTTGTTTTACTTTTTTTTCTGCCCAAGGAACTTTAATATGAGAATTATCAATAGAAGTTTCAAATAAGACATGTCTTCCATAGCAAGATCTTCAACCACTTCAATATAGCACTATCCAGATATTCTGATACCTATATTCAAAAATTAAGTTGCCCTTCCCAAATAAAATGTAATCCAAAATTAATCTACAAGGACACTGAAAACATTTTTAAAAAAAACAATGAAGCAATAACTCCTTTTTTATAGCACTACATAATAAAATGTTTTGATGATCTTTTATAATTGCTGTGATTCTGTGACATTTTATGGTCCCTGATAGACCATTAATATTGAAGCATGAGCTACACAACACCACAACAACACAGTTAAAAGTGGGAAAAAAATCCAATTAATCAATCAGTTGTTTAGTCCATGGTATGTTAAAGAACCAGTGACTTTTTATGAACTGAATTTTGGTTTCATGGCTTCTTTAGTCATGCTTTGTGGGAGGAATATATTTCAGAGAAACACAAAATCTCAGAGTTGGAAAGCTGTCAAAGGCCTTCCAGTCCAGTGAACAGAAATTTTCTCCACTCCTTCCCTGACCTTATTTCCTTCCACATACTTTGATATCTAATGACACTGGCCTCCTTGCTGTTCCTCAAACAAGATTCTCCATATATTAATACTAGTCCTTTTAATTTGCTGTCCCCGTGCCTGAAATTGTCTCCCTCCTTATTGCTACCTTTTGGTTTCCCTGGCTATTTTCAAGTCCCGACTCAATTCCCATCTTCTCCAAGAAGGCTTTCCTAATTCCCCTTAATGCTAGTGTGTTATCTGTGTTGATTGTTTCCTATTTATCCTGTATATAGGAGGGTGAGAGAAGGAGGGAGGGAGGGAGGGAGGGAGGAAGGGAAGCAGAGAGAGAGAGAGAGAGAGAGAGAGAGAGAGAGAGAGAGAGAGAGAGAGAGAGAAAGTTATTTTTATATTTTTGAGGAGGGAAGGCAAAGTGATTGGAGTTAAGTGACTTTCCCAAGGTCATATAGCTAGCAAATGTGTCAAGTGTCTGAGGTCAGATTTGAACTCGCGTCCCCCTGACTCCAAGGTCAGTGCTCTATTCATTGTGCCACCTAGCTGCCCCTATTTTTATATTTTTCACTACACCTAGACTGTGAGCTCCTTGAAAGCCACAAATCCTTTCTTTATATCAACAGGGGTTAGGTGCTTGGCATATAGTAATTACCTAATAAGAGCATGTTGACTTGACTTGGCTTGACAAATGATCATGCAGCCCATGCTTAGAAACCTCTAGTGATGAGAAACCTACCCCTACTATGGGGTAGGTTTTGCTCATAATATTTTGGGATAGCTCTAATTTTCAGAATGTTTTTCCTTAGATGGAGTGGTAATTTAATCCCCTGCTGTTTCCACCCATTGCTGCTAGGTTCACCATCAAGTCTGATCTTCAATATGAAAGCTTTTCAGGTCAATTCAATTCAGCAAGCATCTCCTATTTCTAGGCACTTTGCTAGACCCTGGGGATAACACAATAAAAATTAAATAGTCCCTATCTACATGAGGCTTATATTGTATAGGGGGGAAACATGTATACAAATCTGTAAATGTAAAACTATATACAAGGTAATGGAAAGAGCTTTGGCAGGGAAAAGATAACAACGAATGTGTAAGAAGCAGCACCTCTTCCTCTAGGAGCCCTAAAAGACAGGTGAGGAGTTAGAGCACTGCAGAAATGGGGGGAGGACAGTATGTGCAAAGGCACCCAAGTGGAAGATAGAATATGAAATAATGGGAGTGGTGAGATGGACAGTATGGGATGTGGAGTGCCTGTAAAACCACCTCCAGGCTACTTTACCCACAGAAGTTAAAGCAAAAAAGGGAGAGAATGGGGGATGATGTTGAGGGAATTTGAGAAGTAGAATTGGGGCAGAGGAGGAGCTCAGTTGTTTGTTTGTTTTCAATAAAGCATCAGCAAGGTCCTCTGCTAAAAATGGAGGGACAGCAGAATGGTTGCGAAGGTAGCTTGAGGAAAAAAGAGGAACTTTGGGACAGGTGCAGTAGAGAATACTTTCGAAGAACAACAGTTCTCTTACTTTTTGGTCTCAGGACCTCTTCATACTCTTAAAAATTATTTATGACCCCAAAGATTTTTGGGTATGTGAACCAGCGTTACTGATCTTTACTGTATTATAAATTAAAATGTCTTTGTATTATTATGAAATTAGTTTAGACCTCACAGACCCCTTGAAAGGGTCTTGGGGACCCCCAGGGGTTCCCAGGCTACAGTCTAAGAAAGCTTCCATTTATCAACAATTAGGAAATGGCAAAAAGGTAGGCAACAAGGACCCAGTTGTGATTATATAAAATAAAGCTTGTATTAGATAATATCAGTTCAGTTATTTTATTTCTTCCAACAGTACACATGTAGAAGTGGAGAAGACAAGGCTAAGAGAAATAGGAATTCAAGGGAGAGGATGATAAAGTAAAGCAAACTAGGATGATAAAGTAAAGTTGAACTAGGTACCTGGAGGGTCAAGATTTCAGAGGAAGAGAAGTGAGTTGAATTGTTGTTGTTCAGTTGTTTCAGTCCTGTCTGATTCTTCATGACTCCATTTTTGGGGTTTTCTTGGCAGAAATACTGGAGTAGTTTAGCATTTCCTTTTCCAACTCATTTTACGGATGAGGAACTGAGATAAACAGGGTTAAATGACTTGCTCAGGGTCACACAGCTAGTAACTGTCCAGGGTTGAATTTGAGGAAGATGAATCTTCCTGATTCCAAGCCCAGTACTCTATCCACTGTTCCACCTAGCTGACTAGGGAATTAGGGAGGGGTAGAGTGGACTGGAGGTAGGAATGAGGACAAAGAATAGGGTTTAGGAGGAGTAAGAACCATATATCTATATCTATATCTATATCTATATCTATATCTATATCTATATCTATATAATATAGCTGAGTATTCTTACACACACAGGAACATCTGATTCACATTCTGTGCATACCTATGACAGCCAATTAGTATAAACATTTACTAAGTGTCAAATATATACCAGGTATTGTGCTAACAACTGGGGATACAAATATGGAAGACAATCCCTGCCCTCAAGACCTTCAAAATCTAATGGGTGAAGATAGTATAGAAAAGGAAATTGAAAAGCAAGGGAGTGGAGTGGGGGGAGAGAGGGAATGAGTCCAGTCCATAGGAATACAGCTAATGGGAAATGACAAGATAACTAGTCTAGGAGCCTGCTTTAAGTGGAGGCAGTAGTTCTTTGCTCTGCTCTCTAACCATCCCATAAGGAATACTGAGTGTACTTGATAAGGTGTGAGGTAAGGTAATGCAGTCTCCCAGGAGGATGAGTTTCCTAGGGCCATGGAGGAATACCATCCAAGGTGTTCAACCTGGTGGGAAAACATCTCAGTATGTGTCCTTTTCTTTCCACTCATGCAGCTACTGCCTTCATTTAGGTCCTCTTCCCCTGTCACCTGGACCACTGCAGTAGCTCCTAATTGGTCTTCCTGTATCCACTTTCTTCCCTCCTAATCCACCCCCCAGCTACCAAAGCTTCATAGTTGCCTAAAGTATGGACATCTCATACTGATCATGCCACTTCCTTGCTTAAGAAACTTCTGTGACTCCCTAGTATTGCCTCTAGGAGTAGGAAATAAACATTAAGTGCCTAAAATGTGCCAGGCATTGTTATTATCTCCTTAATCCTCACAATGACCCTGAGAGATGGGTGCCATTATTATCCCTATTTTACAGTTGAAGAGAGTGAAGCAACAGAAGTTAAGTGATTTATCCAGGATCACATAGCTAGCTTCTGAAACCATGTTTGAATTCAGATTTTCCTGACTCCAGACCCAGAGCCCACTGTGTCTGCCAATAACTGCCTCCTCTAAGACAGCACTTAAAGCCCTTTACTATGTAGTTTCAACCCATTTTTCTGCCCATTTCAACCCGTTTCTCTTCTACCTTCCCCTAAACACTATATTTACACTAAACTGCCCTGTTTGCTCCTCTCCGTATACAACATTCCATACCAAAACTCCATTCCTTTGCAAAAGTTTCTGCCTATGCTTGGAATTCCTGGCTTTCTCCAAATGACAATTCACACATTCCTCCTACAAGAGGCCTTTATTTATCTCCCCAGTTGGTAGTACTCTCTGTCATTGATGTTGCTTTGTATTTATACTCCATATTTTTACATAATTCTCTGTATATATAAATTTCCCCTTGTAGAATGTAAGTTTCTTGTGGACATAGACTGGTTGGTATTTGTCTTTGTATCTCTAGTACCTAAGCTAATGGCTGGCATATACTAGCTACTCAATAAATGCCTGTTGAATTGAATTGCAATGAATGCTGCAGCAAAAAGCTTGAACTTTGTTTAGTAGACAACAGAGAACGTTTGAAGGTTTTTAGATGGAATGATATCATATATGTGCATAATGAAAATTAATGTGGCAAAACAATGACAGGGGTATATTGGAGTAGGGAGAAAATTTTAACCCTGAAGATATGCCTAACAGACAATTTAAAACTTGTCCACACCTTCATGAAATGTAAATATCTGCTCTGCTCATCTTTGCATTGGAATCTAAGGCTGGGTTTTCATTTGGTTTGAGTACAGGTACTGAACTCTTCCCATCTTAGAGATGCTGAAAAAAATCTGTAGGTATGTTAGGGATCCTTTATGTGAGTTCTAGAAATATAAGAAAGATTAGGATTTTTAAAATGTAAATAAATGTTACTCTGATTTTTATAGAGCATATTACTTCATTTTTATATAACACACCTGTCAGAGGGTAATAAAAAGGATTCTAAATGCTAACATAAGGAAGAATGTTAAAAATGACATTTAAAAAGCATACAGAGTTCCCCCTCCCCACATGCTTAAAATATTATCAGACTTTTTTTTTTCAAAAGTTAAATGCATTACCAATTCTTAATGAGACTCTGTGCTTTGATCTATATATTCTCACTCGACAATATAAAGTACATTGGAGGAGAATAAACACAGGACAATCTAATTTATAAACCATATAATCTACAAAAAGTGCATCTTAATCTAATTTGTAAACCACATTATAGACCATAATTTTCTACAGGAGTAGAAAAACGACTTAGGTCTGTTTATAAATAGCACCTAGAAAGGCTCTCTATTTAATTAAATGTCCGGTGACAGATCTGATTGTCCTGGTACATCTTCACAACCTATGATTTACAGACTGCCATGGGGTCAGGGGAGCCATTTACTACAGTAATGGTGAAATATGGGATTGATGTCTTTCTCAGGAATATTTTATTTTAGAATATTCAGACTCTAGTAGCAACAATGATGCCATCTGATTATCTTCCAGCATTTGCATATATGCTCCTACAAAGGCAGTAGTAATCCATTGGGAATTGAATTTAGATTCAAGATTTCAAACAAGCAAAGACAAGTTCAGATGTTAAACAGACATACTTCTGTTTCACCAAATTGCCCAATTGTATTACATAACCAGAGTCTGGACTGTAAGTGAACTGAAGAAACATATAGAATTATATTTAACTGCCATCTGTGGGCCGTATATCTAAAGACCATATAAACCAGACACTGAGTCAACAAGCTGAAAAGTAAACAATTATTCAGCCAATCAACTGGTTGTTTTGTCTATGCAATGCCCTATAACTAGTTAGATAAATGAATTCACAGTTTAGAGACTGACATTGTCTATCTTTTTAATTAATTAGTTGAAAAACAGATTATGATCTCAACAATATAAATAAAAACAATAAAATGAAACTAAGTGTTTTTTAATTATAATGGCAAGTTTTAGTCCTGGAGAAGAGATGAGGTAAGGGTATCTCTCTACTTCTATTTGGTAGGAACTTAGTGTTGTCTACTCATGGAATGTAGCAGCAAGCACCCCAGCATCCCCAGGGTGGCTACCAACACAGGTTCTTAGATCTGCTTTTCTAAAAGAAAGCAACTCAAAATGGGTTAACAATCTTGCTTTAATCAAACATATGTCATTTACCTAGTTCAGGGGAAAAAGGTCAGCACTCTGAACTTCAGAGAATACAAACAAATTACAAGCAGACAGAGAAACAGATCAGTAGACATTACATCCATACCTAGACAGTTACCAGAGAGGGAAGCGCCAACATTTGGGTTTTCAAAGCCGGGGGGCTCTCAGTGGCTGCCCAGAGTCGCATCTGGTCAAATCATACAACTCTTCTCAAAGTGAGACTCAAAACAAAATCTCACATCAGGGTATACATAGCCTTCTCCTACCTCAGAGAATGTCACAACCCTCTTGACCCACTGCCCAATCACAAAGTATCAAGGTGTGGGCATTCCTAAAAAACAAGCCTCCTGCCACAGGCTCCAGGTGACCACATTCAGCCTATTAGGGGGCAGAGTATATTTTCAAATCAGGGAAGGTTCTCAGAGACACTTAAGCCTAACCAAGAGGCAAGGAAGACCTTAAATTCCCATTACCATAACATGGAATTAAAATTACACTATGCTGGGAGGGAGAACTAACATTATAGATAACATAGTCAAGATCCAAAAAGATATTGAGAAAATATAGCATCAGAATGAATCCAACATGTGATTCAAAAGAGATCAATGTAAAGTCTTATGTGGGTTAAAAAATAATAGGAAACTTCACAAGTACAAGGTGGAGTAATGGTTCATATCAATCTGTCTGAAAAAGAGCTAAGACTTTTTGCAAACTTCCAAGTTCAAATGAGTCATTAGTGTAACATAGCAACCAAAAAATCTAATATAAACTTAAGCCACAGTAAAGGATATAGCTTGAATAATAAGTGAATACTCATTGTTTATGTTTGTTCCATAATGATATAATAAAAATGACAATAATACCCAAATTATTTTTACAAATTCAGTGCTGTGTCAATCAAAGCACCAAAGAATTACTTTATAAACTAAAGAAAATTCATTGGAAAATTCATTTAAAAAATAAATAACTGTAGGTATGATTCTTTTTGAAAGTTCTAGAAATGAAGTTCTAGAAAAGTGAGTTCTAGAAATCTCTGATTGGAGGACTGGAGGGTAGTTCAAAAAAACAAAAAAAGCCTCCTTCCATAACTTCCCTTTATAGAGGGCTGAAAATTCCAGCTTCCCTGCAGAATTTCAACTCCACTATTATATCATGCCCCCTTCTGCCCTCCTCTATGTCAGTTTCCTTTTATGTGCTGTCTTCTCCCTTTAGACTTTAAGCATCTTGAGGGCAGACAGACTTTCTTTTTCTTATTTGTATGCACACACTTGCTTAGCACAGTACCTGGCTCAAAAAATGTTTTTTTATTGGATAAGATAGTATATGGAGGACTAAAATGTTAAGGATTTCAAGGGAAATTAAAAAAAAAAAACTAGTAAGGAAGGAAGCCTACCTGTATAAGGTATCAAATTTGCTACAAAGCAATGATCATCAAAACAGTTTGGTACTAGTTAAAAATATTAGGGATTTAACTTCAAAACAATCAAAGATGGAGGGAAAAAACTCATAAGAAAAATGTTTATAGCAACACTTTTTGTTTTAGCAAAGAACCAAAAACAAATCGGGTGACTGTAGATTGGGGAATAGCTGAACAATTTATCATATATGAATGTAATTGAATATAATTATGCCATAAGAGATGATGAAAGGCATAGATTCAGTAAGACATAGGATAATTTGTATGCACTGATACATATTGAAGAGAACAGAACCAGAACTGTTTATACAATAGCCACAACATTATAAAGAAAAACAACTTTGAAGTACTCTAGTGAATGCAAAGATCAATTATGATTCCAGAAAAAATAATAAGGAAGCAAGACTCTTACCTCTTGTCAGTTAGCAAAAATTTATTAAGCCATTACTATGTACCAGGCAGTGTCACAGCTAGGTGGTACAGTGGATAGTGACCAGTCTGGAATCAGGAAGATGAGTGTTCCTGAGTTCAAATCTGACCTCAGGAACTTATTAATTGTGTGACCCTAGGAAAGTCACTTAACCCCTTTTTGCCTCAATTTCCTCACCTGCAAAATGAACTGGAAAAGGAAATGGCAAACCACTCTAGTATCTTTGTCAAGAAAACCCCAAATTGGATCACAAAGAGAAGGATGTGACTGAAACAATAAACAACAATAATAATGTGCCAGGTACTATACTAAGCACTGGGAATACAAATACTTTTACTTCTGGACCCCATAAACAGAAAGTCCTCTCCTCATGGAATTTATACTCTAATCAGGAAAGATGACAAATAAAATCCAGCTGAAGAGGTGAGGGAAGGTGATGAAGGGACCAGGTAAGGAGGCCTGTTAGAAAAAGTCCAGGGTAAAGCCAATGAGACATGGCTGGCCTGTATATCTTCCTTAAATAAAGGTTTTGAGAGAAGTCATTCAGTGGGGGTAGACTGTGATTTCAATGTATGAATGCAGGAAGTGGAATGAGCTTCCAGAATGCAGGAGTTTCTTTGGGCATGGTAAAGTCCAAAGTACAGTCTGGAGAAGAATTGGTCAAGTGATGAAAGATGATGGGTGCAAAATGAAACATACATTTTCAGACAAGATCAATAAAACACAAATTTATTTTGCTCAACTACACTCTATTATGGGATTTTTATTTGGAGAGGGAAAATTGGGAGTGAGGAAAGTAAGAATAGTGATAGGTATGCCAAGTTAAAAAAAAAAGAAAAGAAAGTGTCAAAAAACATTTTTTAAACACTCAGAAGAGAGCAGAAGGAAGGTAAGAAGGAGACGTACAAGCAGGGCAATGTTGACCCTGACTCATTAGATTTAATGTATGTTATTAAAAAAGGTTATATTCTTCGCATATAATCCATTCTTTTCTGATCTTTTTATATGGAAATGTTTGTGTCTTTTGATTTTCTAATTCATAATAACTTTTTAAAAGAGAGCTATAGCTTCCTGAAATAAGGATGTGATAATCCCTCTGAATCCTACCCTGGTCAGACCACATCTGGAATATTGTATTCAGTTCCAGGTTTGCCTGTTTAGAAAGGGCACTGATAGGCTGTGGAGAATCAAGAGAAAATCAGTCAGGTTGGTGTTCATGTAAAGTGGGGTTTAGCTGAAGTAATTAGAGATGTTTAATTTGTAGAAGAGGTTGAAGAAAGACATGATGGCCCATGTTCAAGTTTTTGAAGCTCTCTCACATGGAAGAGGGATCTTGTTCTATTTCCTCCTAGAAGGTGGAACTATGTAAAAACTTGCTAACAATCAGAGGTGTCCAAAAGTAGTCTGGGCTGCATTGAGAAATGTTTGATGCTCGTCCAGTATGTTGTAGTGAGGACTGCTTTGGGGTATGGGTTGGACTAGAGATGACCCATGAGGTCACTGCTGACTGCCAAATTCTGCAATTTTTTAACTACAGGTGTGGACTATTGTATGTGTTGTTGAGTGTAGTTCAGGTTTTGGTTGGTTTTGCTTACCCCCTTTTCTTTGCTACGAGAGAAAGCTCCCAGTGTTGGAGGGAAGATATAGATAGATAGATAGATACATACATACATACATACACACATACATACACATGGGGAGAGATAGAGAGATGAAAATGGCTTAAGTTAAAAACTGAAGGCCTCAACTGAATTTTTAAAAATATATTAATTAGTTAATCAAGCACTTTTATTGGCCTTAGAAAGTAGAGGTTGAAGGAAAAAAGACAATATAGTCAGGATCTCTAAAAGTGATAACATAGCAGATGACAAGTTTATATCACCAGGCCCACTTGTCCTTGAAATCCAAAAACAAAGGCAGAGAACTACATTGTGTCTCTGAAGCAATTCTTAGAATGCAAAGTTTTGTCTGTAGATAAAAAGCATTTTGACTTCTCTGACCCTATTCTATCATTCTTTCCCTTACAAATATAGAGGATTACAAAAGCATTTCAGATTCCACTCCCTTCTATGTTATTTCATTGTCTTTATCCTTCTTACAATACTTTTATCTAAATGAAATGATCTTTCAGAACTTAAATTAACATCTTTGCAATGTCCTGGGTTGTATAAAGATCTATTTTCTATAATGCTGACCTTTTTTTCCAGATAAAGGTGTGGAAAAACTATTCTGATATCCAGTTAATTGATTTTACTTCTGGACCCCAAAAATGAAATTAGTATCCCCAGTGTGTCCTTGTTCTAAAACTAGGTGCTGTGGTGGATAGAATATAGTACTCGGAGTCAGGAAGACCTGAGTTCAAACCCTGCTTCAGACATTTTTTGACTATGTGAGCCTGGACAAGTCACTTAACCTCTCTGTGTCAGTTTTCTTATCTATAAAATGGGGATAATGAGATATGAGAGCACCTATCTCCCAGGTCCACATGAGGTTCACATAAGATGTTTAAGTGTCTGAGGCCGGATTTGAACTCAGGTCCTCCTGACTCCAGGGCCAGTGCTCTATTCACTGTGACACCAGCCGCCCTTATTATCCCAGTTTTATGGATAGTGACAAAACTGACGCATGGACACTTTGTGCCTTGTTCAGGATCAAGCAGTTAATCCATGTAAAAGTAAGGATTCAAATCCAGATTAGATTCCTGGTTCAGCATCATTTCTACTATAACTCAATCAACAACACTTGTTCATCTCCTACTACATATGATGCACAGTGCTAGGTACTGAGGATACAAATACAAAAGTGAAGGACAGCCCATGCCGTTAAGGAGCTTACATTCTACTGGCAGGTATAGCATGTTCCAAGGTAAATAAATACAGGGTATATGCAAAATAAATACTGAGTGGTTTGGGAAGGAGCATCAACAACTGTGGCAATCACGAAGGAGGTGGTACTTGAGCTGCACCTTAAAAGGAGAATGGAGTTTCAAGAAGCATAAGAGTGAGGAAAAAAAGCATTGCAGTGATGGGGAGCCCAGAGGCAGGAGAGAGAACAGCAGTAACAGGAACCTGTAAGTGGGGCAGTTCGGCTAGACCTGACATTACATGGGAAGGAGTTTAGAAAGATTCAAAGATAAACTGGTGTCAGGTTATGAAAGACTTTAAATGCCAAACAAAAGGGTTTGTATTTTATCTTAGATGCCATAGGAAGCTAGTAAAGCTTCTTGCACAGGGTAATGATATGAGCAACTCCCATGCTGGCTATAGAATATCAATTTGGCTGCTGTGTAGGGACTGGATTGTGGAGGGGAGAGACTAGAGGCACAGTCACCGATTAGGAATCCACAGCAATAATCCAAGTGAAAGGTGATGGGGACCTGAACTAAGATGGATATAGTGTGAGCAACTGCCCAGTTTAATATCATATTTATAAATCTTCTCTATAATAGTTTTATAGTTATAATGTCTATTTATTAAAAGGGAAATTAAACCCACATAGTTCCAATACAATCTTTTAATTTGGAACTTCTTGGCCAAGAAAGCCAATCTGCCCTCTTGTACATAAAGGGAAATTGTTTTCGTTATTTGTCTTTTAACCATGTTCCAGTTATTGCTTTTCTCCAGGATAATGCAGAGATAAAACCTTTCAGATTTGAATCTAAGAAATGTTGTTGTGTCATGTGAATCAACTTAGTCAGAGGCCAACAGTTTATGTTGATAGCCCAACTCAGTTTCTAAAAGACTACAGAAGACCTCCTTTTTATATGATGTACATTTGCTATGATATACAATTATCCAGACATTGTTCCATTCAGTCCTCCCCCCTGCTCTCCAATTTCTCCAAGCTTACTTTCCTAAACCCTCCTATCAGATCCCTACCACAACATGGAGGCAATCCCCTTGACATAACACTTTAAAGTTTAAATTGTTTAATTTTATTCAAGGCCTCCACCCTCCCATATACCAAACTAATCGCTGGATTTCAATTTTTCTGTTTCTTTTTCTTTCCCTTTCTTTAGCATTTAACACTGCTGGTCACCCCTCCTTCTGGATACTATCTCTTTCTTTGGCTTTCATGACACTCCCATTTCTCCTATATGTATTATTGTTCCTATTTGGCCACTTACGTTGGTTCATTATCATCTTTTCATTTTTTAAAAACGTCACTATCTGTGGCTCTACTTCTCCATTCCTACGACTTCAATTATCCCCTCTATTTAGATGACTCCCAAATCAATATGCCCAGCCCCACCCTCTGAATTGAGATCTTGCCCTGCATCTCTAACTACCTACTCTACCTGGACATCCCTGAAATACCTCAACACGTCTGCCTTGAATATATTCCTCTTTAAACTCTCAATTTTAAAGAGAGTTTTAAAGTACCATCCTGCCATTGACCAGGCTCAAAATCTGAGCATGATGTTTGACTCTTTTTTACCTCTCACCCCATAAGCAATCAATAATAAAATCATGTTGACCCTACCTCTGTCATACCTCTAACATTCTTCTATTTATGTGATCTAGTTCAAGGCCTACTCACCTCTCACATATACTAATATAATAGTATCCCAGTTGGTCTCCCAGTTTCTAACTCAACTGCTTGAATCCCTCTTTCGCATAGCTACCAATATCATCTCCCTAATGCATCTACTCAAAGAATATCAGAGGGTTCCTTTTGCCTATAGAATAAATTATGAACTTCATAACCTTGGGTTTAAGGCACTTCCTAATCTAACTCCATTCTGCCTTTCTGTCTTATCACATTCCTCCAATTCATCCCAGCTTAAATTGCCTGCTAACCTTTCCATGATCCCTGTTGTCTCCCATCTCATAATTAAAGGTTTTTCTCATTGATAAGTATTGAAATCCTATAAGGTTCACCTTGGGTGCTGCCTCACCCCTGACATTTTCTCTGATTTCCTAGGTTCCCTCCTTCTCAAATTTTCTTATATCCTTTTGTCTAAATCTCTACTTTGCCCCCATCCCATTCTACTTTTTTTTTAAAGCAATTGGGGTTAAGTAACTTGCTCAGGGTTACACGGCTAGTCATTATTTATGTGTGGGTGCTCATTTTCTGAGGCCAGTTTCAATCCCGGGTCATCCCAACTCCGAGGCTGGCGATTTTACTCACTGCGCCACCTAGCCGCCCCCATTCTACTTTTTATTATGTTTATTTACATGTTGTGGAGAGATCTTGGGTGAAGTACCAAGAAGGAACATAGACACTCAAAGGATAAAAAGCACTTTGCTACTCTCACGTATTCAGGCCTACAGCCCTACAGTTTCATGGGCTCACCAATGAATTGCAGCTCAGGTGTGTAGTGGGATGCATATCCTGATCAGCAGGCCAGATCCCCGGGTCTCTAACCTTACACCTGACTGTAATTGCTGGAGGAATTCATAGGATTAAAGGAAAGGATTGTAGGGGTAGTCAATCAGGTTGTGGTCTGGGCTATGATTTTTTACCCATTCCAGCCATCTGCCAATTATGGACTACACAAAAGTTGTGATTAGGAAATTTTGCTTAGCTGATTTGCTAACCTTACATTTCTTACCTAAACATAGCTGACCAAGTCAATTAAAGGAATTTCCTGATATATCGGCAGGTCAGTCAGAGTTACTTCTGTCAGGTAAAATCTAACAATTGGACCTTTTTATTTTTTATCTTTGTATTCCTCACTATCCATCATAGACTCTGCACATAGTAAGCACTCATTTTTTAATTGAATTTGAAACTGAATTAGATTCTAGGTTTTCTTTGGTAATATAAGTAAAAACCTGAGAAAAATCATAGCACTGAAAGAGTTAGAGTTGTTTGTCCTTTCTCACTGTATCAAAGACTACATTTATAAAAGAATATACAAATCCCATTTTTATTGGAAATTCAATGTTCTGTTCAGTCTTTACTTCATTTTGACTCCTTTTGCAGGCCTTCTCAATGTCTGTTGTAGGAAATTTATAATTATTAATGCTAGACACCTGCAAACTATAATTGATCTGGCAACGATGCAAGCATTCTGGTTTCTGTCCAAATTTATCTTGCGTTGGACCATCCTGCAAACTGTCAGGTTTGTTAGCTGGTAAAAAATGTTTTAGGTTTGATTAATTCTTTTGAATCTTTCATACTTCTTTTGTCAGATAAATTCTTTTGATTCTTTTAAAGTTGTTTTTAATCAAATACTTTAAGAAAAATGCTATTTAAACGTTAGTTGTTTTTTTAGAAAGAAGTATAATTCACCTTCTTGATTGATAGACTTGGTATAATTTTATATCAAAGTCTACATTTTCCATATTTTTCAAATAATTTCAAAATTGTGATGTATCCTGAATTCATTTGTTGGCAGAGGAGGTAGGAGAGTGATATAGAGGATGCTTCATGACATTTTTAGCACAAAATCACCTTAAGTAGAGTAGGTTCAATCATAATAAGATTGTGTTATGTCTCTTTAATAAATATCTATCCACAACTGAATTTGGAGTTTGAAGACTTGGGTTTGAATCTCAACTCTGATATTAGTTCTATCACACTAAGTAATTCACTTGGTTTCTCTGAACCTTAGTTTCCTTGTCTATAAAATGAGAATAATGATATTTGTACTTCATTCCACATAAGGTTGTAATGAGGAAAGTACTTTATAAATGCCAAAATGTTATCAGTGTGCTGTTAATTATTATTGTTGTTATAATTATTATTATCTTTCAAAGACTTCCTTTTGCATTGCTGTCTCATAATTTTAGAAGGAAGTTTCCTGGCAATTTCATGGAGCTCAACTATTTTCATTGTTTAATGTTTATGTTTAAAACAAGTATATCCCAGATACTCAGAAGAGGCAGTAACTTATTCTCCCTTGCAGCAATTTGATATTTCCAAAATGAAAAGGAGACTTTCAGAAAGGGAAAGAAGAAGATAAAAGTCACTAAACTAACAGAGAGGTCAGTCATGCTTTAAACATCAAAAATTTCACACATGAACAGGTTTAAGGTTAATGGCATTTCACCAACAGAAGCCCTGAGTAATCTAAGTGACCAAATTCATTTAAGTCTGGAGAAGTAGGAAATTGGCTGGCAGACAGTATCCCAGTGTAAGTGCTGAGACATCTCCCAAGCTAAAATACTAAAGCTTCTAAAGTCAACAATGATTGTGCTGAATGGGGTGTTAGACATCTGAGAAGGAAAGTCTCTAAAGCAATATGTTACACATCTCTCAATAATTGGATGGACAGAAGCTACTTTAGCTGTGTTCACCTATCTATCCAATCCACTCATTTTATACATGAGGAAATTCAGGCATTCATGGCAGAACTGAAACTAGAAGCCAGACTTTCTGACTCTTAGTCAGCCAACTTGACTATCCTGACATCCCTCATTTTTAATGCAAGTGATAGAATCAATACTTCTTTTAGAAAAAATGTATTTTTTTCAAAAAATATTTTATTTGTATAAAATACAAAATAAAAATATTTTATTTCAAAAGCATCTGGAATTGCCACTCTGTTTCAGGGCTTTCCTACACCTTTGTCCAAGCTCATCTTTGTTCATGCAGATATTTTTCTTTTTTACTTGGGTTGAGGGAAATGATCCTCTATTTCTGGCTACTCCCCTACCCTGGTTAAAAAAAATTTTAAATCATAGATTCCCATTTAGAAGAAACCGAGGCTATCTAGTCCAACTCTTTTACATAAACTGTTTTTTTTTTTGGGAGGGGGGGTATTTGTTTCTTTCTACCTTTCTTTGCCAGCTCCCAGGAAGCCATCTCATTATAAAGGATTTCATAGAATATGTGTGTATATATATGTGTGTGTGTGTGTGTGAGTGTGTGTGTGTGTGTGTGTGTGTGTGTGTGTGTGTGTACAATGTTCCACAACTACAGAGCTAATTACCTCTACAAAGGAGTAAGAGCAGGTACCTTCTCTTCTCTTTCAGGCCAAACTTGTTCTTTGCCTTTTTTTACGTTTCTTTTTATTGCTTTGGTTGATCTTTTTTATTTACATTGTTGTAGGATGATGATATTATTTTCTTGACTCATTTCAATCATTGTGCATCAATTCATATAAGTCTTTCCATGATTTTCTGCATTCATGATATTCATTATTTTTTGTAGCATAATATTATTCCATAAAATTTATTTTCCAGAATTTGTTTAGCCATTTCCTAATCAATGGGCAAAGACTTTATCTCCAAATCCTTGATACCACGAAAAGCAAGATGGTGATATATACATTTGTGTATGTCTGTATATGCATATGGTAAATTGGTGTGTGTGTAACCTTTTTTATTGATGGTCTTATTTGACTACTGGTACAATTTCTGGGTCAATCAACATTTTAGCCACTTTATTTTCATATTTCAAATTGTTTTCCAGAATAATTATAATACTTCACAGCTCTATCAACAATGCATTAGTTTTCCTATCTTTCTGAAACCCCTTAGATTTGACTCTTGCTATCTTTTGTCACCTTTGCAAATTTTTCAGTATGAGGTGATACTGTGGACTTGTGATTTTCATTTCTCTTGTTATTAGTAATTTGGGACATTTTTTCATATGATCAATAATAGTTTGTAATTCTTCTTTTAAGATCTATTCCCATAGACTCTTAGTAGCTGTTCAGATTGCCTAGCACATAATAGGATTGTTGGATTCCTCCCTCTTATGAATAGTGAATATCATCATCACTATCAATATAATTACCTACTGTTTTTAGTTGGGATCATCAGGACCTATAATTTCATTAATGAAAAATTTATGAGGATTCCCACTCTTTTTTCAAATCACCAGCTCATTTGCAGTATAACTTAAAGTCACAAAGACAGACAGATTTAAAGGCTATTAATAAAGAGTTCAGGTGGGAAAGGATTAAGGTTTAAAGTGGGTTGTTTTAGTATGAGTTGAGAAGATTTAAATAAGAAGTGTGTTCTGGTAGTAGCATTGGCAGGATTTTGCAGTTGACTAGTGGTCAAGGGGTGAAGGAGAGGGGAAAATTAAAGATGGTTTGAAGACTTAATGAGCTCTTTGATAAATTTTACATATATTGTAGTTAGATTTTTTTGTATATACTGCCCTTTTGAATTATAACAGGGGAAGGATATTCAAGATTTTTGGTTTAAAAAGAAAATTGCCAACAAAGCTTTGTTCCAGTACTCGCTTAAGGGTGATTCCTAGGAGTATAAGTCAGGTAATTTCTCCCAATTTGCTGCTCAGTTTAATATGATTGCATTTACTTTTAAGAAACAACAAATGAAATAAAATCTTACAACCTTCTACTAGATGAACAAAGCTTGTTTTTCATTAAATTATCAATATTGAGAAAGAGTTGCTCATTATTTATTTCTGTAAAAATGATGCATGTGTTTTCTTTTAATGAAGAAAAAAGATTCTCTTTGGGGTAAAAAGTTCCTTAACTCAGGAAACCTAGGTTTGAATTTAGGTAGAAATATTGAAATGGTTGCTAAGGGAGTCATTGTATTCAAATTACCTGTTCACTTACATGCAAGCTCTGATCACATGACATCTAATAACCATCATCAGTCAAAAGTACCCGCTATGTTTCAGGCATTTTGCTGTGCATCATGAATACAAAAATAAATGGGAAACAATTCCTTAAGGAGCTTACAATACATCAGAAGAGTTAAAAGACCCACACACATTGGAGAGATATATGTGTGTATGCATATATATCACATCTCCACATATCTATTAAAATATGTGTATATATACATACATAAGTGTGTGTGTGTGTGTGTGTGTGTATGAGAGAGAGAGAGAGAGAGAGAGAGAGAGAGAGAGAGAGAGAGAGAGAGAGAGAAAGAGAGAGAGAGAGAGAGAGAGAGAGATCAAGGTAGTCTGGAGAGAATGGATCCTAGCAACTGAGAAATTGGGAAAGGCTTCAAATAGAAGATGATAATTTAACTATTATCCATGATGTATGAGCATAGTGCTGAACTTGGAATCAGGCATATCCAAGTTCAAATCCTGATTCGGACATTTAATAGCTATGAAAACCTGGGCAAGTAGCCTAATTTCTCCTAGCCTCAGTTTCCTTGTCTGTAAAATGAAAGAGGCAAACTCAGTAGATTGTAAAGCCCCTTCCAGCTCTAAATCTGTGATCTTGTGATCCTCAGGGATCTGTGATCTGTGATCATCTTAAAGGAAGTCATAGTGAGGACGGAATGCATTCCTAGTATGAGAAGTAAAGAGTAAAAAGGTACAAAGACAGGAGAAACTTCTTTCTGAATTAGAAAGTGGAGTTTTTATTGTTATCGCTGTTTAAATTTCAGTGTATAACTGAAAATATTTTCTATGAAGAGCAGAGCAGATTATTTTTTAAAACTCACATTTAAAATGACTGGAAAGATTGTTTTAAATGGAAGCCAAGCGTTTGATCATATGTTGTACTAGTTAACATTTCACCTGGAGAATCTTTTGATTCCATAGCTCTGGGCTGCAGCCTTACTCAAGTGAACCATCTGGAATGTACATACTAATGATGGCAAGAGGGATTCAGCAAGAAAATGTGTTGATTATATCTGTTAAAAGCAACAACTACTAGTGGAAAATCAATCTATGCCTGGTCTGCTCTTCATCCATTGCTTAAAGATTTCCAACCCATCCAATGTGCCAGTAAAGAGCAGTGTGACATTTATACAGAGCCCTAGTTCAAAGACTGGATTGCTCTCACATCAGAGAGCCATATAGGATCCATATGCTCAGTTGCTCCATCCTAGAAAAACAGAGTAGAAATTGATGTCCTACTGAGAGTGGATTAGCATTGTCAATTGTAAAATTGTCACACTGTCAAATTTATGCAAAGAATCAATGAGTGTACATTTATTAAGTGCCTACTGTGTGCACTGGTGTACATATTTTGTACTTGCCAGGCAAAGGGAAAATTACTGTTATGTACAATCCACATGAAAAACAAAAGAAATAAAACCGACCTACTTTTGACCCAATTGACTACATATGTAGAGGAACATTGTTCCACTTTTTCCTGAATAATTGTCTCAGTTCTCATTTCGTTTTCCATGTGTAGATAAAACCTCTGGCAAACCTTGAGACACAGGGGAGGTTACTACAATAAAGAGGGGAGGGAGAACTCATTCAATTATATGGCTAGGAGTTTAACACTTAGAATTCTCCAAATACTATATTTCACGATCATGCAGTAATATTCCTTTTTTCACTTAAGTCCCAGAGGTTAAGAGAAAATCCTGTGTTCAGCCTGAACTCTGTTACCTAAAAGGAAATATAATAGTTTATCGGAGTCATGTCCTTTGAGTTGGGTTCATTTGAAAAAAAGAGGGGGGTTATTGGGAGGGAAGGAAAAGGCATAAATTGGATGTTGCCCTTTTTACTCTTCACTGAAGATTAACCATATGATGTCTATACTTTCACCTTTCTGGGTTATTCTTCCTAAGAGAGATATACGATCGCTCTATTTCACTTTTATCTACCCTTTGGAAGAAAAGTCTTTTATCATCATCATATATAAAGATCTGGCCCAGGTCTTCTTAGGAGTTTGAATTCTTTCCTCAAAATGAAGATCTGCAGCTAAAAATAACTTCAGAGAAAAGGCAGAGCCAGCAGCCAAGAGCATGAAATACTGGACAACGGTTTCCAAGAAACTATCTTGTGATAACTGTGCAAATTGAATCACTAGACTTGAAAGTACATCACAGGTGGCAGGGGAGGAAAGTCTGAGTTTCTCTCCCTCCCTTCCAGCCAGTAAATTTGTCCATCAAAGTCATGTCATCAGCACTACTTGCTTGACTGAGCTTGTATTCAGGAAAGAAGAGATAACGGGCTCCTGAGATAAGTAAATTCATTCTTCCCAGGCAGAAAGAGCAGCTGCCTGACACCTGATGCAGAATTCCTTCTGGAAAGAGAGTGGCTTTTAGGCAGGTTTCCCAGAAATGCAGTGCACTGTCTCTGATCATCATCACAATTTATTGAATATGATGTAGCAGAAAGACCACTAAACCAGAAGCCAAGTGATCTGGATTCTAGTCCCTGCTCTGCCATTCTCACATCTCTGATCTGGTCCTCATGAGTTTCCACATTTGTGAAATGAAGGATTTGGAGTCAATGATCTCTAAGAGCCTCTCCAGCTATAAAATACTTCTATTTGTTTTTCCTACTACTGTGCCATGTACAGTCTGAGAAAATCTCACATCCTACTTCTCTGATCTCATTCAATTGAATTCAACAATGATAGTTATTAGTAATAGTTAGTGTTTATAAAGTACTGAAAAGTACCTTACATATGTTATCTCAGACATTCATTAAGCACATGCAAGGGTTAGGAGCTGATGACACAAAAACAAAATTGTCCTTACCCTTCAGGAATTTACATTCCACTAGGGAAATGTAGGGCAGCTAGATGGTACAGTGGATAGAGTGCCAGGCTGGACTCATCTTCCAAGTTCAAATCTGGCCTCAGACACTAGCTGTGTGACCCTAAGCATGTCACTTAACCCTGTTTGCCTCAGTTTCCTCATATGTAAAATAAGCTGGAGAAAGAAGTAGCAAACCACTCCAGTATCTTTGCCTGACCCAAATGGGGTCAGGAAGCATTAGACATGACTGAAATGACTGAATGGCAGCCCCTTCATTTTATAGGAGAAGGAATTGAAGGCCAGAGAAGTAAAAGTGATGCCTAAGGTACCATGTGGAATGAGTAGCAAAGTTGAGACTGGAGCCCACAATCTCTAACTCCAAATTCAGAGTTTTTACATCATAAGACAAAGCACATTTCTTTTTAGAGGGTTCTCCCTCAAAGAATAGCATTATATTGAAATGAATTCACTATGTTATTCCTATAGGTTGAGTAAAGTAAAGTCATGATGGTTCTTCAGTCAAGCATTAAAAGATACCAGAAGCCATGCTGTGTGTTTTTATTACACTACATATGGTAGCATGATTCTTTCTCTTTGATATTGCCTTGGTCTGCACAGCACTTGGCATATTTCTGGATATTCACATACTGTATTACTTTTTATCTTACAGCATTATTAGAATATCTGGCTGGAGCACTTTCTGGCAATGTGAGCAATTTCGTCACTACCCTTGTGCTATCAATTAGAGTAGACGAAAGCTCAATCTAGTAGGACTAGAACATAAGATACAACCTCCAATCTTAGCAAAGTTTCTTTCTTTCATATTGTCATGCAAAAGGAAAGATTCAGAGGCAAAGGCCAACATAAAGGCTGACTTGGACATTAGAATAAAGTGTCTTTCAGCTGCATCTCTTTGCGATTTGATTTATTCTGCAACAGAAATCAGGAAAATTATTGATGTAAAGTTAAAATGACTTACAGATGTTAGGAGCTATCTTTGAGTCAATAATAAATTACTTGTTGCAAAATATTCAATAACAGGGGATTGATTTGAAGCCAGGCAGCATTTAAGACTTATCTATTGTCTTCAGCTGTGCTGAGTTAATGAGGATTTGTAATTACTTTGGATTTTAACTAATACAGCTTTTTCATTTTGGAAATTGATTTCATATTAGTGTCATATTTTACAGTTTACAGAATTGCCTGACTATGGCAAGAGTTGACAGAAATGACCATAGTGGAAACCTCTGGAATACATTGAGATATCTAAATGGGCACAATATGTTGTATATTTTTAGGAATATTCATCTTGTTTTCTGGTATGTTTTATGTAGAGTGGCAAAAATGTCTTATAACTTTCAAAATATCCCTGGGGAAAGCTTTAAGTAGCTAATCATTACAATTCACAGAGTACTACTTATATTTTCAGTTTGCTTTTGATGAAATAGACAAATTAGAAAACAATGAGAACTTTTTTTAACATCTTAAATTTCTCTTTTATAAACAAGAAAAAAATCATAGCAGCTATATTAAAATTTGAGATGTCAGTTATTTCTAAAAACTGACTTCAAAGATGTACATCCTAGTGTCAAATCAAAAGTGTCTTTCTTCACATAATATACTATTATACTTCTAAAGTGGAAAGGGGACAGGAGGGAATGAGCATTTATATAGCACATATTTTGTTCTAGGTACCATTCTAAGTTCAACTAATAATAGAATGGTCACTTGTGAAAAACGAGAGGAAAAAAAAGGACACAACCCTCTGACCCTGGAAAATGCTATTACCTTTTTTTAAGATAAGGTTTCCCCATCTTAGCTAGGCTTGGAAGTGTAGCCACTCACAGGCCTAGTCCCACAACTGACCATTGGCACAGGAGCTTTGATGGATGTCCTTTCCAATTTGTGCTTGTTTGCCCTTCATTAGGAAACCTGGTCCATGCCCTGCTCCTAGAGACTCACCATATTGATGTCAAGCTTGGTATGGACCCCAGATTAAATTAATACACTGCAACTCAATACTTCTAAACACAAGAGATCCCCCAGCCTCAGCCTCCTTGGTATTTAGAATTAAAGGAGTATGCCACCATACTCGGTGTTACTATTATTAAATCTTATTCAGCTTTTGTTCAGAAGTGTCATTTAAATAGTGACATAAATTTATTTTCAATCCATCAGACAAAGCTAAGCTGAAAACTCGTGAGTATTTCAATCCAAGAGTACAACAAGATCATAATAGACAGTTATATAATGCTTTCATGTTTCCAAAGTGCTTTACTTATACACTTACATTTTATCATCACAACAGCCCAGTAAAGAAGGTTCTGCCTCTGCCATTATCCCCATTTTACAGAGGGGTATACTGATTATCCAAGAAACCAGATCCATTTTGTCAGGCTTATTCAGGCCCATTTCCCTTTTAGAATCGCTAGAAAGAAATGGTCTGCAAAGATCTGTAGAATTATTAGTTACATGATTGGAGATATTTATTGGTTGCTACTTACACATAAATTACTTTTTCTGGAAGACTGCAATTTTATCAGTAACTCAAAACAGCAGAATCTGATTGATGTAAGAGGCTTTGGGGTGACTAGGACTCTTTATTCCAAAATATTCCTAAAGAAATAATCCTGGAGATCATCTTTTGTTTTCACATTTTGTAAAGAATTAACTTGGGAAGAAAGAAATTATCAGAGAGTTTTCTGGGATGGTGCTTCTGCTCTCTAGAAGCCAGTGTCAATTCAAGCCCATTATGAACTGGACCTTTGAGCTCAGGCGACTAGAAAGTTAAGCCAAGAACATGAGCTTTAGTCCATGGGACCAATTAAGTCATGAAAAGATTTCTATAACATTCTTTTCAAGGGAAACTAGCCTAGTGGAGACCTTAGTAGACATTACTATTAAGACCTAAGTTCCTATATTACAGAGACCCACCTTGTAATCTGAGACTGACTTTATAATTGCAAACACTACAGGGAGAAAATTGAGAAGAAATATGACTATATGTTTCCTAATGTGGGAACTCATTACATACTATGAAATGTTTCATTACTTTTTTAATAGGTCAGAGATTGACTTCTAAGATTAGTAATAAAGCCTAGGAAACTGAAGAGGAAAATGTAAAGATTTCAGAGAAATGCTTTTTTCCTCTTTTATGATTTTTTTTTGCAAGCTCATCCTTTAATGCCCATTGTTGTTGATATCACCATAGCCTAGATTTGCTTATCATTTTTACCAGTTTCATACACATTGTCTCATTTGTCTTCAGAACACCATGTCAGGGCCGTTAGGTGGCGCAGTGAGTAGAGCTCCGGCCCTGGAGTCAGAAGGACCTGAATTCGGATCCGGCCTCAGACACTTAACGCACACACACCAAAAACCTAGCCATGTGACCTTGGGCAAGTTACTTAACCCCAATTGCCCTCCAAAAAAAAAAAAAAAGCAAAAGCAGAACACCATGTCAAGAATGTATTGTAAGTATAATTATCTCCATTTTACAAATGAAGCTGAGACCAAGAAATTCTTAGTAACTTGGCCAAGATCAAAAGGCTAGTGAGTAGCAGACCTGAGACCTTAGAAGTTAGCCCACATCTTCTGCCTCCAAGTTGTATGCTTTTTCCTGGCCTGTAGTATATTCTTGGTCTTGAATGTGTTCATACTACACATTTCCTTCTAAAAGTAGGTCCCATAATAGAACTGTATGAAATTAATAAAACTGGAAAATGTATACTCAAGACCATCATATTGAGGGATATTGGCCAACATTGGCTTCGATGCTTCATTTCCAATTGTCTGAACAGGGGTTAGAATGTAAAATTTTCAGAGTCCTGTATTCTTTCAAGGTTAATGATTTCATTTTCTTCAAGTCATCAGTGTCTAGACCATGTGGATATGTTCTACTACTTACTAAGTGTGTGTTCATGGGAAAAGTCACTTCTCAACTTCAAGTTTTGGGTTTTTGATTGTGTATTTGTTTTTATAATTGACGGTAGTAGAACAGTTAACATCCAAGATACCTTCATCCTAACTTGCCATGACTAAATTTGTAACTTTTAACATATGAAAACTTTTTTACATTCCATTCTGTAACACTAATATGTGGATGTGGGGATTGTGGACATATTGGGGTTTTGGACTTTGTAGGTTTTTTTATCTACTGTTTCAGATCTAATGATTTTGGTGAAACTAAAGTAGGCCCTCATGTAATAAGGCAGAGAGAAAGGAAAAAGTTGCATTGGGGATAAAATCATCAATTTTATATAACTTTATACATATCTAGGAACCAGTGTTCTTTTCAGTGATGCAGTTCAATTAAAATTTATTAAATATTTGCTACTTCTTGTTTTTTAATGTGCGAGGTACCTTGTTTTGCTCTGAGGATACACAAAGACAAGAGAGTCTGTTGCCATTAAGAAGCTGACATTCTTATTGGAGAGATACAACATATAAATAGATAAGTAAATACAAGATAATTTCAAGAGGGAGGTAGCGCTAATTATTGGAGTGCTCTGGAACTGCATCGCTATAGGATATGGTCCTGAAGCTGAGACCTGAAAGAAGCTAGGGATTCTAAAAGGCAGAGGTGAGAAGGAACACATTCAAGGCCAGGAGATTGAGGTGGAAGAATGAGAAGAAGCAGCCTGGGAAAAAGCACAGAAACAGGAAATGGTTTGCCCAATCTGACAACATCTAGAGTTGACCAGGCTGGCTGGTATTCTGAGTTTGGAAGAGAAATAAAATAAAATGTCTGAAATAGTAGGAGGGAATTGGATTTTCCAGGAGTTCAAGAACCAAGCTGAAGAGTAGGTATTTTGTCCTAGAGATAAAAGGCAGCTATTGAAGATTTTTGAGTAGAGGGGTATCTTGTTAAGAACTGTGTTTTCAGACTCTTATTTAGACAACTATCTGTGAACTGGAGGTTATGTGAGCTATCTAATATATGCTTTTCTATTAAAGGGAAAGTCTTAATTTAGGAAAAGGATTCTAGAAAAGAAGCTAAAAACTAATGGCATTTTCCAAATGTATTTTGTAGATTTTTCTCTCAGATAAATAAAGAATTCTCACCAGTACAGTGAAATGCTATTATTTCCTCCCCTTGATGGTGTTCATCACATTAACTGAACTTTTGAAACACAGAACACATGGTTTGTGTCTCCTCCTCTACACTTTTTGAACAATGGGAGCTTGTACTTTGTCTGACTTGAGTTGCTTTCCAGTCCCCCCGCTCCTACTCCAGGAGTTACTTTGTCATTATCTCCTATTTTAATATTCTGACAGAAATAACTATCCTGTCTTAAAATTTGTGAAATAATATAAGTAAATCTATCCATCATAATTTCTACCCTTTTAATATGAAATGGTTTTGCCACTGGGTTTTTCTGTTACTTGCATTAGATGAAAATCAGCACTTCCCTTAACTTCTATATATATCTAGCCTTAATATTTCATGCTGAGAGAGGAATCAAATTCATAAATAATACATCTCAACCTCCTAGGTGGAATAAATATGAATAGAGAGAGTTGCCATGCAAATCACAAATGTAATACAATAGTTCACTACTTTAATGTCAAACAACCCTTTGATACCATTTATACTGATTAACTTGCCAATACTTCATCTAAATATCGAAATTAATCAGCATTGTGTATTTCCCAATTCTTCCATAAATTCCATATTTAATTATGTAGTGCATCCAGTTCCTAGGCTGGAAAAGAAAATTGGGTTATTTTGGGGCCATAATAAACAGCACATGCCATTTAAAAATTCATACAGTTCAGGACATTTTGAAAGGGTTAGAAATCCTATCAGATTGGCATTGCACCTAGGTTTAAGAGTGTTACAATTCAAATTTTGGAGTAGTAGGTGATGAAAGTTCTTTTCAAAGTGAAGAGTAATTTATTCCAGGGCGAAGGAACTTCCAAAACTAAACCAAATCAGCCAAAATGCATTAAGTGCCTACTATTTACAATGATAAATGATCCACTATTCACAGGCATGACAAGAAAAGCTCAAGGTATTGCTATTGGTGAGTGAAACACTGGGTATACACATGCATGTAGAGGGGGTGGGAGGAAAGGAAGAGACTTCATGTTTAAAAGAAGTGCAATGCTGGATTACTTTTTTATTTTTAATCTAAACTTAATCAGAAAGGATTCTCTTTTTTTGTCACTTGTCAGTATCTGATTGGAGAGTAAGTATATAAAAAACAAATAATCATAAAATCTTAGTGCTAGAAAGAACCTAAGAAATCATCTAGTTCGATTCCTTTATTTTACAGATCAGTAAGAGTTGAAAGGATTTGTACTAAGTCACCTGTAAGTGAATTACAGGATGTACTGGAACTAAAACCCAAGTCATCTGACTCTTGATTCAGTGGAGCTTTGTATTATAAAAAGATTGTGAGGCATCCAAATCATGATGTGTAATTGAATGGGGAGCCCATAGAACTGGTCCATCGATATGTATATCTAGAAAAGGCATTATTAATGAACAATGAATGACCTGGAATTAAATAAGTGGGCTGGATTGCCTTTGGAATATTACATATTCCATATAATATACCATAGTATTTCTAATGAACCCACCCTAACTTTCTCCCTGAATCAAAATCCCATCTTTTAAACTATATATTTCCACTGATTCTCTATGTTCCAAAAGAACTAAATTGGGGGTGGGGAGAGGCGTTACACAAAGGGCTAGGGAAAGGCACCTGATGATCCTGTGTGAACGGTAGCAATTACTAATGAAAAAGTAAGCAGTAGTAGAGGCAGTGAAAATAATGTCATCAGAAAGATATGTGAAGGCAGATTAGCCTTGCAACCACAACAATAGAAAGCAAATGGACAGTCTGAATGTTGTATTGGTATCCATGCAGTGCCAGGAGATCTAGTTGAAGACTCCCACCATGTTGAGTGGAACCCCAGTGGATAATTTATTAGATAATTTGAAAAGGAATGCACTGAAAAGAAGATATGGATAAGTTGAGATCTGCACCATTAGAGACAATATCTATATTGATATGATCATGGATCCATTAAAGTATAGAGTACAAAGAGAAATATTTAACATGACAAAACACTGAGAAAACTGGACCTCTGAAAACCAGGATGTATTATTGGTAGTTCCCCCAACCCTAATAATCTATGTAGGATTTGTGCCCTTCTTCCTGTAATCAAGAGCCATCTACGTAATTTAAATGTAAACAAGATGCTTTTAATTACTAATGTATGATAGATATTTTAAAAGATATTAAAGACCCTTAGTACTGGGGAGAATTAAGAAGTTAGGGAACAGGAAAGCATAAGTAACCATAGATGAAAAAAGATAATAGTGATCTTTGAGCAAAAGAAAATTACTTGATAAGATAATATGGGCTAGATAATAATCAAGAATTAGTTCAGAAAGACTTCTAGGAACAGAGAATAGGGTTTTTAAAGTGTATCTAGTAGCTCTGTGATGGTTATTTCAGTGCAGCTTAAATCCAAGGGGTAATGTTTGAAAAACTATCCAGGAAGAAACTTGAATCTTCAGCATCCAAAGAAGCTGTTGAAAGAAGGAATTAAAGGGAAAGGTAGGGAAGCCTAATGTTTCATAGGTAGCCTCTTTATAGGAGAGGGGATCATTCATGTATGCAATAAATATTTTATTAAGTATGTTGTAAGTACAAGAGAAGACACGAAAGGAGCAAGTGGGTAGATACAATGAGAAATAAGACCTAGATTTTAATCTCAAGCTATCTAAGTAGTTAAGACACACATACAAATAGATATCATACAGAATAGAATTTGATAAAAGAATTAAACAAGGTAGCATATCATTTTAGAGTAGGAAATCATAACATTCTGTCTTTTGTCAAAACACTAGGATTTTGCTATTCACTTGAGATTGCTCAATTAATATATGATGGTCATAAAAATTGTATTCACGATCATTCACTTAATAACCATGCTAAGTAAATGGAGGAAATCTACATTAAAGGACAAGAACAGTAGAATTCAATACTCCTAAGGTCATTCCATCTTTGTTCTAAAGGAATTCTCTCTATGTGACCTCCCCTTTTGGAATGTAAGCTCCTGGATGGCAAGGACTGTTTTTGCTTTTCCTTTTGTATTCTTAGCATTTAGCAGCAAGCCTGAGATAAAGTAAGACCTTAATAAAATATTGTTGATTGGTTGATTAGAGGAGTTCTATGATTTTCTACTTCTTTTGACACTGCAAGGAAAAATGCTCTCCTGAAAGTTATTTGGGATTACAGAGGCAGTCTTTCAGTTTCTGCCACATGTATCACCAACAAAAGAAGTGATTTATTCCCTATTCTGTTACCTTTAGATTATTTGAACTTCAAATGTTTGTTTTCTTTAAATGAGTTCTAAGTGGTTCCTGGAATCTAAGAATTTTGTTCTGTCCTGGGATGCTGGGGTTTGAGGTCTATTTTTACATGTCTGCTTAATTGTTGGTTAGTCCATTACTTACTAAGAAAAATACAAGAAGTATTTTTAAAATTTCTTTTCAAGATGGAGGGTTTGTTTTGGGGTTTTTTTCTGCCTTTTACAAATGTGATAATGAAAGCCTCAGATTCACTCACCTCTATGTAACTTGCTTCCATTTTCCCCCTTGTATATGGGCCTTCATCAAATCAAAATCTGGTCCTTCTTTTTCTTAGGAAAGACAAGCAATCAACGATAACAATTGCAGTTGCAAAAGATTGTGCATGACTAAAGGTCTTTTTTATCAAAACCCTTACAAAGAATGAAATGAGAATATAGGTTTGGGAGCACGAACATTTTGTGTTTTTTTTTCTTTTGAGTTGAAGAAATTTTTCAGTGGCTGTCTGCAAAAATGATGGGGAGATTTTTCAAGTTGATAGGACACATTGATCAGGTAAATTATTTCCTTTAGGTGTGATACTAATTGCCTAGTAAGACAGTATTACTTACAAGAAGCTATACTAGGACTGGAATCAGGAGACCCGGTTTCAAATAATGGTTTATTAGCTGTACATTAATGGATGTCATAGATTGTTATAGATAACGAAGAAAGAGACCTTAAAAGTTGTCTAGTTCTACACCCATTTTATGCTCAGGAGGAATCCCCAAAAGAGAGCCCCGATTCTAGCCCAGTTCTCTGACTCCAAATCTAGGGCTCTTTTCATTGTACCACACTTTTATTTCACCTCTCACTACCTCAGTATTTTTATCTTTAAAATGGGGATATAATATTTGAACTACTTGTCTTGTAGGAAAGTCGAGATTAAGGTGCTTTTTAAACCTTGAAGTTCTGTATAGACATGAGTTGTTAATATTACTTAATGGAGGCATAAAAATGTATTACTGCAATCACATGACCACATATACATATAAACATACATGTGTATACAAATACATATGTGTATACATGCAGACACATATATACAAACATGCATTTGCTGCCCTATATATCTATATATGCAAGAAATGCATGTGTGCATAATATATAAATATATGAATAACATACACATAATATAGTATAGTGTATATAATATAATAAAACATGCATTACACATTAAAAGCACATGTGTTTATATGTGTATTTCTTTATAGGTTCACATATACACATGCATGTGTACATGTATTATATATGCACAGAATAAATGAAGAAGAATAAACATAAATAAATATTAAGTAGTTAAAGTATAGTGGAAGGGGCACTGGTAGTTGAAGGAAATCAATTGGGAAAGGCTTCATGTGGTAATGCTTAAGCTGCTTCTTGAAGAAAAAAAGATTTTATAAGGTAAGGATGAGGAGCGAGTGTATTCCAAATTTGAGGGACAGCACATTTTCACATCTGCTTAATTTAGATGAGTCAGGGTTAGAAGAAGGGCCAAAAGAGGGATAGAAGTTTAAAACAAGTTTTGTTTTTGTTTATTTTACTCTGAAAGAATGAGGAACTCATTAGGAACATGAGCTCCCAGATTTAGAGACAGCTAGTGTTCTAGAGGTCTGAATGAAAGCAAATTATAGATTAGAGTCATAAGATTCCCTAGAGATAATTGAGTCCAAGATCTTCATTTTAGAATGAGGAAAGTGAGGTCCAAAGGGGTGGAAGAAGCAATTAAAAGATTAAGGGTTAAGCAAATCTGGTAGATCTTGCCTGTGGCCTCAAGTCATGACTCTCACTTCTAGAAAACAGAAAAATTGGATACTTGATGGTAAACATTTTTGGTAAAGCTTTATTTTCTCTCTATAGACTAATGAAGAGAGTGATTGTACACTGCAAATCCAACTTAATTCTGTTGTATTGAGTAAAAATGTCAAAAACTCTAATGCACCTCCTATAAAGATGCATAGATATGCCACATCCCATTTCTCTTCTAGTGATAGGTAATTAATGTTTATCGTATAAACCCTTTGGGGGTTTAAAAGACTTCCTGTTACTTTTGGGAGGTCTTAAAACCATGGGCTCAACATCCTCTTCCCCATTGCTTCCATGAGAGTTTCATTTCTTCTCTCCACTATCCCTTCTCTTCCACTGAGCTCCGGTATTCACACAAACTAGGTTTTTCAGTGTTACCCTAACATGTAACTTTTGCAAAAGTCAGGATAGAGTCACTCAAGGAACAATATTTAATTTATGATACTTAAGATTAAAGCCAGCATTAGCAGCTGTGGGCTTTTTTAACTCTCTCTGACCTGCTTCACTTTTAAAAACTCTTTTTCCCTCATACTAGTGAAAGCTAAAGATTTGCTCATCCTACATCATCATCATACATAGTGAAAGCTAAAGATTTGCTCATCCTAAAAAAGTCCTACAACATGCTCTATAAATTAGTATTATATCCTTATAGGTATAGAAAATAGAATTTGCTTCAAAGAAACCAGAGGAGAGAAGGGACAATGACTATTCTAACACAGGACATAGAGTTGGAAAGGATCTTAGAGACTCTTATTTTCCAGAGAAGCAAACTAAGATCTAGAGAGACTGAGTGAATTTCTCAAGGTCATTATGATGCCATACATGTAACAGGACCTTGAATGTGAATGAAATAAAAGTATCTTATGACAATATTAACTAGAAAGCAAAAAGCATCTGCATTTTAATTGTATCATATTCAGAACAATTAAATTTAAAATTGTTTATTGTGTTTTTTACTATGTGCCAGTCCCTGTCCTAAATTTCAGATTGTGGTTTAAATTGTTCTACCCTTCCACTAAAAATTATCTTCAGTGTTTGAAGCATTAATTCTGGCTACGGCCTGACTTGCCTATAGAATATCAAGAAGAGATTTTCCCTTCCCCTAAACTGCCTAGCTAACCTGCTCACTGATGCTTAAAATTCAGTTAACAAGAAGTTTCTTCTTACTGTTGCACAATTAGAGGCATACAATTAGTAGAACATGGACTTAAATCCCTCTTAAACTTTAAATAACTAAAACCTGATCCTGTTTTGAAATCAGGTTTATATTGGGGAAAAAATGAGTATTTACCGAGGGAGGAGGAAGAGGACCGACTGTGCTGAGAGGAGGAGGAGGATGGAAAATAGTGCAAATGAACTTCATTAATATCGTGATTTTGCCAAGGTTTTACCCTGGTTTAGAACCCGTGGCCTCAAGGATTTGTTCTGTAAAACTTGGACTAGTTCAAAAGGCCACACCCAAGGACCTAGAAGGCTACATGTGACTGTAAGGCCACAGGTTCCCCACCCTTGGTTTGGACAAATCTAATTTGTGAAATTAAGAGATTCTAGATGGAAAATGATACAGCTACATAAATGGGTTAGCCTTTAAGGAACAAATTTAAATCTAAGAATCTCTGGATTGGAAAGGACTTTATAGGTATAAAGACTTTATAGGTTAAAGAAAGGTTGGATGACAACTTAGTGATTATGGTATAGAGGCAATGCTTATTTAAGTACAGGTTACACTAGTAGACTTTTGCTATCCCTTCCAACTCTGAATTTCTGTGTTTTCATTGAGTCCAACCTAGATGACAAAGAATATAAAAACATATGGAAAGATTTCCTATGTGGACACATCTGAAAGTAGAAATTGCATTCTGGAGTTGGTTATTAGTAACAAAGAGAAAATGTTTTTAGGAGTTGGAAATGATGAGAATGTTAGAGGGAAGTAGCCATTCCATTCAAAGAATTTATGTTAGAGAAAAGGAGAAAAATTGTGTATAGTCTGACATCCACCCTAGATTTGGGGAATACAAATTTCAGTGGATTCAAAGGAAAATTAGAGATGATCTCATGGACTAAAATGCTTCAGAGGAAGTCAGCCCAGTAGTCATGATAAAGGCTGAAGAATGAAATTTGGAAAACACTAAAGGAAGCTATACAATGGTGAAGAAAAGTTTTATTGGTGTATGGAGATTAATGTGGATGCAAAGGGACCTCGCCAACCAATTCAGAACTTAAAAAAAAATGTATAGGCAAGTTCAGATAAAAGAACATGAATTTAACATGTAACTAAAAAACAAAAGATTAGAAGGATGAGGCCCAATCATGTAAAAATGCTGTCAGGAATACTAATGCTCAAAATGAGCTAAGGCTGGCAAGGGAAGCTAAATATAACACAGAGAACTTTTTAAATTATATTGGAAGAAAAAAAAAAGGATAGGCTTTTTGCTGTGGATGGATTGATGACAACAGAGAGAAAGATTTTGTTTTTGTTTTCCGTCCAAAGGAAAATGACTTTCGTATTAGAATGACAGAATGTAAATTACCAATGGGGAGTACTTGCCCAAGTAAAATTAGAAGATAATAAGAGAGAATTTAGCTTCTCATTAAGAATTCATGTTTGCCCTTTTTGCCTTCAAGGCCCCTTCAACCTTCCCCTTTTATCCCATCTACTTTCCCCCTTTTTACCCCTTCCCTCTCTGCCTCTCGTTTCCCATCTCCCTCCCCTTTATTCTCCTGTCTTCCTCCCTTCCCCAGCCTAGATTCTGCTGTAGTGGAGATGGCCGAAGAGGCCACAGAGGCCACCAGGGCAGACATCACAGGGCTGTACCAGAACATGTTCTCCAAAATGACCATGTAGCTGACAAGCAAGTTCACAGCCACCAGTGAAGACTACAAACTTCTGAAAAGTATGAACAAATTAACCAGCTTGGAGTATCCAGAAATGAAAGCGATTGCAATAAACCTAAGTAAAAATGTAAAGCTCATAGACCAGAAACATGCAACACATCAGCCTTACATGGATCAGGTCACTTTAATTGAGGAGCAAGTAGCAGCTCATGAGCAGACAGTCTACAGGTTGGAGGAATATTCTACTAAAACTAGAAACAAAATACAAGAAGTTAGAGAGGTGATGAAAGGATTCTTTTAGCACTAAGACTTTAACTACAAGAATGTCTCATAAAAACTGAAATGCATGGAATGGAACTTATTGAACTACTCTGCTTCAATTCCATAAAAGGAAACAGTGCTGCCAATCCAAGAAAAATTCCAGCTCTCACCTTTAGTTGTATGTGTAACTTAGGCCTCATTTAACTTCCCTGGACTCCTCTTACCATGTGCTTCATTATGTGCCCCAAACCAAAGCTCAGAAATTAGGATCAATCCCATCTAGAGCATCTACAGATGGAAGGCTCTGGTCTCCCAAGCTCCTTTCTTTCTCCCCTGCCCCTAGGAGTCCATTTTTGACTCTTTGTTCTGAATGTCTCTCATCCCTCCTTAAAAGCCTGTTCTTGAACATAAATAATAAATGACAATTTATAACCTTTAAAAAAAGAATTCAAATCACCCAGCTGAGATGAACTATATTTGGGGGTACTGAAAAGAATTGGTAAATGTGATTGCAGCTCCCTTGTTAATGAGATTTGAAAGATGATGAAAAATAGAAAAGTCACTACAAAACTAGAAATGGGCAAATAATCAACTAATCAATAAATGTTTATTAAGCACCTGCTATGTGCCAGGCACTGTGCTAAGTGTTTATACTAAGCTAAATGTTCTAGTTTTCCAAAAGTGTCAATGTAACAGAAGATGTCCAGTGGAAAACCCCAGTGATCTGTACTTGACCCTGTTTTGGTTAAAAGTTTTATCAATGACTTTGATAAAGAAATAGATGCTATATTCATTAAAGTTGCAAGGGACAGCTAAAATACCAGATGATAGAGACAGGATCAAAAATTATTTTGACATGTTAGAGCACTGGACTGAATCTAATAAATGAAGCTCAATAGGAATAAATGCAGAGTCCAGTGCTTAGGTTGGATTTTTTTAACCTAATTTTTAACCTAATTTTTCAACACCACACATATAAAATGGGGAAGGTGTGAAAAGATAAAATAGTAGTTATTCTAAAAAGTATCCAGGGGTTTTAGTGAACTGCACATTCAATATGAATCAGCAGGGTAATGTATAAGACAAAAAGAACTAATGCAATCTTGAGTTCACTTTAGGAGGGGCATAGTTTCCAGGAACAAGAAGGTAATAGTTTCAATGTACTCTGCCCTTGTCAGACATCTTCTGAAGTATTGTTTTTAGTTCTGGATTGTGTGTTTTAAACAGGACATTGATAAACTGGATAGCAACCAGGATGAGAAAGGGCCGTAAGGTCATGGCATATAAGAATAAAGGAACTGTGGGGCTATTTACCTTGGCAGGGAGTAAACAGAGGGATGAATGAGAGATGAACATGATAGCTGTTTATGTATATATTTGAAGGACTGTCAAATGGAAGAAAAGACTTGTTCTATTTGGCCCCAGACGGTAGAACCAAGAATCTGTATAATTATCTGATTTTCTGACTTAAGATATATAGGGCAAAGAATCTGGGGGTCAGAAAGAAAAATCAAGATATCAAATGACTTAAGATTGTATAAAATGCAAAATCTGATAGCTGCACAGATTTTCAGAGACAAGTAGAGTATGATAAAATGGAAAGAGAGCTAGATTTGGAGGAAGTAAAACTATATTCAAATCTTTTTTTTCTGCCACTAACTATATGACTTTGGGCATGTCACTCTGTCTGAAACTCCATTTCCTCATCTTTAAAATGAAGAAAACATAGTAGATGACCTCTAAGACCCCTCCCAGGTCTAAATCTGTTGTTAAAATTGGTTCAACTATATGTACACGTACCTATTTATACTTTGAAGTAGTCATATTTTCATATTACATGTATACTATAAAATCTTTTTATATATGACTTTTTATTTGCTTATTTTCTTCTCTTGGAATTTATTATTTATAATATTTTTAAATGAATCTAGACTAAAATAATTGCTATAGTAACACCAGGGAACTAGTTGGTATTTTATCTGGTTATCAGTAGAAAAAAAAAACTCTGATATTTTTTACTTAATATGTGATTATCAGACCTGCACTTTAAGAATGAGAATGACAGAGAGGATTCTGGAAAAAGGCAGAGTAGGTCAGACAATTCTAAGCTCTCAAGATTTTCCCTACAAAAGAGAAAAAATTTGTTTGCCTTGGGGCAAAGTGCAGGTAAAAATAAATAAGAATAAGAGTACAAGGGTTTTCCTGGGACAATTCAAGAAGAACAGAAGGAAAGTCCCAGGAAGAGGTTTGGTCCAAGTGAATAGGATAGGGAGGGGAGTTGGTGACTAAGCCAGGGAAGATTGAGGGGAACCTTGGCTGAAAACACCAGACCCAGCTGTGCTACAGAGAACATAGGGGGCTGTAATGGCAAGCAGAGAAGTAGTTAGCACCTTGTTTCAGCTATTTTATTATTTAGTACCTTGTTTCAGTTCAAGATTCCTTTAAGACTTGCCAATGATTATATCAAGTCTTTGAACTTGTGAACCCCTGTTGCTGATGTAACAGGAAGGGGTAGAATAGGGAGGACCATATATAATGACCATATATATGGAGAAGCCCAGGCTCAGAGAGAGCAGAATTGAGAAGAGGAACTTTGTGGTGGCCAGGCACTCTCTTTGTATTTTCTGTCTGTGTTGACTTTTGTTTGTGATACTTTGTACAGAAGCCCTGGGACCTTACTAGAATCCCTGGAAGAGAATTTTGTTGTTGTCTATTTACAGAAGTCCTGGAGGAGGGTTTTGGAAGTCCTGGGACTATAATGATATTCATGTTGAGTTCTCAGTCCTTGTCTGTGTGTTTGTGTTGAGTTCTCAAACCTCATTGGTGGGTCTGAGTTGATTTCACAGGCAGATAGCAAATTGATGATGGTGCTGGCAATGTGAATGGATGTTATTGTGGCTTTTTAAAGCTTTGTTTGATTTTTATTTTTTTGTTTGTTTTTAAATACCTTGTTTGAAACTATGTAGCCACTTTGGTGAAAATCATGTGGCCACTTTAGTGATAAGTTGTTAAGTTATAACATTGTGAATGCTGTACTTTGATTTCTGTCAATGTTTGGTCTTAGTTTATTACTGAATAAATAGAGAGTTCACTATACTATGTAATCAGAACCTTGAGGCTATTCACAGCAGCAGTCCTTTCGAAAGTTGCTTGTGCTTGGCTTTACAGGGGTAAGAAGGAACTAGAACACTTCCAGTGAGTGCAGAAGGAGTGGAGCTAAAATCCCCTGGCTATGGGCACTTACAGGAGGTTGGAGGTTTGGCTTTGGTCCCAGGCTAGAGGGAAGAACTGAGATCTGGGATAAGAGGCACCATCCCCCATACTCTAGGGCCAGAGGTAGTTACAAAAATTTTTTAAAAATTGCATGGGCAAAGGAGAAAGAATCCAACCATAGAAAGCTATTATGGGAATAGAGAAGACCTGGGGTCATTTTCAGAGGAGTATACTGAAGCAAAGAAACTCTCTTCTCCCCCAAAGAGTACCATCAAATGGTCACCTGCCCAAAAAGAATCCATGGATGAACTTTAAAAAATACTTTACAAATCAAATGAGAGAAATGGAGGAAAAACTAAAAAAAAAATAAGAAAAATCCAAGAGATACAAGAAGATTATGAAAAGAAAGACAACCAATTAGAAAAAGGAGGTTGAGAATCTTAAGGAAGAAAATGAAACCTTGAAAATTAGAATTGGGTAGGGTGAAGCAAACAAAGTCATAAAAAATAAAGAAATAATCAAACAAAATGTGAAGAATGAAAAAATAGAAGAGAAAGCAAAACATCTTATAAGAAAAACAAATCATCTGGAGAACAGTTCAAGAGGACAAAACAAGAATAATCAGACTACCTGAAAGTTATGATAAAAAAAAAGAATCCTGATACAATAATACAAAAAATAATTAAAGAAAATTGTCCTGAATCATTAGAATAAAGGGAGGAGGGGGAAAGAAAGAGAAGAAAGAGAAAAAATCCAAAGAAAACCACTTGAAAGAGATCCTATGAGGAAAACTCATAGGTATATTACACTTAAATTCTGAAACCCCTAGCTCAAGGATAAAATGTTAAAAGCAACAAGAAAAAAATCAATTTAAATATGATGGCTCCACAATTAGAATCACACAATACCCAATAGCAGAGACTATTGGGCTGTAGGTCTTAGAACACAATATATTGAAGAGCAAAAGAACTGGGGCTTTGGCCTAGAATAACATACCCAGCAAAGTTAAGCATAATCTCAAATAAAGGGGAAAAAATGGACATATGACCAACTGCCAGACCTTCAAGACTTTGTTTAAAAAAAACACTGAACTTAATAGAAGATTTGACATATAAGAGCCAAGAGAAACAAAATGTACATACCAAAGACAGATTACAAGGGATTCAATAAGGTCAGACTGAGTGCTTTTTATGTATACAAAATGTATATATATCTAAGATTGTTATTTGTAAAAGGGGAGTTCATAGCAAAGATTTGGGTAGACTTTAATATTATTTGACTTTAAAAAATAAAACCATTTAGGAACAGCTAAAAAGAGAAATTATTTTATACAAATGAGGTGCAAATTCCTCAATACAGAGGAATTAGATGGAGGAAGAGGCCTAATAGTTCTGTTAACCTACTTTCTGTGGGAATGGGTATAAGAGGGAACAATACATACACATCTAGAAGAGTATATAAGTCTTCTAAATTCAGAAGAAATAAAACAGTAAGGGGATGGAGAGAGGGGAGGGGACAAGGGAATGATCTCTAGAGGGGAAGGTGAGGGAATAGGTTATAGGAGGCTACAGAAGAGCATTCAGATTTATGGGAATGGGAAGATAGAGGAGAGATTCTTGGAGGAGGGTAGGCTAAGTAATAGGAGGCAAGGTGGCAAGCAAAGTAGAAGAGTCAGGAGGGATAGGAAACAAGATATATGAAAAAACATTTAAAAAAAAGATCAGGAGTAGAATTTGTTAGGGAAAGTATATGTCTATATATGTATGTATATATGAGCATATATGTATATGTTTATGTATATAATCTATATTTATATAGTAATATATCCATATTTAATTGTAGCCTTCTGGTGGTTGGGGTAAAAAAAGAACAAAGTAAAAAATGCACAGCAGAAAATGAAAAAAAAATTACAAGGAAGCTGTAGCAGCAAGCACCCTAGAATACCCAAGGTGGCTGCCAAAACAGGTTCTTAGATCTGCTTTTCTAAAGGAAAGCAACTCAAAATGGGTTAACAATCTTGCTTTAGTCAAACATATGTAATTTACCTAGTTCAGGGGAAATATGTCAGCACCCTGAACTTCAGAGAATACAAACAAGTTACAAGCAGACAACAGAGAAACATCAGCAGACAGGCTTCCCACTGTCTGAACATTACATCCATACCTAGTCAGTTACCAGAGAGGGAAGCACCAACATCTGGGTTTTCAAAGCCAGGGGGTGCTCAGCTGCTGCCCAGAGTCTCTGGTCAAATCACACAACTCTTCTCAAAGTGAACCCCAAAGCAAAATCTCACATCAGGGTATGTATAGCCTTCTCCTGGCTCAGAGAAAGTCACAGCCCTCTTGACCCACTGCCCAATCACAAAGCAACAAGGTGTGGACATTTCTAAAAACCAAGCCTCCTGCCACAGGCTCCAGTGACCACATTCAGACTATTGGGGGCAAAGTATATTTTCAAATCAAGAAAGATTCTCAGAGTCCCTTAAGCCTATCAAAGGGCCTATGGGCAGGGAAAATCTTAGATTCCCATTCCCATAAGAGAAGCAGAGAAAAGAAAGACAATTCTCAACACAATGTGTAGTGTTTATCATACAGACTTTGTTTAAGTGAAAATTTATTATTACACATTCTGAGTTCTCTTATGTTCTGCTATTCACATGACATGCTTTTTTTTCTTCTCTTACTTTGTATTCGAGTTCCAATATTTAAGTTTATGATATTTTTTCTTTATTCTGTATTTGTGTTCTGGTGTTTGAGTCTAAAATAATTTTTTTTAAAAAAAGAAAATAACTCACATTTGTGTAGTGAATCTATTTATAATGTACTTTTCCTTATAATTACCCTATGAGGAAGGTGGCATAATTTTTATTATCATCTTCTTTTCAGATGAATAAATAGAAATTCAGAAAACTGAACTTGCTTTACAGGTTTAAATAATTAATAAATTTCAGAGCCAAGATTTAGACCCCATGTCTCTACCAACCCCAAGATTTTCAGGCCTAGGTCAGTTACTTGGAGAATGACGACACCATCAATAATCAATCAGTTAATCAAGTAAGATTTATTAAGAACTTACTATGTTCCAATTACTATTTTAAGTGTTGATTCAAAGACCCAAGCCCTTCCCTTGAAGAACTTATATTCTAATGGGATAGAGAACATATATATAAAGTGTGTTAAGTTCAGAAAAGTTAGGATGAGAGCAGGCTTGGGAATAGGGTGAATGATGAGTTCACTTTTAGATGAAGAATTTAAGGTGCTGGTATGATATCCAAATGAAGATGTCTGCGGGCAGTTTAAGAATATAACATAAGAGAGAAATAGAGGACTAGAAATATAGATTTAGAGCCACTTGCATAAGAAGTAATAATCAAAGTTGTAAGAGCAGATGGATGTACTAGCCTCACATTTACAATGTGACTACTCAGTTTCCCCATCTTTGAAGTGGGAGTAATAATACTTTCTCTTGGGTTGTGTTGTGAATCAAATGTGATTATGGGTGTAAGATACTTTGAAAAGTAAAGTACTTTGAAAACCTAAAGCCCTAAATAAATTCAAACTATTATTACTATTGCAATTTACCTTATGATTCACTTGTTAACTCATTCAGTGAAGCTGGGTACAGAAAACAGATACTTTCCTGTATTGAATATTCCTGGGATAAACCGTAAGACTTAGAGGAGATTAGATCAGATTTCAGTGAACCATTCTCAAAATAAAATAGCCATTTCTAAGAACTGACAGAGCAGAATATTAACTGTCAGTAAGATTAGTTTGGCATGACCTGCTCTTAATGAAGCTATGTTAATCACTGTTTACTTTACTTGATGTTCATTAACCATCCCTTTGATGATCAAGTGTGGAATCTTCTCAGAAATTTGTCAAATTCAGCAGCCCATCATCTACCTCTTTATTCTCTTAGCTTTTTGGAAAATCAGTATAAGATTTGCCCTTTTCCAGTCCTGTGGACCTCTACTGCTCCTCAAAATAATTATCTGACAGAGACTCAGCAATCACATCTACCATTTCTTTCAGTACCCAATTATGTAGTTCATCTGAGCAATTAAAAGCTCTTTTACCATCCTCTTCTTTAACTTAGATATCAACTCACCATTAGATTTTTTGTTGTTGTATTATTTCTAAAGTAAAGGCCATTTCCCTGGCAGAAAAATGAGAAAAGTCAGAACTAAGCAGTTTTCCTTCTCTATTTTGTCGGTTATAAGGTAAAACACAATACAAAATACTTTTTTGTTGTCTTTAGGTTTCCACATCAGCCTCATCTCACTTTGAACTTTAGCACTCCAAGCACTTTATATATGACTGTGCCCTGATCTTATATTCATCTTCTTCTACCTTGTTATTGTTTTCAATTTCTGCAGCAATCATTTTAAAATTTAAACTATTTGACAAGTTCTCTGTTCCATATACATTGGCATCTTTAGCAAGCTCCCATTTTTCCTTCTCATTATTGTTGTTTTTCTTTGAGCCTTCAGGATTTCATTCTTAACATTTCCCCCATCTTTCTTGGGTTAACTTCCCTGGTAAAATTGTAGTCCCGAAGATCCTACCTATCGTTCATCTAAACCCTTTAAAATCTGATTTACCCAAATGTAGAGTATATATCAGACTATGCTTGGTTTTTCAATCCCAAAGTCTGGAAAAAAATGGTAACTTTCACCCAGAGTTCTCATCATTTTCACTCAAGCAATCATACCATCTCTTCCTGTACAAATCAAATCACAAATAAAATTACTATTTGTTGGTGCTTCCACACTTGAGGTTAAAATTATAATTTAGAGAAGTAAAAAAGTGATTAAATTCTTAGCTTTTGACAGTTCCAGCAGATGTTGGGACAATTGAAGTCTCCTATCATAATATGTAAAGCCACTATGCAAAATTTGTGGTCTGTTTCATGAACTCTTCACTTATTTGCTCTTTCTTTTTAGGTAGTCTGTATTATACTCCCATGACAAAATCATTTCATTTCTGTTTCTCCTTAAAATTATGATCATCCAAATGTTCTCCACTATGCTTTCTCAAGCCACCCTAGATTTCCTAGATTCCTAGGTTCCTAAATGGCTTTAAATTAGTATACTGCCTTGACAAACAGTACTAAGATAAAGGCACAAAGCAAGCCCATTCTTACTAGCCTGGCTAGGTGTCTGTCATTCCTGCAAGCAGAAGTGTATTGTAAGGTATAAGATAGGAGAAGTAATTATGATTAACATTAGAGAAGATTCTGAGGAAGAGGTAGCATTTAAAGGGTGGATGGGACAGTCTAGATGTAGGGCACAGTTTGAGCAAAGGCAGGATCATGCAGGACATATATCAGGGGCATTGAATGGTTCAGTTTGGCCTCATTTTAGAGTATTTAGATAGAGTATTATGAAAAAGATCTGAAAGTACTGGGTAGATACAGATTGTAAAGAGTCTTGAATCAGTTTGATTCATCAGGCTGATCAGTTTGAACTTTCCTCAATAAGCAATATGAAGGCACTGAAGTCTATTGAGTAAAGAAATGGCATAACTATATAATAATAATAGCTAACATTTGTGTAGTGCTTTAAATTCTACAAAACACTTTGTAGATCCTCTATCTCATTTGATACTCACAACAATCTTGTGAGGTAGATGGTCTTATCATCTTTATCTTTTAAATGAGGAAAATTGAAATCAAGAGAAGCTAAGGGACTTGCCCAGCTCATAAATGTCAGAGGCAAGATACAAACTGAAGTTTTTTCTCACTCCAAGTCAGGTCCTCTATCTACTAAGCCAATCTGACTCATTAGATCTTCCTTTTCTTTTCCACCATTATCATCTTTTCCTCTACTCCTATCTTTTACTCCACTTTTCTTCATTATAACAGCAGTTAAGCTACTCACTAAGCTCTACAATTGTCCCTTCATTACTTTCCACACCTCCTTGACACCCTATTATCCAGACACACACAAAGTTTAGGAGCTTTATAAATGTACTTTATAATACTATTTACTCAGGGTTAAATTCTACAAAACTGACTGGAAATGATCTGATAAAGAGACTACCCTAAGGACAGAATTTTCTAGTTTCGACTGCTTGAAGAGTATAGATAATGAGGCAGATGAGATGGCAATTTATATATAGAAGAGCCATAGCACAATACTTGGCACATCATAGGTCCTTTTTGTTGTTCAGTTGTGTCTGACTCATCCTGACCCCATGGAGTTTTATTGTCTGTCTTAATGGTCCATGGAGTTTTCTTGGCAAAGATACTGGAGTGGTTTGCCACAGTGAATTAAGGCTAACAGAGGTTATAGGACTTACCCAGGGCCACAGTGCTAGTAGGTTTCTAAGGCCAGATTTGAATTCTGGTCTTCCTGACTCCAGTCCCACTGGACTGGAGCACTCTATCCACTGAAGCACATAGCTACCTCATTATAGGCCCTTTGTTAATGTCTATTGACTAATTGGCTGTTTGGAAATCAAAAGATCTGGGTATCAATCCAACTCTTCCACTTAAGAGCTATGTGACCTTTAAAAATAATACCTTACTTTCTGAAGGTTGTTTCCTCATCTATAAAATGGAGCTAATAATACCTTCCCTGTTAAACTCATGAGGTGGTTGTGAGAATCAAACATTATAATTTTTATGAAAAGCTTTTTATAAATTCTATATCCACATCTGCTCTCATTATCAATACTATTGTGGGAGGGTGGAGTAAGTGAGGTAAAGGTAATTGATGTAGGTGAAGATATTTTGAACAAGATAGAAAATATGGCATACTGCTCCTACTTTTTGTTGTGTGACTCTATAGATACATGTTGGTAATTTAGATCTATTCTTTAAGGCTTATTCATTAACCTGGAAATCCTAGAACAAGAAGTATTTAATTTATGTGGCACAATATTTGCACCTGTTACTATACATGTTTAACCACTGGTTTCCATTCTTGGTAGCTTATGGCTCAGCAGTTCATTTCAACAAAATGGGTTAAGCACAAGTCACTGTGGGGAAGTGACTTTCTATCTCTGGGGCAGAGATAAAAATGAAATAATCTCTACCCTCAGGGAGTTTACATTCTAATGAAGGGAGATTTACTTACTTCTTGAAGAAGTAAATACGGTCTATACAAAATCATTTCAAAAGAGAGAGAACACTAACACCTGGAGGAGTCCATATTGGACAAAGGCAGGAACCCCCACTTCATAACCAGTCAAAACCTTTACTAAAAAAGCACCCAATTATGTCACTGATTCTTAATTCAATTTAGTTCATTCAACACTTATTAAGTATCATGTATAAGGCAATATGAAAATTACAAGTTAATGATTCAGAAGAATATAATACCAAATAAACAAAGTTTAACAGGAACTCTTCCTACTTAGCACATTTTTTCTCTATTTTAAAATTTCATCACATTATTTAATATTTTCTCCAATTTCTTTACTATAACTTTAACTATCAGGTTTTCCAGGATTAATTTCTGTGTCCTTCTACTCAAGGGTCAGCTTCTCCATCTAGCTGCTAAGCAACTTAGCCTTCTTCAGGGTACATAACTGGCAATGATTATTAGCTGGTAGGCATACAAAGCAATTGAATTGAATTGCCCTCACCCAATCCAATTACAAAGACAGATGATCATTTGTTCCCCTTTCCTCTAGAACCAGAAGAACAACTCAAACTGAGCTAATGCTGAACATGATTGTTCCTTGCCTTCAAATCTGGGCAAATGACTAGTCCAGTCAAAAGAACTTTTTGAGCGCTGTAGGACTGGTAAGATATTAATATACAAGGAACCTGAATACTTAGACAGTTTTGGGCAAAATTCAGTACCAGGGTAGGAAACCTGCAGCCTCAAGGCCAGATGTCACCCTCTAGGTCCTCAAGTGCAGCCCTTTGACTGAATCCAAACTTCACAAAAAGAATCCCCTTAAAAAAAGGATTTGTTCTGTAAAACTTGGACTCAGAAGGCCACACCCAAGGACCTAGAAAGCCATGTGTGGCCTCAAGGCCACAGGTTCCCCACCCCTACTACCCTATTTATAATTGTAATAGCAATGAAATTTGAAGATCCCTTTGTATTGCCAAACTAACAGGTACTTAGCACTTATTTTCAAATTAAGCCTTTAAAGAAACAGAAGGTATGAACCCATGTTGCTGATATAACAGGAAGGGTCTGAACAGGGAGGGACTAATACCATATATAAGGAAAAGGCCCAGCTGGGAGAGTCAGAACATCTTGGGGCAAGCATCATGGAGGCAGAGCAGCTACTGCTAGAGAGAGAGAGAGAGAACTTCTCTGAGAGAGCATCTAGAGGCTGGGCTGCTACTAAGTGATTTTGATATTGAGAATGGGAGAAAATGATTTTGAGTTTGAGAACAGGAGAAGGCCAGCCACAGCTGCCAAAGACTTCTGATGGCCAGCCTGAGCTGCCAGAGGAAGCATGACTGTGGTGTTGGTACTTTGTCTGCGGCTTTGTTAAGCTTTGTCTTCCCAGGAACAGAAACTGTGAAGGACTTGAGGTGGACTAGACACTGTGAGTTTCAATATGGAATAGTAACTGCGTGGAGAGCTGGACAAGGAGCTGGGAGCTGTCTGCTTTTGAACCCAGGTGACAATTTGGTGGATTTGGGCAGGAGCTGGGACCATGGAAGAGGAACCATGGAAACTAAGAGCCCACCTCAAGTTAAGATGAAAAGACCTCTCTGTGGGTACTGAGTAATGACTGATGAAATTGTAACTTACTTGTGACCTAGGGGTGGACGGCCTTTGTATTTTCTACTACCCCTTAAGTGGATACTGAGTAGGGATGTGACCTAGGGGTGATTGGCCCTTGTACTTTCTACTATCCCTTAAGAGGGTATTGAGTAGTGACTGATGAAATTGTAACTTAATTGTACCCCATGGGTGGAGGACTTTGACTTTTGTACTTTGTGATTGAATTAAAGACTTTGTGATTAACTAAACGAATGTTTAAAACTATGTGACCACTATGGTGAAAACTATATGGTCATTTTAGTGTTAAGTTTGTTAAGTTGTGAACATTGTAAATGAAAGTACTTTGTTTTCTGTGAATGTTTAGTTTGATTTGTTACTGAATAAATAAAGAGTTAGCTATACATGAAATCAGAACCTTGAAAGCTGTTCACAGCAGCAGTCCTCTGGAAATCTGCTTGGGCTTGGCTTTACATTAATATATTGGAATTACTGGCTTATTAGCCACTGCCTTTGGGGAAACAAATTATCACTCAATTTAACTCATACTGACACTTTTTAAAAACCACTTTTTTTCAAACCTGAACTTTTTGTCTGATCGTTAATCAATACGGTCAATGTTAAACACATCTAGCAGTGATCTTAAAGCTACATAACTACTAGGTGGATGACATCTAAATGGAAGGTCATATTCAATAGTATAATTGATAAGTGTCATTCTTGAGAACACACAAGTGGAATTCTGTAAAAGTCTGTCATTAGATGTCTTCACCAATAGCAAGTTAAAGTTTGTGGAAGACATTAAGTTTGCAGAAGACATCTATCTTGGAGAGATGTAAGATAGTCCTTTTGAGGTATGGTTAACAATAATAATACCTGACACTCATATAGCGTTTTAAAGTTTTCAAAGTCCTTTATTTACATTAGTTATTCAGTCCTCAAAATAATCCTGTAAGCAGTACACATATTATTGTCCATATTATACAAACCAGGGGTGGCTAGGTGGCACAGTAAATAGAGCACAGGCCCTGGATTCAGGAGAACCTGAGTTCAAATCCGACCTCAGACACTTAACACAAAAACTAGCTGTGTGTACTTGAGCAAGTCACTTAATCGCAAATTGCCCTCTAAAAAGCAAAAAAAAATATTATACAAACCAACACCCAGATGAATTTATAGGTAAATTATACCAAATATTCAAGAATATTAATTCCAATGATTTTAGTTTGAAAAGTTAGAGAAAGTAGGCATCCTACTAATCTCCTTGTATAGACAAATGTAATCCCAGTACCAAAACCAGGAAAGATAAATCAAAGAAAGAAAATATTAGAAGAAACCAAGGCTCAGAGAGCTCATGTGACTTTTCTATGGTCACATACTTAAGTAGTAAGTAAGAGTCAGAGGGAGAATTTTAATCTAGGTTTCCCAAACTCCAAATCAAGCACTCACTTTATCCATGTTGCCATGTTACCTTTTAATGAAAATCAAAGATGACCTTTATAAAATGAGAAAGGAATCAGAAAATTGTAACCTGAGAAGTTATCTCAAAGAATGACCTTTAAATGGGAGAAGGTTCAAGATATATTACATTGTGCAAGAAAGCAAATTGATTGATCACTGAATATAGCAAATAGAAATTTAATTGACATCAGCAATATAAAATGAGAAATAGATATATGAAAAATAAAAGCTATCATAGCCATCTTTTTCTTAATTGTAATAAGCTTAACAACAAAATTAAATGAATAGTTAGAAAAAAACATACATAATACCAAGATTAACATTAATGAGAAATAGGTAATTCAAGTAACCCAATCTTAGAAAAATAAATTGAACTTCTTAGAGGAAAAAAAGAATCAGGCCAATATGAATTATAAGACATTTAAGGACAATTAGCACCAATATTACATATTTTTTGCAAAAATAGAGAGAGTAGGCATCCCATCAAACTGATTCACTGTGACAAATATGAGCCCAGTACACAAAAACAGAAATATCAGGCAAAGAAAGAAAATGATAGAATAACATCACTAACGAATGTCAAAGCAAATATGTTAAATAAGATGTTAGCAAAGATACTATACCAAGATATTGAAAAGATTCTGCCACATGAGCAAATCAGGCTTATAGCAAGAATACAAGGGGTGGTTCAATTTTATGAAAACAAACAAAAATAATAATAGACCATATTAATGATAAAACCAAAAAAAATATTCTACCCATAGACACAGGAAAAGTTTTTGGCAAAATACAGAACCCATTTCTATTATTAAAAACATTTTAAAAAATCATTGGAATAAACAGAATTTAATTAATAAGGTAAATATTATCTATCAAAAATCAAGAGCTTATTGGTAGCATTATTGATAGTGAAGAAATACTGGAGATCATTTCTGTAAGTTTGCAGGGAGTAAGAATGCCATTACCATCACTGTAATTTGATATAGGGAGAAAAAGGGGGAGGTGATAGGCATTTATATTGCACCTACAGTGTCAGGTTCTGTGCTTAGCATTTTGCAAATATTATCTAATTTAGTTCTCACAGTAAGTCTTTGAGATAGTTGCTATTATTATCCCCATTTTACAGTTAAGGAAACTGAGCCAAACAGAGGTTAAGTGACTTGCCCAGGGTCACACAAGTATTAAGTGTTTGAGATTGGATTTGAATTCAGGTCTTCCCTAATCCAAGTCTGATTCTCTAGGCCCTGAGCCACCAGTGGCCTCTAAAGGCTACAGGGGTGGTTGGATATTTCAGTGCAAGAAGACCTCAGGCTCTGAGGAAACTTCCAGGATGTGTCAGATGTTTAAGAATCAGAAAGTTCAACTATCTAACAAGAACTATATAAAGGGGAGGGATGAAACTACTTCCTGATATACACAGTGTTATTCAAGATTATAATGGGTTACTAAGTAACTACACCCTTTCATTTTCATTCAACAAATGCATACATTGCATCTTCTATATGAAAAGTATTGGGTTAAAAACAGAGGACAAACAGAGGGTGATAGAGTTCTTTTTTTATGGGTTAACAAGCTTATACTTTAATCAAACAAACATCTATCATTTACCTAGTTCAGAGGGAAAAGGTCAGCACCCCAAACTTCAGAGTATACAGACAATAGTTTCAAAACAGAGAAACAGACAGATCAAGCAGACAGGTTTCCAAACTGCCCAACCATTACATACATCAATACCAAACCACAGTTACCGGAGTGGGAAGCATCAACATCTGGGTTTTCAAAGCCAGGGGGCTCTCAATGGCTGTCCATAGTCTTATCTGGTCAAATCACACAACACTTCTCAAAGTGAGCCCCTGGGTGATAGAATTCTTGACCTCTTGGAGCTGTGAAAGTATTTAAAAATAGAATATCTTTAAAAATCTCTCTAGAATAGTTTGTATGTCTAAAGTTATGAATGTAACTTAAAAGCCTCCACAAATACCTGTCATTCCTATGATTTATTTTATATATATGTAAAGTCATCGAGCTTTATTTCTGAAGAGGAACATCATTTGATTATGGAAAACCTGGGAGACCATCGTGGCAGAGTGAAAAGGGCACTGAACTTGGATCCTGAAAACTTGGGTTCCAACTTTTTATCTCTCAACTTTCTATTCTCCTCAAGATTTTGGTGAACTAATCTGCCTTTGTAACCTGACTAATGTCTAATGTAAAAGTTTTTGCAGATCCTATACTGGATTATCTGTGGTTGTGGGGGGTGGGGGGAGGGGGGAGGGAGGGAAGGAAGGGAAATTTTGAAACTCAAGTAACTATGGAATTGAATCTTGTAAATTAAAAATAAACAAGCAAATTAATTTAAAAAAAGATTTTGGTGAATTATGCAAGTCACTATATCTCTGAGCCTCTATTTCCCCAGTTTCCACATTTGGAAAATGGGGATATATATACATACATATATATGTATATATGTATAACACATATATACATATATGTATATATACACACATATATCTATACATATATATATACACACATATATATACATATATATTGCCATAAAGCATTATACAAAAGTTACTTACTTTTTTATGATTAGATCTGATTCCTGAGATAGGCATCATCCCCTAATGGCCCAGCCTAGATTTCCAGAATGTCCAGCTTTTTATATACTCATACTATATCATTCTAGCTTAAATTGTGTCAGATAACCAAAGTTTCTTTCGACAAGTTCCTATTAGTTTAAATTAAAAAACAATGGAGTATCTTATCTTCAAAGTGGCTACCTTATTTTTTTTATCTTCCAATGCTTAACACATTGCCTAGAAAATAGTGGGTGCTTAATAAATGTTTGTTGATTTACTTGTGGACTTGGTTGAATCAGTAATAAATCAGAAATGAAGATGCATTAGTAATTGGGAATTCTTGAGTCAGAATCTGACCTGAATAGAAACAACCTCAGAAATGATAGGGACCTAGACCCTAAAAGGAATTTTAAAAGTAATAATAACAATATTTATATAAAGTTTACTATGTGCCAGGCACTGTGCTAAGTATTTTTAAATTGTTATCTCATTTGATACTCACAACAATCCTGGTAGGTAGATGCTATTATTATCCCCATTTTAGATGAGCAAACTGAGGCAAATGGAGGGGAAAGTGACTTGCCCAGGGTCACAGAACCAATAAATATGTGAGACCATAGTTGAAATCAGGTCTTCCTGACTTCAAGCCCAGCACACTATCTACTGCACCACCGACCTCTGATTTTACAGATTCTATTATCCATTATAAACTAATCAATCAATACTTATTCAATACAAGATGGAATAATATGGAAAGGGAACAGTTGAACACGCACCAGACTGGAAATCAGTCAGGAGACTGGGCTTATAGTTCCACCAACAGCATTTAGAAGCATGGCCTGAAGGAAGTCAGTTCATTAGGCTTGTTCCTCCATATGTAAAATGAAGGGATGGGACTAGATTAAGTCAAAACTTCCAGCAATGACTATTTTATTGTTCTACACAGAGTGCAAGATACTTCGATTGGCAATGAGTGGAATATAAGGAAGTATTCTATTTCAGAAATAGTGAGGTTCCATGTGGCTATTAACCCACAAAAGATAGCTCGCCCCAACATTCCCAAAATATTATTGACCAAGTCACTGGAATATTTCATTCATGCTAGGTCAGGATGTTGTTGCTCTTTCCATCGTCAGTGGTATTTTGTAATTTTCATCTCTCGTCTGGGTTTATGATCTCTTGTTTCCACTTGGCTTCAATCATAGCTAACTGTTTGGTGCTAAATAATGGCCTGTCATCCACTTTGTCAGATATATCTTCTGGTGTTCTGTAGAGTTCCGTTCTTGGTTCATTGCTGTCTGTGATTTATGGAATTCTGGTACATGACGTTATTTGTCACCAAAGCCTGCAGGTTCATTGCTATGCTCAGGGCATATAAACACAGTGCTCGGCATCCATAGATCTTCCACCACTGTCTTAACTTTGGAATGGTGTTTTGTTGAATTAGGAAAACAGATGTGGCTAAATCATCTATGCCTCAGTAAAGAGCAGATTAAACCCCTGGCCAGAGGAGGAAAGGTACAAAATAACAACAATAGCAATAATAATAATCCTAGCCTTAAGAGTTGGAGCTGCATTGCCCTTGAATAGAATATGCTTTATCCTCCAAATAGCCATGTCATTTTGAATCTTCTGCTCAATATAAATGGAAATAAAATTTCTCCATTTATCAGTGGTTTATGACAGTGGCATTTTTCTATCTTTCCTATAAATCATATATCCATCTGTATTTGGACTTAGAAACTGCCAGGAGTCCAATTTGTCACTCCTTTTCCCCCTCACTTATTTATTTATTTTTTGGCTTTTGGAAAAAATAAACCTTTTCTTGATTCTATAGAGGTATGTGGTGGTTCTCACTGAACATAAAACCAATAACCATGAACTTACATTCCTCATTTACTTTTTCTCTTTTTTTAATTTTAAAGTTAGATTCAGCATCTGTTGGTATTTAAATATACATTAATCAAGGTAAGATTTCTTTAACTTTATGAAAAAGGCTAGACATTCATAATTTCTGTTCTGGCCAGTAATATATAGATAGATGATAGATGTATATGTGTGTATATGTTCATATATACACATATGTATATAACATATATATGTGTGTATATAGATATATTGTAACACAGATGGGCAGCCAGGTGGCACAGTGGATAGAGTGCCAGGCTTGGAGACAGGAAGACTCATCTTCCTGAGTTCAAATTTGGCCTCAGGCACTTACTCTTATACTTATTTATGTTACTCTGGGAAAGTCACATGATCCTGTTTGCCTCAGTTTTCTCAACTATAAAATGAGAAGGAAATACCCAACCATACCAGTATCTTTGCCAAGAAAAAGCCAAAAGCGATCACAAAGAATCAGACACAATTTACGACAACTAAACAACATATAACGAATATATATATATGTATGCATATATGTGTGTGTGTGTGTGTGTAGGAGTGTAGGTGTGTGTGTGTGTGTGTATTTCTCTTTCAGATCTTTTCTTGAATAGGAGATTGATGACCTGTTTTTAAAAGATTTTGTTTTAAATAAGATCTTTCATGGGAGTAGCTTGTAATTATTTCAGCTACCATGAAAATAGGTATGGATTCATAATCTTGGGGCCTAAGAAAAATAAGAACAAAAATAAACTGAAACGATGTATTATATTCAGCATTACCTTTTTATTTAACAATAATGATAGCTAGTATTTGTATTGAACTTTAGGGATTAGAAAGCAGTCTATATAGGTTATCTCTTTTGATTTCATTTATATGAGTTCATGAGTGATAGGAGCATGCATTTATGGTACTCAAAGGTAATATCTAGACATAGTAATTAAAATGAGTCATTGACTCAATTATCTGGATAATTCAGACTAAAACAAATATTTTTGCCTGAAATAACTATACCCGTTTTCTAGCTGAGGTGACCTGCTGCTACTCTTTTAAATATTTATTACTAGAAAGTATTTTAGCATTTATTCAAGTAATTTTCTCAGTCTGCACATCACTTTGCTTGTGTACAGTTTATGTGTGTGTAACTATGGATATATATATGCATATATAAGCATACATACACACACACATATATATGTATATATATATATATATATACATATATGCATATAAGCTTAACAAGAGACAATGTGGAATGCAATCTTCAAGGCGCCTTTACAGGAGGAATTGGAACTTTGGATAATTTGCAAATTTTTAAAATCCAAACTTCCTGTTTAAGCTAGAAATAAATCAGAAATTCAGACACTGATTCATAGAATTTTAGAGTTGGAAGCGACAAAACAAGTAATCTAGTCTAGGCCCTTTCCCCATCACCAGAATAGCTGACAATGGGTTATCCAACCCCAATCTAAACACTCCAATAGGAAACTCACTTCCTAATGAGGTAACCTATTCCATTTTACAGTATTTTTCTCCCATTAAGCTAAAATCTTATTTTTTTGTAACTTCCATCCATTCGTCCTAGTTCTATTCCTTGACACTATCCAAAATAGATCTATTGGATTTGGAGTCAGAAGAATTGGGTTCCAAAACTACCTCCATCACTTACTAGAAGGCAGCTGGATGATATAGTGGAGGGCTGAGCCCAAAGTCAGGAAAATTTGAACTCAAATCTAACCTCAGATAATTACTAGCTGTGTTACCCTGAGCAAGTCACAAGACCTCTATTTTCCTCAGTTTTATCATCTGTAAAATGGGAATAATAATAGCACCTACTTCCTAGGGCTGTTGCAAGCATCAAATGAGATAATTGCAAAATGCTTGGCACAGTGCCAAAAACATAGTAAACTCTCTATAAATACTACATTGTCATGACTTCAAATGTGCCACAGACACTTACTAACTGCGTGATCCTGGGCAAGTCACTTAACCCTATTTGCCTCAGTTTCTCATCTGTAAAATGACCTTGAGAAGGAAATGGCAAACCATTTTAGTATCTTTGCCAAGAGAATCCCAAAGAAGGGTCACAAAGAGTTGGACACAAATTAAACAACTCAACAATAACAAACTACTACTACTACTACTACTACTACTACTACTACTACTACTACTACTACTACTGCACCACGACCATAACCACCACCACCCATGTGATCTTGGCCCAGATTTCCTCATAAAAGGACTGAATTAGATCTTTCAATCCTAGATCAGAGGTCCTTGGCTTTTGTGTGTCATGAACCCATTGGCAGTCTAATAAAAAATCAACACCATCTCAGAATGTTTTAAAATTCATAAGTAAAATATAAAAGAGTCAAAGGGAACCAATTAAATTGAAATCATTATCAATTTTAAGAAGGTTCACAGATACCAGGTTAAGAACTCCTTCTCTAGGTCTGTAATTCACTTGTCTATTGTAGATAACAACCTTCTTTCCCCAAAATTTTCATCTGTTATCTTTTCCCAAAAACTCTCGCTTCAACTTTCCTGTTCCTATTGAAGACACCATCATCCTTCTAGTCATCTAGGCTCTTCATACACACTTACTCTACATGTTCACTATATTGCCAAATCTTATCATTTCTACCTCCACAACATCTCTCCTACACATCCATTTCTCTCCAGTCACACAGACACTATTGTTAGTGTAGACCAGTATCAGCTCCCACCAGAACTTTTGTGATGCCGTTCAAATCAGACCAGCCAATTAAATGTATATATTTGCAACCATTTATTTTACCAGTAATATTTTTATTTCAGTGTTTTTATTATCTTCATTTTCCAGATGAGAACTTGTTTGTCCTTAATTTTTAAGAGGACCAATAACAGGTGATGTTTTGACTTGTGTACATAAATTGGATTTAAGTGAGACAGAGTTGCACAAAGTCATTCTCTTCACTCTTTCTTCCTGAGTCATCCAAGTCCAGTGGCAAGACAAAAGATGACTACTGATGGTGTGAGACGCATTGGATGACCTTGGCATCTTCAATGACTGACCAAGTTCTAAGTACTCCACACCATGTACTTCAGCCACCTTCATTACTATTGGAATAAATTGTTCTCTACCCATTCCACCTAGGGAAGTCGTCACATATTTGGGGTAGACATCCTCCTAACTCACCAACAGGTTTGAAGCCTTTCAGTTACCCTTAAGCTCGTTTAGTTCCTCTGCTGAGATAGTGTTACCAGGATGAAGCTGCCAAATATGCCATAGTTTCTTGGAGCCATAGGTTAAAGTTAGGTGACAGGTAGACACTAAAGGTGGATGAGCAGTCCTGAAAAGGGCTTGGTAAGCCCTCACACCAGAGGTGCTAGTCTTCCCTGAACACCCCATCTGAAGATAGTGGCCATGTTAGGATTCTCACAATTCCTGAGTTTAGAAGAATGATTCAGATTTCCTCTACAATTATACTGGGGAGTATAGAGACAGAGAAAGAAAGGAAAGGAAGAAGGAGTCAGAAGAAGCTAGGAAAAGAAGTCTAAATTCAGACTGAGCTTCACTTCTAAGAACCCTGAAAGGCTTAGAACAGTCAAAATGTGTCAAAAAAAAATTTCCCCTAGTCATGACCTCAGTGACCTTTTTCCAAAAGAGAGAAATGGTGCTTGATTTGAATGAAACAAGACCAAATAACATTTGACAAGAATTGTGCTCTTAAAAACCCAAAGAATTCTCACATTTTTGTTGCCGTGGAGTTTCCTTTACAAATGGGCTGTGTGGCCTAGCATCTCCTTCCCCCATTCCCCCCACCCCTCCTACCCTGGCCCCCAGCCACAGCCTACTGCCCAACAGGGGCTGCTTGGGAGCCACCGCTAAGGTTTACATCATCGTAAGAGCAAGCAACATGGCAGCAATCCCTTGCAGCTTCTTGGAAGGCATCTAGGTTCCACTTCCAGCAACAGTTTCTGTGGGAGTGCTGAGTACTCTGGGGAAGTGATCCCCCACCATCCTGGTTTTCCCAAATCAGACCCAGGCCACTGGTGGGCAAGCTTCTTTTTTTTGGGAAGTAGAGTCATCCATTCATGACAACTGTATTGGAATCCCTAGGGCACTCAGGAACTTTCCAGGTTGTTCATGGCACGATCACTTGTGACCTGACTCAGGAGGCCACGAGGAAGCAGCATGTCAAAGAGCCCAGCAAGGCCAGCACTGGGCCCTCTGCATGAGCAGCAATACCCTCCTTGCTGCTCCCCTATTCTGAAGCATGCTAAGCATCAGAGTCCTTTACCCCCTCCCCCACTTCCCTCACTCACCTATTCCTTTAGAATAGATAGGTTGCTTAAGTGTAGAAGTAGTTGTGTTGTGTGGCGGTTTCTTTTTTTTAAGGAAAACAAAAGCAAAACACCAAAAAAGAAATAAAAGAAAGCACATTGCTCTTGTTTGTTTTTTTTTACTATCTGAATCACCTATGTGCTTTTCAGCAGCCTCAGTAACTGTTTACTTTGTACTCATCAGAAACTAATAAACTTTGAGCAGCCTTAAAGAAAAGAATTGGGCTTTTAACATAATATATAATATTATATTATATATAGTTATATATTATATAAATATATATTAATATATAGAATATTCACTCGTTCCTACCTAGCTTCCCATAAAAAAGTAGAGTGGCACTTTCTGGAGAAATAAATATAATTCCTTACAAAGCAGCAAACATACCTTTTGAATCTTAATAATCCTAAGGCAAAAGCCTAATAGTGTCACTCTCTTGCTCAAAAATCTTCAGTGGCCAAGAGGCTCAAAGCATGGAGGAGGACTGTGAGGTCAGAACTCCTGCACCAAAAGCCCCAAATGAAAACACAAGCTGGCTACAGGCCATAGAGGACCTTAAGAAGCAGATAAGAGAAGTGGGGAAAATTTGGGAAGAGAAATGAAAAAGATGCAAGAAAAGTATGAAATGACAGTCAACACCCTGACTGAGGAAAATAACACCTTAAAAAATAGACTAACTCAAATGGCAAAAGAGGCTCAGAAAGGCAATGAGGAGAAGAATGCCTTAAAAAGTCGAATTTTCCAGATGGAAAAAGAATCTCAAAAGCTCACTGAGGAGATTCATTCCTTCAGAGTGAGACTGGAGCAAATGGAAGCTAGTGACTTTATGAGAAATCAAGATACTATTAAACAGATCCAAACAAATGAAAGAATAGAAGGCAATGTGAAATATCTCATGGGAAAAACCACTGACCTGGAAAATAGATCCAGGAGAGATAATTTAAAAAATTATTGGACTACCCGAAAGCCATGATCAAAGAAAGAACCTAGAAATCACCCTTCAAGAAATTCTCAAGGAAAACTGCCCTGATGTTTTAGATCCAGAGGGCAAAATAGAGGTTGAAAGAATCCACCAATCACCTCCTGAAAAGATCCCCAAAAGAAAACTCCCAGGAATATTATAGCCAGGTTCCAGAATCCCCAGATCAAGGATAAAATACTACAAGCAGCCAGGAAGAAACAATTTCAATATTGTGGAAACACAATCAGAATAGCACAGGACCTGGCAGCTTCTACACTGAGGGATTGAAGGGCATGGAATATGATATTCCAGAGGGCAAAAGATCTGGGAATGAACCCAAGGGTCACCTACCCAGCAAAACTGAGTATTTTGTTTCAGGAAATATGGTCATTCAGTGGAATAGAGGACTTTCAAGCATTCTTGAGGAAAAAACCAGAGTTGAATAAAAAATTTGACATTCAGACACAAGAAGCAAGAGATGCTTGAGAAGGCAATCAAGGAAAAGAAATCAAAAGGAACTTATCAAAGTTGTACTATTTACAGTCCTACATGGAAAAACAATAACTGTGTTTAATGAAATCTTTCTCATTATGAAAATAATTGAAGAAGGGTACATGGCATATGTTCACAGGTATACATGGATAGAGGGCACAGGTTGAATTTGATGGGAAGGGATGATTATTTTTTTTTTTGGAGGGCAATTGGGGTTGGGTGACTTGTCCAGGTTCATGTGCCTGGGTTTTTGTTTGTGTGTTGGGTGTCTGGGGCCGGATCCGAGCCCGGGTCCTTCTGGCTCCGGGGCTGGCTCTCTGCTCGCTGCACCACCTAGTCGCCCCAAGGAAGGGATGATTCTTAAGGGGTGAAGTCAAGAGGTGAGAGAGGAAAGTGGCAAGAGGAGATGGAGAGAGACAGGGTAGGGCAAACTATCTCATGTAGAAGAGGCAAGGGAAGTAGTTGCAGGGGAGGGGAAGAACAGGAAGGCAAATAGGCAAAAGCATATTCTCATTGAAGTTGGCTCAAGGAGAGAATCACATACATACTAAATGGAATATCTTACCCTTACTCACTCTCCTGAGTAGGGGAAAGGGGGATGAGAGGGGGGATGATGGAGGGGAGGGCATTCTGGGGAGAGGGGAGGTTAGAAGTACCCACTATCAAAGAGGGACAGGATCAAAGTAGGGAATGGATCAGGTGGGAGGTGAGTCACGTGGGAGGGAAATATAAGCAGTCTTTTACAATATATCTACTATGGTAATGTTTTACATAGATATACATGTACAACACATACTGAATTGCTTATCTTCTCAGAGGGAGTGGGTGACAGGGCATAAAGGGAATGGATCTGAAAATCGAAGTTTTAAAATTAATTTTTTCATAAGATGTCCAGGCAGTGGGGCTCAGAGACTCACCTTACCCTAATGGCAAAGTCGAAGGGGGTATGGGAGAAGATATGGGAGAGAGCAGATTGGATGAGGGGATATCTGGTAGGACTGCTATTCTGGGGTGGTGGGTAGGGAAAAATAGGGGGGAAATGTAACTCATAATCTGGTGGAAATGAATGATGTAAACCAGAAGTTAATAAAGCATTTGTTTAATTAAAAAAAAAATCTTCAGTGGCCTCCAGAATGAAATATATAGTCCTCAGCCTGCCATTAAAATTCTTCCACAATCCAGCTCCATTCTACTTGGCATTATTCCCTTTTATATACTATATTCCAGAAAAACAGTATGATAAGCTCTTCTCTAAACTTTCATATACCATCATTGAGATCTGGACCTGTACACAAACTGTCCCACCATGACTGGAAAGTTTTCTTCAAGGTTCAGCTCAGACATTCATGTGAAATCTTTCCTGATCTCTCCAACTATTAGTGTCTATCCTTCCTCAAATTATGTTGTTATCCCCTGTAGCTGTAAGCATCTTTAGAGGTAAGTGTTGTTTCCTCCTATAATTTGTGTTTCCTATACCTAGGACAGTACTTTATACATGCTAGCAAATATTTCAATACAAGGGATAGTAATTGTTGAATGTTTGAAATAATGCTAGTGCCCTTAGTCATAATCTTTCTTCATTTGATTGTCAACTCACCCATTGTGTCATATAAAATGCCAAATAAAAGATGAATGACATACTTCACTCTCTTATTCCTTCACACTTAACCAGCAAAACAAAACTAAAATCAATTTCTATTCAATTCAACAAGCATTTCCCTGGCATATAATAAAGGCATTTGTTTAAGTACTGGTATATACACTTGGATTTTTTTAGGAAAGCCCTCCCTTTGACAGATCATCATTCTTATACAAAAGTAAAAGTATTTTCCCATGAGTACCTGGACCCTCTTCACATTACAATTCTTTTTTTCTTTTGCTTTTTGAAGGGCAATTGGGGTTAATTGACTTGCCCAAAGTCACATGGCTAGTAAGTGTGTCAAGTGTCCGAGATCAGATTTGAACTCAGGTCCTCCTGACTCCAGGGCCAGTGCCACCATTCACTGTGCCACCTAGTTGCCCCTACATTACAATTCTTTAACTATGTACTGAAGGTTCTATTACTGTAAAGTGAGGGCAGCAGAATGAAAACAGATTGGAAAGAGTTAAATGAGAAAGCTTTTTGTGTATGGTTTTTCTTTTTTCAAAATAAATTAAGAAAGAGCTCATGGGGATGGACACCCAAGAAGAATAAGAATATGGAGAGAGGGAAAAATGATTTTTTTTTCGCTTCTAGGAAAAAAAATTCTCGTTATTAAGATTTTTATTCGTTACTAAGTATCTCCTTATAACTCAAGTTTCACAATATCAAATGAAATTAGATATTTCTGTCATGGGCATGAGTTTTTATTAGCTCCAAGGATGTAGTAAACAAAATGCTTGACTTTGATGTAACCAACGAGCAGACAGTTTTCAATTGTTGAAAATAGCAGGAAACATTTAGGAAAGACTTCTAAATGATCATTAAGCATTCAAGATAAAGGTTCATTTCTTTGTGATAGATTTTCCCCTTAATGTAATATAAAAGAATACTCAGCAAATTGAGTAGTTTAGTAAGCAATAAAACAAAAACAATCTGGGCCAAAATAAAGCAGAAAATAATTCATGGGTCCATACAGTAGGTAAGGTTCTATGTTTGGTGATGTGAGAAAGACAAGAGTGTAACATATAACTACTGCCCTCAAGGAAACTACTCTAATAGTTACCTTCATTGCCAAAATAACAAGATAAGACTCCTTATTCTAACATTCAGAGCCTTTCAATAATCTGGTTCTATCTTCCCTCACTAGCCATCTTTCTCTCTCATTAGCTCCCAATACATTTTGCTTCAATTAAAATAGTTTTCAATCTGACTCTTAAATATATCTTGCTCCTCTTGGTCTCTATGCTTTACCTTTGGTTTGATTCTGTATTTGTGTTTGTTTATTTGCTATGTGGAGTCCTGGGAGTCCATTAGCATAAAAAACTCCTGGGGAAGGAAACTCCTTCCACCCATGCAGAGCTACAGCTCATGTACAGAATAGTTTTATGGAATTGAATAAGGTACTGTAAGATTAAGTGGCTTGCCCCCTGGTCAAAGTGCAGATCAGCTTAATACGGCTAACCTTTCCAAGGGCAAGCTTGGAGTCTCCCTGATTCTTTCTTATCAATTGGACCAGCCCACCTCTCATTCTGGTTGTCTCTGCAATAAATTCATTCCCTCTTCACCTCTGTATTCAGATCCTATCCATCCATCAAGGCCTACCTCTACCATGAATTGCCTGAATAATCTACCCCATAGTGATCCTTCCCTAACTCTGGCCTTCTATACCATTTCTTTTCTATACTATAAACTTTGTCACTTAATCACTTAATGATATACTACCTTATATTTCCTGACCAAGAATCCTAGAGCAAGAATTATACATTATATTTATTTTCCAACCATCCTGATCCCTATGGGAGATAGGCATACAGAAAGTATACAATAAGTAATTGTTTAATTAAATTTAATTTATCTTTTTGTGGTGGTATTTTTTTTAAGACTTAATCTGTGGTGTTCCCAGTTAGGGAACTTCCACTAATGCCACTTCCTCCACCAGCATAGAGCTCCAATTTGTTCTGTGATACATAATCTTAGAAAGTTGCTTGGGATACTGGGAAACTACATGTCCAAAGTATAAAGTCAATTTGTGTTAGAAATGGGATGGCAATTAGGTTGACCCCCTCCAAAAATAAAAAAGAAAGAAAGAAAGGAGTTGCTGAAATATTTCTTAGTACACAGAAAGAACAGAAAGGTAACACAAATAAACAGGAAACCTTTGAAAGTTATATAATGAATTAATTTTATAATTAATAAAGAAAAGTAGTTTCAGGTACAATCTTTTCAATTCTACTTTGTTTAGAAAAATGCTTATTTTATCTAGTGGTTTTTCAGTTCAAAATTAAGATAAAATTTAAAACATCTTAAATAATAATATCATAATAAATAATGGTAAGTGTTATTACTAGGAGAAAATAATTATTCCTCTACTTGAACTCCTTGAAAATACATAGATGAATGATATTTCTTTGCTTTCCTAAACTTTAGAGTTATTTTTATTTTTTTCAAGTAACAGAGGATCAATGGGGTATTTTATAGTAAAGGTGAAATGGGCATATGATTTTAAAATATAGATATTCTCAAACTAGACAGTAAACTCCTTAAGCTCCTCAAAGGAATGGTCCTACCTTATACAAAAAATGTAACTCTACAAACCTATATAGTCTGTCATGCTGTGTAGATGCTTAATAAATGTTGTATGATAAGTGAGCATTTTTCATTATATATTACAACCTCTGTTTTTTTTTAAGCAATTGGGGTTAAGTAACTTGCTCAAGGTTACATGGCTAGTTATTTATGTGTGGGTGCTAAGTACTGAGGCCGGAACCTATCCCAGGTCATCCCGACTCTGGGGCCTGTGCTCTTACTCACTGTGCCACCTAGCTGCCCCTACAACCTCTATTTTTTCTTATATAAAAATCCCTTTAATTCAGCTCCAATGACCTATTTCTCTTTTTACATATATATTCCAGAATGTGATCACATATAGTCAATGAAGCATCTTTCAGTTCTGTGTACTTTACAATATGATTCTAAATAGCTGACTTTTTAGATTATGTTTATGTGTCATCTTCTTCCAGTTAGTATGTGTTCATACATGAAGTCTTTCCTTCTCTCAGAACCCCATACACTATATCTCTAGCCTTCCATAAGATAATATGATTCATATTACAGTTCTTAACTTTAACTTCTTTTATGCATATATGTGTCATTTTCATTAACTCTTCAAGGCATCCTTAGAATCCTCACTTCTCTTTGCCCCTTTGACTCCTGTCTTCTTTTGGTTTTGCCATTTGTCACAGACTCTATTATTCTACCCTTCCTGTATTCATATTTCTGAGTTCTTGGATTCCATTTACAATGTGCCTCTTATCCTCATTTTCTTTTATCTTTCTTTCCATTAATTTCCTTTGCCTTTCCTCCTCTATTGATCTAAGATTAAATTATCTCCCTGGAGGTAAATCTACCCTTGTCTGTTCCCTCAGCAGGAGAAACCTTGTACCTCCCATTGTAATGCTATGCAGAAGCTTCATCCCTATCCAGTTTCGTCATCTTTTTCTCCCTCCTACTTCCACTCTCTAAAAAAAAATCTTTACTCCATTTCTTCCTGAAATTCTTATTTCATGACTTCCTTATAGTCATTAAAAAATAAATTACTCTCAACTGTTTCATTTTCCTCTTGATTCTGGGTTCTTAATTATGTCACGCTATTTTCTTTATAATGTTAAGTCCTTGAGGGTTTACATTGTTAATAATAACTGCTCCCATTTGTGGATGACCTTTATACCTAAAGAGTTGACTTTTTTACAGAAAATGGTCTGATGCTCTAGTCCTCTACACCTGGAACAATTTTCCTACTTATTCATCACACTTCAGTGATTTTTTGATGCTGTATATTTGACATTATGCACCATCCCCTCCAGCTTGGGACCCCATTGTCCCATGGCTTCTAAGACACTGAAATCTCATAATTCTCCAGCTTCTCTGAATTTTCCTTCCATGTCTCTTTTGCTGGCTCTTGATCTTTGCACTTTTTAGTGAAGGTACTCTAAAAAGTTGTTCCTATACCCAGTTTTCTTCTTTTTTTACATTTTTCCCTTAATGATCTCATTTATTACCTCCCTGTAGAGGAATCCTTTATGTCCTCAGCCTGATGGACATCTCTACCTGGATGTCTTTCTAGCTTTTAAGGATAACATGTCTAAAATTGAACTCATCCTGCCTTCCTCTCCCTGTCCTCCTAACTTCTCTATCTCTCTCCCTTCTTCCAAGGCCTATTCCAAATGTTCATAAAGACTCTGCTTAGAAAAATGATTCCTTGTCTCCTCAGATTTCTCATGTTACTTTTCCCAGACCTCAACGTTTTCATTCTTTTCCATAAAAAACTATTAAATTGTATATACACACATATATACATGTATGTGTATACATGTATATATGTGTGTATATGTGTATACGTGTGTGTATATGGAGTAGCTAGGTGGTGTGCAGGACCTGAAGTCAGGAAGATTCATTCTATTGACTTCAAATCTGACCTAAGAAACTTATTAGCTGTGTGATCCTAGGCAAGTCATTCAACCCTGTTGGCCTCAGTTTCTTCATCTGTAAAATGAGGTGGAGAAGGAAATGGCAAACCACTTCAGTATCTTTGCTAAGAAAACCCCAATGGGACCACAAAGAGTCAGACATGACTAAAATGACTCAACAACACCATGCATGTATGAGAGACAATATCGAGAAGTAGATCCTATGAGACAGTAAATCTGAATATCTGAAAATGTGGTTTCTTGCCTCAAAGGAAAATAGACATCTGTATGAGTATTTTTTCACTTGTGGAATGGGTTACCTGATCAGAAGAATCAGTATCTGCTCAGTTTAGTGCATGGATCATTTTTAAAAATTATTTTTGATGGTAAAAAGATAAAGTAGACAGCTCAAATGCCTTACTAAAATTCAAACACACTACATGGATGACATTTTCCTGATCAGAAAAGGAAATGAAGTCACTATGGCATGCCTTGCTTTTGAAGCATTTATTCTGGCTCTTCACCATTACTGCTTCCTTTTCAAAAGTGTTTATAAACTATTTATTGATGTGAGAAATAAAAAATGAGCTCACTGGATTATTATATGAAGGGTCTCTCTTCATTTTCATTGAAAAAAAGGATACAACTTATCCTCTAGTAGCCTCAGAAATAAATGGGCCAGGTCTGGTAATTTGAACCCATAAAAGGTAGTCACATATTCTAACACTATGTCTTATTTTATCTTGGGTTTAATTTCCCTATTAACCACATAGAAAGTTCTATGCTGTCTTGTCTGATGCAAAGAAAAGAGAACTCGGAAAGAAAATAAGCAGTTAGTTATCTTTTCTTTACATGTCCTTCCAAACTATCTAAAGAGCCAGAACTCCTGTAACGTATTGGGCAAATACTCAGAGAAGAATTTATAGAAAAACATAGATAAAAAATGTTCAAGGATTTGAGGTGTTTGAAGGCAAACAACAATCTTGTCAGATCCCAGATCCAACAGAACTCAGTTCATTTTGGGCTTTCTGATGCTATTCATAAAGGACCATGCCACCTTTTTTGAATTCTTTTTCAGTTATCTGTCCTAGCTCCTAAGTTTCTCTTTATACGTGTTTTTTTTTTTTAAACTAAGGTATTTGGCTATCCACCAGAGTCTCTCTGGATATAATCTTTCCTTTCCTTTTTTCCCCTCATCTAATTGTTTTTATTCTTATCAGTCCCCCATTCTTCCTAAGTCAGCTTCCTTTATAGAAGAATAGACCATAGGTCTCCAGTCATGCTTTTTCTGAACTATGAAATCAATTTTCCCCAAATCCAGGTTATGCATCCAACTAAGCTCAGTAGTTTCCATAAGACTATGCTTGGCATAAGCTGACTTTCACAGATTCTGGGGACTATAGTAGACACTTAATAAATGCTAGTTACCCAAGATAAATTTTTCCCAACTTTCCTATCATTTCATCTTCCATAACAAGTTGTTTTTAATTAGTTAGAATCAGATTCAGAAGAACAGATTTCTAAATCAAAACTCAAAACTCTCTGCTACTTGTCCTAAAGTTGGGAATGCATCTTAACCTATTTAAGTGAGTTACAGTATTTCTTAAAGCATTGTATCGTTAATAGTCATTAGCCTTGACTTGCTTAGTAGAATTCTCAGAATTATTGTTTCATTTAAAGCTCACAAAAACATTGGAAGGTAGGCACAGTTATTATTTCCATTTTGCAGCTGAAGAAACTGGAGACAAACAGAGATTGAGTGACTTGCCCAGGGTCATGCAGCTAATAAATATCTGAGACCTAATTTGAACTCAGGTCTTTCTGATTTCAGGTCCAGGACTCTAGCCACTGTGCCTCTACATGTGATTCTATCCACTTAGCTTGGGGAACAACATGATCAAACATCAATTCTGAAATTGTATGGAAGTTAGATTGTAAAGGTGAAATGCTATCTGCAGGGAGATGGCTTTTGATCAAAGGAAGTTTATTTTTCTTCAGTCTTCTATTAAGCGATTGGAAATGTGCTCGCACAGGAAAACTCCTCCAGTAAAACAAATTTCCATGTAACACAAGTTACATTCCCAACCTAAAGATTCCTTAAGTTGGAGGCTATCACTTAGCTGACATTAATACATCAGTGAATGTATCATTTCGTCAATGTGGGTATTCCTTCCCTCAGGGCAGATCACAGTCCATCTAGGTCTTCTTGCCCTAGGTAATCCCTCCTTATGCCTTCCCAAGAAGCATTTGGTAGGATCAAGCCTCTGTTGTTAAACAGTTCTTCTCAGGGTTTTTGACACATCCAGTCTTCCCTTGGGGAACTAACCCTCTTTCTTCTCACAGAAGCTACAGAGGTTTTTCCTTTTTCTCCTCCTGTAAATCTTTCTGAAACCAAACGGACAAAACAAACCATATACTGATTTGCCTTCTTTTTTTCCCTCTTTCTACTTCTCATTTATTTTTTTTTAGATTAAAAAATTTAAAAATTCCTTTTTCTATCTCCCTTAATTTCTTTGACTTCCCCACCACCACCACCATTTTTCCTAGTTAGAGAAACAAAGCATAATGTCAAAAATATAACTGATGGCTAAAATATATTTTGATTGCTGACAATTAGGCCCATTATTGATTATATTTTGCCCCAAATCAGAAAATGTACTTATTCCTTTTTATCTCTGTTCTCCCATAGTTCAGTAACATCAATGCCTATGTAGATATATATATACATCTTAATAAGGTTCCCTGAAGTTACAGTGTGTACTTTATGAAGGAGCAAACACATACTTATTGTATATATGGACTACAGAATAAATTTTTTCATGATTCTACCATGATGATATTCTTGGGAAAATGTATTTGAAAAGAAAGAGTCAAAATATAATATTTTCTTGTCTGTGAAATTATGAGAAAAATAAGGGGTCAAAGGCACTAAAAAAAACTATTTTTGTGCCCGTGTGATTTCCTTGGTATGTAGTGGTTCTCAAACATTTTGGTCTCAAGACCCCTTTTATGCTCTTAAAAATAATTAGGAATTCCACAAAGCACTTTTGTTTATAAGGGTTATATCTCTCATTTATGATATTAGAAGCTGAAACATCTTAATATTATTATGAAAATAGTTCTGACCCCTCAGACATCTGAAAGGGACTCAGGAACCCCAGGAGTCCTAAATCATGCTTTAAAATTTTTTTAAAATATTTTTACCCAATTATATGTTAAAACCACTTTTTACATTTTTGGTTAAAGTTTTAATTTACAAATTTTATGCATCCCACCCCTCTGAGAACTAGATAAGGAGGAACGTGTGATATGGAGACTCCCTCTCCCAAAGAAGATCACTATCTGCCTTATAATTAACTCTTGGAGAATTCTCTAAAGGACTGAGAGATTAAGGTACTTGTCTAGGGTCACACAATCAGTGTGTATCAGGGGTAGGCTTTAAACACTTGGGTGGGGGGGGGGGTTAAACTTGTTCTGTTTATCCTCAAAGGGAAAAACCAGTTGAGGTAGAAGAGGTAAAATTAAGCTTGATTTCAAAGATGACAATTTTTTTTTTTTTTTGCGACTTGCCCAAGGTCACATGGCTAGTAAGTGTTAAGTGTCTGAGGTCCTCCTCGCTCCAGGGCCAGTACTCTATTTACTGTGCCACCTAGCTGCCCCAAGGACAAACTTCTTAATAATCAGAACTGTCCAAAAGTGAAATGGTTTTCCTTCAGAAGACATTAAAAGTCTTCAAGTAGAAACTGTATGACCAGTTGGCAGTATGTTATAATGGGAATTCTTTCGTGTAGGGGTTGGCCTATGTGACTGCTGAGGTTACTTCCAAATCTCACATTCTGTGACTCTGTACATATATCTTCCTGTCCAAGGATTCCAATTCTCTATCATTTCGTGTTCTATTTCACAAATATCATAAAATTAGGATAGAGTCTTCATTCCTAATAACCAATCCGAGTAAAAAATGCATATATTTTAATAATTTCACTCTTTAGATAACCTATTTTCATTTCTCACAGGTTTATAACATTATCATTATCATATGACAAATCAGTATGTAACTAATTCAAAACTATTCATTTACACAAGTTCAATATCATTTGTGATTTCTTTAATCATCATATGTATCAGTTCAGAGAACTGAAGGGCCAATATACCCTTAAAAGTCAGATTATGGCATATCTTTAAGTAATTTTATTGGTTTTGCTTTTAAAATTTCATTAATTTAATCAAGTATAAAGGAAAGCCCTCAGTTTTATCTCCAAATTGCATTGAGGAATAATGAGTAGTAAATCAAATTTTAATTTCCTTGATACTCATTGCTTGCCCCTTTTGTAAGACATGATGATTTTGCAGAAATAGACATTGTCGACATCCAATGATCTCATTGCAATTAAGAGACCTGAACTCTAATCCTGAGCTACTCTGGAATTGCCATATTAACTTGGGCAATACACTTTTTAATCTTTTTTTTTTTTTTTGCTTAAAACAGCATTTGTGATTTCTTACAAATGGAAGTACCATTTTTCTAAAACCAAAATTTCTAAATTGTTCCCAGGAATTTGGCCTACATTTAGGGTTTCAAAATTTAAATGATAAAACTTAAATCAGAAAAGTGACATCTGGAAAAGTATTATTTCTAGCACAAATTGATTCCACATTTTTCAGACACATTCTTATTTTAAGTCAAATAAATCATATTTAAGCATCATGGTGGAGTAGAAATAGACTGAGATAGAGTCAACTTGCCATTTAACTCAGGCAAGTGAACTGGGATCTCTGAGCCTCCATTTCTTTATATGTAAAAAGATAGCATTGAACTAGAAAGATTAGCGCTAAAGTTTTCCAGATCTATTTTGTGAATGATTAATGCTTCAAAACAGACCAAAATAGCTTGTTATTTAAATCACTTTCTCTAATACTACTTTTAAAAGATAATCCTATTTTTTTTTTACCAATTGTCATCTTATTTTAGTTTTGAAGGGCTTTAGTTTAGTTATTACTTTTCACAAGTATCAATTGAGGACATGTATGTGATATGTCTGATCACTTTAGTTTCTGAGAAAATTTTTGGGGTGAAAATCACAATTAGCTTAGGCCAATTATCAGTATAGGACCAAAGGAGCAGCTCTTCAATAAATTATTTAGACATTCAATTGCTTGCACCATTCATAAGTTTTTTCTTTGTTATTGAACAGATAAGTTTTGCTAATACAGTCTCGAAAAACTTATGATTGCAAATATGGTACATCATCCATTAAATGCCACAAATTAACTGCTCCTGTAATTGATGAGATCAAGAGTTCTTTTTGCTCCCTTGGTTGATGACTGCTTTTCCCCACTTGTACTTCCTTCCACTTAACATTGTCTTTATCAATGCAGTAGCAACCTCAGTGACAAATGTGATTTAGCATTCTATCTTGAGGTAATGTGATGGCATTATAACAAATTCCTAAATAATTGCTGTTTATTTCCAATGGAGCTCATGAATTTTTGCCACATTGAATTAATTCTACAAAGTCTCACAGATAGATATAATGAAGAATGATTGAACATTTCTGTGTTGCGCCAGTCACTTTAGGCAAGGATCTGTTATTCTTTTTAAATTTTCTTGTTCATTCACTTTTAAAACAATATGCATATCTGTAATAATTCAGGCTATCCAAAAGCCTACTTATTGAAAGATTTTGGCAGATGTGACTTCAATCATTATAAACAGCCCAATTTTTTTTTTTGTAATTTCATTAAAATGGATCCACCATTTTTTTTCTGGGAATATGAATTCAAGGGGGAAGAAGAATGATCTCCTCTACAGTGAAATATTCTTCAGTTACACTTGAATGAAATGAAGTCACACTTCAGAGACTGGTGACTTCCCAGCCCAGGATTTTTCTGAGTGTAGAAAAGTCTCTATCTAGTATTATTGGGTTTAGAGCTAAAAGGGATCTCATAGATGATACAATCAAATTCTGTCATTTTACAAATGAAAAAATTAGAAACTATAGTCACTAAGAAAGTAGGTCTTGAGAAGTCATGTCCTCAAGAAAACTAAGTGAATAAACTAAACCCATTTTAGTTAAGGTGTCTGCACTTATGCTTTTCCCATATCATATGCACTAGGGCAGGTAAGTGGCATAGTGAATTAGAGTATCAGGACTGGAGTCAAGAAGTTTCATCTTCCTGAGTTCAAATCTTGCGTCAAACACTAATTAATTGTGTGACCCTGGGCAAGTCACTTAACCCTGATCACCTCAGTTTTTTTCATCTGCAAAATGAACAGGAGAAGAAAATGGCCAACCATTCTAGGATTTTTGCCAATAAAACTTAAAACGAGGTTACAAAGAGTCTGACATGACTGAAAAGGACTAAACAACAACAAATTGTTGAAGTATAATATTGTTTTCATTCTTACTATAGCTCCTTATCAGTTAAGAGGCCAGTGGGGAGTGTAATTTTTGCCAACTGGGAAAGAAGGATTGAAAGGTCATGTGAGGTGGAAGCCCTGTTAGATGCAGGGAAAGTCCTAGAATCTTTGAGAACCACAAAATAGAAAAAGGGGAAGCAGACTTACCAGTACCAGGAGCCTGTCAATTACAAATTAAGAGAACTGCTAATCCAAATTGAATATAATCATGAGCAGCTGTAGCTTTGTCTGGCTCACTGATTTACTTAAGGAGTGATCTGTCTGGACAGAATTTTGTGGTTTCCCTGGCTGTCATTGCTAATGGGATCTGGTGAAATTGTCCCCTCTCTACTTTATCCCTCTCCCTTGCCTCATCACTGGCTAGCAAACTGATATCACTTGTCCTGAGAGGTTTCTTTCTATCTTTAAACATTCTTTGTTTGTTGTACATACTTTTACAATGTCTTTTATGATGATATAAAGATAAGCTGATTTTGACTACAAACTGTTTAAGTTTTTGATATAAAGGAGTGGACCACACAATGGGGAATGGGAAAAGGAAAACGTGAATCAAAAGCTCTTGACTCAACTACTATGACCCTTTATCAAAATTCTCTCTCTCTCTCTCTTCCCATCTCCCTCTCTCATCTTTCTTTCTCTTCTCTTTTCTTTTCTCTTCTCTCTCTCTTTCTCCTCTCTCTCAACACAAGGAAGATTTCTTCATTATATTAGAAGTTTAGATATGCATAGCATTTTACAATTTATGAAACACTTCTTCACAAACTTCTTATGATATAGATAATGCAAATATCATTTTAACCATTTTACAGATTAAGAAACTGAGATGTGGAGAGTCAAATGGCTTGTCTAAGGCTATATAGTTAACAAGAAGCAAAGCTGAGATTTAAACCAGCATATTTTGGCTCTAGGTTAAGCAAGGGCTCTCTCTTCACTACATACTCTTATTATCTCTCGGAGACACTAGAGTTAGTGGATAAGTACAGTGATTTGTTCAATTAAATCCTATATTAGCTTGATGTAGTAGAACAGGCATTACATTTGGAATTCAAAAGACCCAGGTTCAAGTCATGAATTTGCCACTTAGCAATCACAGTTGGATGACTTTCAGCAAGTCATTTCATTTCACCAAGCCTTAAACTCTTTGTCAGTGAAATAGTGAATTACTAATCCTACTTTACAGTGTTATTTTACCCTCAAAATAAGAAAAGGAAAGGGATAGGAACTGAAACTGGGATTCCATTGGCATAGGAAACTAAAAATAAGGAATCTTCTTCTATGGACACTGGTTGACAACTTCTCTGCAATAAATGTCTTAAAGATATGAAAACATAATGTCGTAAAGATGTTAAATGACTTGCTTGAATCACACAGCAGTATGTGTTAGGTCTTTCTTATTCTCAGGCTGGCTTTCTATCAACTATTTTATGCTAGTTCTCATGCTCTATAAATTAAAAAGTGCTTTGCAAACATGGGCTATGGTTTTTATATTAACATGAAACTTCATTAATTAAAACCACTAATGCAGAATTTGTGATAACAGGAATTTTTATCTGAATTGACTCATGCTACTTGTGAAGAAAGGGGTTTTGTAAGCAAATGAATACTGGTAACAAGGTTTGTCTTCTAAGAAAAATAACTATTCTCTTCCTCTTCAGAAATATTAATTTACCTGTGATCAGTATCATTTGTATTACAAAGAGAGGCCTGGCTGGAATGTTTACTGATCTACTAATTATTTCTTATTTATTCATTAAAAGAACTTCTATTAGGAAGAACTAATTAGCTTAGTATCAGCTATAAAGGTATAAAAGGACCTCCTAAGATACTGTTCAGCACTAGATTCTGCTCATATGAACAGAGTAGTTAAAATTTATATACATATATTTTATAATAGTTTAACTTTATTTCCTTATCCATATTCAGTGCTTTACACTTAAAATTAATTCTAATGGTCTCATATTAGTCTAAATTAATGAGGTCTTAACGTATCTGTGCTGTGTTGTTTATTCAGTTTTGATAACCAGCCATGGTTTACCACCATAATTTTCCTAAATAGCTAAAACATCATCTGCATTGGGCAGCCATTTAATACATTGCCTGTCTCAACAGGTTAATTTCATGTCTTCTTTCCAGACACTAAAATTAGCTTCATTATCATCCTTCAAGAACAACACCTCCTGTTAGGTTGTTAATTCTATACCCCATCAGAAACCACAAAGATAGGCAAAATGAATGTGAATTTAAAGGTTCAAACATTCAACTCAATATGCTGTCTCCTAGTATGGAATAAATGTGTTTTTCACTCTTAATACTGATCATAATAAGGAGTATAATACATGCTTCTTCATAACTACTATTTTACCTTTCATCAGAAAAGAAAGATAGATGGTACTTATTCTGCATTGCAAGTCAGAAAACCAGTAAATTCATTTCTTTCTAGAATACTAAATGAGGTCATTCTCAATGGAGCTAGCCACAGTAGTCGTTCATTATACCTTTAATATCTCTTATAGTTCTAGAAAATTCCTATAGCAGGCCATTTAACAAGGCAACATTTCCTTGTAGAGCAGCTAGCTGAATAGCATCTTCCTAAACTGCTCTAGGCCATATTACTTTTCATAAGTAAAAAAAAAATCATAAACTTTATGGTGTAGTTGGACACATCATTTGTCAAAATAAAAACAAAGTAAAATAATCAAAATCTGGTTAGATTACGAACCAGCAGAGTTAATAGTAAAAGGAGATTATAAAGATATAGAAGCATAATTATAGATTATGAATTTTAGCATTTTGAAAATTGCTTACTGCTGCCATAGTTATCTGATTATAAGGTTTGCAATTTAAATGAATTGTTTTCATATTAGTGCAATAAATGTGTCTGAAAATATTTACCGGAAAAAGAACAACAAGATCTTTGATCAACAAGATGAAGTCATTCTTTTTTGTAATGCACCTAGAACAGTGACATACACAGTGAGATGCTAAAAAAAAAAAGACATTCTGATGCTGGTGACAGTGCTGCTTATGGCCAAATGATAATAATGGAAATGGTAAAGATACCAGAGCTAGATATTAATCCTTCTTCAAATATTTCATATATGTATTTTACATCTCTGGATTTTACCAAATATTTAAATTCTTAAACTGTACTAGGCATTGTAAGGACAAAGGAAAAAAGGAAACAGACCCTACTCTCAAGGCTTACATTCCATGTGAAAGCAGTTAAATGGCAGAGTGGATACAGGGTTAGACTGGGGATCAGGAAGTCCTGAGTACTTCCTCAGACACAATACAACAGCTTTTATTGTGCCCTGGATAGAGTACTTGGGCTGGGGTCAGGAAGACCTAAAGTCAAAACTAGCCTCAGATTCTTACTCATTGTGTGGCCCTGGGTAAGTTGTTTAACTTCTTAAATTTCTAACTGAGGCAGACAGAAGTTTAGCAACTTGGGCTGGGGTCAGGAAGATCTAAGGTCAAAACTAGCCTCAGATTCTTACTCATTGTGTGACCCTGGGTAGGTTGTTTAACTTCTTAAATTCTTAACTGAGGCAGACAGAAGTTTAGCAACCGGCCCAGGGTCACACAACTAGTCACTGCCTCAGTTTTGTAAAATGGGGAAAACGATCGCACCTACTTGCCAGGGTTGTATTTACACAATGCTTACAGTGCCTGGCCCATAGTAAGTACTTAATAAATACTCGTTCTCTTCTCCTTTCCTTCTTCCCTTCATTTCTTTATCTGGAAGTATATATTCCAATTTTTTTTTTATCTACTCATCCCTGTGAGCTAACTAGTATTGTTACTATTAACTAGTAGTATTATTTGGATGGGGAGTGGAATCTGCTCATAAGCTTTTCCTAGAAACAATGCAAGCCAATACAAACACAGGACATAGAAACATAATACATCCTCATTCCGACTGTCCTCCTCCACCCCCAGGACCTGTCCATTTCTTCCACACAGAGGTTTGACCTGACTCTTGCTCTCCACCTATCAGTATAATCAGCTCTTGAGCATCTGTTTGCAGGTCTGGTTAGAGGCAGTCAGTATCACTGTTTCTAGTTCTTCTGACTTTAATTGACTCACAGTCTCAGATTTGACAAGGGCATGATACCCCTCTTAGTAGTAGCTACTACCTCCCTACCCTCATAACTTAACTACCCTGCCATGTCACCAGTGCTGCTAAAGGCAGCATCACAGTATCTCCTGGTCACTGTACTGTTTGGGCTGCTATGGCCACATTTTAGAAGGGACATTGACAAGCAGTGTGGCATCATGGCAAGAGTGTCATGCTTGAAATCAGAAGACAGGTCTGACTTCAAATATTGCTGTATGCTTCACTTCACTCCACAGAATAAGGTGCTCCTTCTAGGCTAAGCTCATCACCTCTGATCTCATCACCATACTGCTAAGTAAAGCCTTGATTTCAACCTTGACCCTCAGCCTCCTCTCTCCTCTTATTGGTGGGCTGAAGGGTGATACTCAACTCCTCCCAATACCTTCCTTTATAGAGGGTAGAAACTGGACTTTGGGGGCTCATTGCACTCTGCATATGTTGCTCTGCTTCTTTTCAACTCTATTATACAATAACCCAACATTTATGCCATGGTGGTTGCCCACTGCCTACAGATCTGCCTCTTTTTGTGTGTTGTCTCCCCCTTTAGATTGTAAGCTCCTTGAAGACAGGGACTGGTTTTCTTTGTATTGATAATGTCTATCACATAACACAGTGTCTAGTACTTAATAAAAGTTTATTGGATTGGATTATAGGATTGAATTGTTACCTGTGAGACTTCAAGCCAAATCATTTCCTCTTTCTAGGTCTCAATTTCATCATCTGTCTGGGGAATCAACTCATTACATGATTTTTGAGCTTCTTTGCAAATCGAACTCTTTTCAATCCCATGAAACTACAGTACATTCAGAGGACAGGATAATGAGCATTCTGGAAACTTTGTTAGATGAAATGCAAGTCTTAGGAAAGACATGATAATGATTTTCAGTGCACAAAGAGGGGGAGAGTATAATGTAGAAAAGGGGATATGCTTATAATCACTGGATCAGGAGTCAAAAACTTGGGTTTAGGTTCAGTTTTATTAATTGCTTTCTGTGTGACTGAGTAAATTATTTCATTTCTCTAACCCTTGGTTTCCTAATCTATAAAATGCCTTACCTATCTTACATATAAGTGTAGGTTACATGTTGTTCTGTCCTTTTTCAGTCAAGTTAAACTTTTCATGACATCATTTGGGGTTTTCTTGGCAAAGATACTGGAGGGGTTCACCATTTCTTTCTCCAGCTCATTTTCCAAATGAAGAAACTGAGGCAGAGACATACAGGTAGTAAGTGTCTGAGGTCAGATTTGAGCACAGGAAAATGAGTCTTCCTGACTCTAGGCCCAGTGTTCTATCCACTGCATCACCTAGCTGCCCACTTCACAAATTCTAATGCAAACTATTATTAAGCTTTGAGGTATGTGTTCCATAGTGATATAGCTATAGAAATTGAAAGCTGTCAGGTCATGGAATTCCCTAGAAAGTTAAGGAGTTCACCATTCCTGGAAATATCCAAGTGTAGAATAGAACTGCCAGGGACTTTTAAGAAGTTGAGAAGGTGAGCTACATGACCTCTGAGATCCCTTCTAAAGCTAAGATTCAGAATCTATAAAGTAGTAAGTATGTGCCATTGTGAATCATTTATTATTGATTGATTTTGTTCAGTTGCTTTTCAGTTATATCCCACTTTTCATGAACTCATTTGGGTTTTTCTTGACAAAGATAATGGAGTGATAGCCATTTCCTTCTCCAGCTCATTTAACAGATGAAGAAACTGAGGCAAATAGGGTTAACTGACTTGCCGAGGGTAACACAACTAGTAAATGTCTGAGGCCAGATTTGAACTCAGAAAGACGAGTCTTCCTAACTTTGGGCCTTGCACTCCATCCATCATGCCTCCTAGCTACCCATTTGGGGGCCAAAGCATTGACCCTTGATCTCTACCATGTCCCAATTTCCTCAGCAAATTAATAGATATAGAAAATACCTGTTAGCAGCAGCTTGAAAGTTTATGCTCTATCTCATCAGTCATATAAAATTAAAAGTAGCAATTTGTGATTTCACTAACTCTAATCTCACTATAAAATAAATGCAGACATGAAGAGAACCAAGAAATAGCAATGCTGTTTTCAGGTTCCCAAAAAAGAGACTTAAGACATTTTATGTCAATATTATAAAAGTGTCATCCATGGTTAATATTCTAACAGTGATGATGAAGAACATGAAACTCAGTAAAGTATCTGGTTCCATATGACTGGACATTATTACAATGCTTATAATAATAATGCTTGAGCTGGATGATTGCTGCCCCAAGGATAAGAAATTTTCCATGTAAACATCTAATTAACAGTTTTAAATTTACAAGAATCTCATTCCAGTGAAATTAAGTTTCTTTGGGCTTCAGGATAATATGGAAATAATTCTGCTACTCATTTTGTATTCTTCTTGGCACTTCTAACTGTGTTTATCCTCCAGACAGATAGATAGTTTTGTACATGGTCTATCAGTCATTAACCCTTGATAATTATACCCAGAATATGGATTTGCTATTATAGTTAACCATTCTTATCCCAAGGGCCTTTTTAGTGGAAATTGTTAATGAAACTGAGATGTAGAGGAAAAGAGGTCTCAGCTATAGTCAGTCATCCGAGGATTGTATTAGCCTCTCATCCCATCTGGGTTGGTTAGTTGGTTGGTGTCCTTCATTCTCGAAGAGGACCAAAATGATATCACTATGTTAGAGTCAAGTTACAATGTGTCCGACTGGCTGATCTGAAGAATACCAGCCTGAAATCCTCTACCATAGGTCAGGCACAAATAGTCCATGTGAACATTTGGAGTGGATTCTCAAAATTTACACATCTCACATTTCTTTTGAGGCACTTCAATTCTGCTTTGCTCACAGAGCACAGCACCTTCCCTGATGAGGACACACCATGCTGGTCAGTCCTGTGCCAGTGTCTCCCATGTCACAAAACAATTCCAAGTTCTTAAGAAAGACCTTGAGAGTATCCTTGTATCCCTTCTGACCACGTGAGCTGTGTAAGTTCTCCATAAAATAGTCTTTTAGACAAGCGTATGTTTGGCGTTGGAAAAACCCAGTCTGGGTTAGTAAACCAGAACAAGCAATGAAACCAGGAAGGAAAGGAAAGGCATTCATTAAGTATTAACTCTGTGTCAGACACTGTGCTAAGCCCTAGAGATACAAATACAAGCAAAAATTAAAGACTAGCTCTTCCATCAAGGAACTTAAATTTTAATGGAAGAAGCTGAAAAGGCTAGAGTAGCTGTTTAGAGAGGAGAGAGGTTGCTTTTGTGAAAGCATGGAAAAGTCAGGAACTGGACCAGAAGAATAAAGTCAGGACAGCCTGGGTGCTTTCACAAAATGGAGACTCCAAGAGGAACTCATTAGTGGGAGAAGTGGAGTGGGCCTTCTGACAGGTATTCCAGGATGGGTCCACAGTAGGGTGTGTAACTGTCCCCAGTGTAAAGGAGCCCCAGAACTGGAGAATGAGGAATAAGAAAATAAGCAGGCAGAAGCAAACTTTTCATTATCTGTGTTTGGAAATGGGGCCCCATCATCGCACCCTTACAGAACCCTATCAGACTTGGAGAAGGTACAAAAAATACAGATGAATCTTCATGTCTTCGGAGAGCCTGTATTCCCTTGGATATTTTTCTCTTTATGTCTGTGGGTGTGTTTCCTTTCTGTATAGAAGACTTCCCTATATGTATGCATGTATGTATCCTGTATGCAGTTTTGCATTTAAACTGCCTGAGGTCTTAGATAGGCAGGATGCCATAGGGAATTGGCAGAAATGAATTTGTATCACACATCAGGTATTATTGGGTACTTTGATAGCCCCTTTTAGGTAATTCTCTATCCTTTAGAAGAGATGTGTGTCTGAGGTCAAAGGAGACCTTGCTGGAAATACACTTGGTTGTTTGGTTTAGGTTCAGTTGAGACCTGTTAATTTATTCTTTCCGAATCATGGAAAAGCCTCTAGAATTCCTATGTCTGAAGAAATTGCATATATCATTGCAGTTAAACCAGACCAGGAACGAATGAAAGTTGGGTGACTATGTTTGTGTTATACTATAAGACAGACAGAACAAAACAGAGAGAGAGGAGAGGAAATAGGTAGACAGAGAAAGACAGAGACAGAGACAGAGCGATTATTAACCATTGTGCTAAGTGCCAACAAACAAGGAAGTCCCTTTGACCTAATTAACTCCCTCACTTTACAGATGAGGGAATTGAAACCAACAAACTGTATGTGACTTGTTTAAGTAGTATGTGTCAGAAATTTTAAATGTTAGAGCCTAAAATTCTTTTTTTTTAATTAATTTATTAGTTTAGTTTCAGTTAACAAGATTCAATTCCATAGTTCCTTGATTTTCAAATTTCCTTTACTTCCCTCCCCCCTCCCCTCATGACAGCATATAGTACAGTATAGGGTCTGCAAATGCATTCATATTAAACATTATTCCAATTACAAAGGCATATTGTACTAGGTGGGATGAAAGATGGTAAGGAAGAAGTAAAACCAAACAATGAGAAGAACAAGATCATTTAGTTTGCTTCCATCAGGATTCAGGCTCAGTTCTTTCTAGTTATATCTCTGGATGGCGCATTTCTCACTTTCTTGAGTCATTCGGGATTAATTTATATCACTGCATTGCTGAAAAGAGTCCAGTCTGTCATAGTTGGTCGTCACAGATATGGTATGTCTGTGATTGTATACAAATTTCTTCTGATTCTACTCTTCTCGCTCAGCATCAGTTTGTATAAGTCTCTCCAGGTAATTATGAAATCCGTCACCTCCTCGTTTCTTACAGCACAATAAAATTCCATTACATTCATATACCACAACTTGTTTAGCCATTCCCCAATTGATGGGCACCCCTTTAGTTTCCAATTCTTTGCAACCACAAAAAGGGCTGCTAAAAATATTTTTGTACATATGGGTCTTCCTCCCACTTCTATGATCTCTTTGGGATATAACCCTAGAAGTGGTATGGCTGGGTCAAAGGGTATGAAATTATTTATAATCCTTTGGGCATAATTCCAGATTGCTCTCCAGAATGGTTGGATAAGTTCACAACTCCACCAGCAATGTATTAGTGTTCCAATTTGTCCACATCCTCTCCAGCATTTGTCACTTTCTTGTTTTGTCATCTTAGCCAATCTGACTGGAGAGATGTGGTATCTCAGAGTTGTTTTGATTTGCATTTCTCTAATTAATAGTGATTTAGAGCATTTCTTCATATGTTTATAGATATCTTTAATTTCTTTCTCTGAAAACTTCCTGTTCATATCCTTTGACCACTTATCAATTGGGGAATGACTTGTATTCATATAGATTTGGCTCAATTCTCTATAAATTTTAGAGATGAGTCCTTTATCAGAGACACAAGTTGTAAAATTCTTTCCCAATTTCCCACCTTCCTCTTGATCTTGGTTACATTGGCTTTGTTTGTACAGAAGCTTTTCAATTTAATGTAATCAAAATTATCCATTTTGCATTTTATAATGCTCTCTAATTCTTGTTTGGTCCTAAAATCTTCCCCTCTCCACAGATCTGTCAGGTAAACTATTCCTTGCTTTCCCAAATTGCTTACAGTATCATCCTTTACACCTAGATCATGCACCCATTTAGACTTGATTTTGGTATATGGTGTTAGATAGTGATCTATGCCCAGTTTCTGCCATACTGTATTCCAGTTTTCCCAGCAGTTTTTGTCAAATAGTGCATTCTTATCCCAAAAACTGGGGTCTTTGGGTTTATCGAACAATAGATTGCTATATTCATTAACTGCTGGGTCTCCTGCACCTAATCTATTCCATTGATCCACTACTCTACACCTCTGCCAGTACCAAGCAGTTTTGATGACTGCTGCTGTATAATACAGATTAAGATCTGGCATAGCTAGTCCACCTTCCCTAGCATTTCTTTTCATTAATTCCCTTGATATTCTAGACCGTTTGTTTTTCCAAATAAATTTTGTTATTATTTTGTCTAACTCTACAAAGTAGTTTTTTGGTAAATTGATTGGAATGGCACTAAATATATAATTTAGTTTGGGTAAAATTGTCATTTTTATTATATTAGCTCGACCCAGCCATGAGCAATTGATATTTTTCCAACTATTTAGATCTGTTTTTATTTGTGTGAGAAGTGTTTTGTAGTTGTGATCATATAGATTCTGGGTTTGTTTTGGCAAGTAGATTCCCAAATATTTTATAATGTCTACAGTGACTTTAAATGGGATTTCTCTTTCTATCTCTTGCTGTTGAGTTTTATTAGAGATGTACAGGAATGCTGAGGATTTATGTGGGTTTATTTTATATCCTGCAACTTTGCCAAATTTATTTATTGTCTCAAGTAATTTTTTACTTGATTCTCTAGGATTCTCTAAGTATATCATCATATCATCTGCAAAGAGTGACAGCTTGGTCACTTCTTTGCCTAATTTGATTCCTTTGATTTCTTTTTCTTCTCTAATTGCTACTGCTAACGTTTCTAGTACCAGATTGAATAAGAGGGGTGATAGTGGACACCCTTGTTTCACTCCTGATCTTATTGGAAAGGCTTCTAGTTTATCCCCATTGCATATAATACTTGCTGATGGTTTTAGATAGATGCTAGCAACTATTTTAAGGAAGGCTCCATTTATTCCTATACTTTCTAGTGTTTTTAATAGGAATGGATGTTGTACTTTGTCAAAAGCCTTTTCTGCATCTATTGAGATGATCATGTGGTTTTTGCTAGTTTTGTTGTTGATATGCTCAATTATATTGATGGTTTTCCTAATATTAAACCATCCTTGCATTCCTGGAATGAATCCTACCTGATCAGGGTGTATTATTTTTGTGATAAGTTGTTGGAGTCTTTTGGCTAATATTTTATTTAGAATTTTTGCGTCTAAATTCATGAGGGAGATTGGTCTATAATTTTCTTTCTCTGTTTTATCTCTTCCTGATTTAGGAATCAGTACCATATTTGTGTCATAGAAAGAGTTTGGTAGGACTCCTTCTTCACTAATTTTCCCAAATAGTTTGTAGAGTATTGGAATCAATTGTTCTTTAAATGTTTGATAGAATTCACTAGTGAACCCATCTGGCCCTGGAGATTTTTTCCTAGGGAGTTCATTGATGGCTTGTTTGATTTCTTTTTCTGAGATGGGGTTATTTAGGCAATTCACTTCCTCTTCAGTTAATCTGGGCAATTTGTGATTTTGTAAATATTCATCCATTTCACTAAGATTGTCATATTTATGTGCATACAATTGGGAAAAATAATTCCTCATTATTTTTTTGATTTCCTCTTCATTGGAGGTAGATTCACCCTTTTTATTTTTGATACTCATAATTTGGTTTTCTTCTTTCTTTTTTTTATCATATTGACTAAGGGTCTATCAATTTTGTTGATTTTTTCATAAAACCAGCTCTTAGTTTTATTTATTAATTCAATGGTTTTCTTAATTTCAATTTTATTAATCTCACCTTTGGTTTTCAATATTTCTAATTTAGTACTAAATTGGGGATTTTCAATTTGTTCTTTTTCTAGCTTTTTCAATTGCATGTCCAATTCATTGACCTCCCTTCTCTCTGCTTTAATTAAGTATGCACTCAGGGATATAAAACTTCCCCTGAGAACTGCCTTTAGTGCATCCCACAAATTTTGGTATGTTGTTTCATTATTATCATTCTCTTGAATGAAATTATTGATTGTTTCTATAATTTCTTCTTTGACCCACCAATTTTTTAGGATTAAATTGTTTAGTTTCCAATTAGTTTTTAGTCTATCTTTCCATGGCCCTTTATTGCATATAATTTTTATTGCATCATGATCTGAGAATGATGCGCTTACTATTTCTGCCTTTCTGCACTGGATTGTGAGGTTTTTATGCCCTAGTACATGGTCTGTTTTTGAGTATGTACCATGCACTGCTGAGAAGAAAGTAAATTCCTTTTTATCCCCATTCAGTTTTCTCCAGAGATCCATCATATCTAGTCTCTCTAAGATTCTATTCACCTCCTTAACTTCTTTCTTGTTTATTTTGAGGTTAGATTTATCGAGTTCAGAGAGGGGGAGATTAAGGTCCCCCACTAGTATAGTTTTGCTATCTATTTCTTCCTCTAATTCCTTTAACTTCTCCTCTAGGAATTTGGATGCTATACCACTTAGTGCATATATATTAAGTAGTGATATTGCTTCATTCTCAATGGTGCCTTTTAGTAGGATATAGTTTCCTTCCTTATCTCTTTTAATTAGATCTATTTTTGCTTTTGCTTTATCTGAGATAAGTATTCCTACCCCTGCTTTTTTTACTTTAGCTGAGGCATAATAAATTTTACTCCAACCTTTTACCTTTACCCTGTGGGTATCCCTTTGTTTCAAATGTGTTTCTTGAAGACAGCACATTGTAGGATTATGGTTTTTAATCCATTCTGCTATCCGCCTCTGTTTTATGGGAGAGTTCATCCCATTCACATTCACAGTAATGATGACTATCTGTCTCTTCCCTTCCATCCTATTCCCTCCCCTGTTTATGTTTTTGTTTATTCCTTCTCCCTTTCCCTCCTTGAAGTTTTCCCTTTTGACTGCCCCCTCCCTCAGTGTTCCCACCCAGTGACCCCCCTTCTTAACCTACCCTCTCCCCTTACTACTATTTCCCTCCCTTATAATCCCTCCCTTTAGTCTCCTCCTTTTCACCCCCCCCACCCTCCCACTATCTATAGGACACAATAAATTTTTATACTTATCAGAGTAAATTACTCCCCATTTGATTCCAGACCAATGAGAGTAAATTTCAAACAGTGCTCCTCTCCCTCCCTCCAATTCCTCTATTTAATGAATTTATGTGTCTATTCACGTTAGATTCTTAAACTTCACTGATTAATTTGATCCTTCTTTGAACCAGAACCAGTGAGAATAGTGTTTAAATGATGTTCCTCTCCCTCTTACTTTCCCTTCTTCTATAGTGTGTTTTGATGCCTCTTCAGATGGCATATTTTACCTTTTCCTAGCTCATCCTTTCCTTTTTCCCATTACAGTACCATTGATCCCCTTAATAGTCTTTTTTTTTTTTAGACTCCATGTTAGTGCATTCATACCCACACCCTCTAAGTATAACCCTTTTGCAGGTCATGATAATCATAGAGATTTCAGATATTGACAGTTATCAGCTCCACATATAGGGATGTGAACATTTTGCTCTTGTTGCATCCCAGGTAATGAGCTTGTGTTTGTGGGTGTGGGTGTGTGCACTTCTGCATGTGTAAGTCTATGTTACTCTTGTTTACCTTTTTATGTCCTTCTGGAGTCTTGTAATTGGAGATCAAATTTTCCACTGAGCTCTGGCTTTTTCATTAGGAAAGTCTGGAAGTCCCTTACTTCATTAAACATCCATCTCCTTGCCTGAAAGATTATGCTCAGTTTTGCTGGGTAGTTAATCCTTGGTTGTAGTCCTAGCTCTCTTGCCCTACGAAATATCAAATTCCAGTCCCTCCGCTCTTTTAATGTAGAAGCTGCTAGGTCCTGTGTGATCCTAACTGTAGTTCCTCGATATTTGAATTGTTTCTTTTTGGCTGCTTGTAGAATTTTTTCTTTAATCTTATAATTCTGGAATTTGGCTACTATATTTCTTGGAGTTTTCAGTTTGGGATCTCTTTCAGGAGGAGTCCGGTGAATTCTATCAATAGCTATTTTATCTTCTGATTCCAGGACCTCAGGACAGTTTTCTTTGACAATCTCTTGGAGGATGTTGTCTAGACTGCTTTTCTCATCATGGCTTTCTGGTAGACCAATAATTCTTAGGTTGTCTCTCCTGGATCTGTTCTCTAGGTCAGTTATTTTTCCAGTGAGATATTTTACATTTTCTTGCAATTTTTCGATCATCTTGTTTTTTTCGATTGACTCCTGCTGCATCATAGAGTTCTGAGTTTCAGTTTGATTGTATCTAATTTTTAGTGAATTATGGTCTTCAGTTAGTTTTTGAAGTTCATTTTTTAGGGAGGTATTTTCTTTTTCCAAGTTGGTCATTGCCTCCCTGATTTGGTCTTTAAAATTTTTCTTAAGCTCTTCCAGGAATGCTATTTGGGCTTGAGACCAGATCATGTTTCCTTCTGTGGTCTCTGGTGTGGGCAGAGAGTCTATATTGTCCTGTGTGTTTTGTTGTTCTTGCCCTGCATAGTATGCTGGAATAGACTTTCTTGCCTTCCCCTTCTCCTTTTCAGCTTCCTTCCTTCCCATTGTGACTTCCTGTTTCTTAGTGTCTCAGGCTATGAGTTTGGGGCCTGATCCTTGACTTTGAATACCTCTGGGTGGCTAGTTTATGGCTACGTCAGGGAAGTCAGTGAGGAATGTAGATGTGTAGGTGGGGATGAGTCTGACCACTTCAGATTTCTGCCTCTATACCCCTGGGCTATAAGTAGGCTTTTGTTGGTGAGGTGAGGTGGGGCTTGTTGGGTCCCCTCCCTCTCTTCTCTTCAGATTCCTGGCTGTCTCAGTTACACACCCTTTCTTGGAGATTCTCAAGCCTGAGGCTATTTCCATTAACTTGGGATTTCAATCTGGGTGGGAGACTTATCTTTGGGTTTTCTGCTTCATGAAGGAGGGATGGGAGGATCAGAGCAGCCAGAATTCACTTTGCCATTCCAGCCCTTGTATTATGTAGGCAGGCAGTTTCTAAACTTCCAGGCTGGGGGCTGAATGCAGCCTGAGAAGCCACTCTCTCCACTGGGGGCCCGACTCTCCTACTTGGCTCCAAAGATCCGTACCCTCTGCGAGATGACTGGGATTCGTCCTTGCTAAGTCTGCAGGCTGGGGCTTTTTCTTTCTCTGGTGTAGTCTGCTTGCCTGCTCTTAGGTCTGAGCTGTGCAGACCCCACGGGCTCTGCGCTCGACCTGTGCGGACACACTGGGCAACCTCCTGGGCTGGATTCTGCCACACTCTTGTCTTCCACTGGGCTCTGTCACTCCGGAATCCGCTCAGATTTACCCTTTTGGACTTCGAGCCTAAAATTCTTAATTCCCTTTCTAAAAGGCACCCACCATACTACCATCTGAGGTCCTTTAATTTCTACCTTTAACTGGATATTATTTCTTAACATATAAAAAGTTTAGAAGAATGATTTCTCTTCCTTGAAAACCTAAATAAAGTAACCTACCAAATTATCATGCACTGTTGAAATTGAATCAAGAGAAAGCAGTATTAAATTAATAATGAGATAATTAGTACTTGATCTTCCTTTCAGATGCTTTTTGAGACTGAAGAAAGCATATGATATATATATATATATATATTGATATATGGTAGTAGTTTTTCTTTGAAATCAGGCCAGTAAGTTTTTTATTGCAATAATTGAGAAGATCCATAGGAGGGAAATATTGATATCCTATGTCAACTTGGTATATAAAGTAATGACAGAGAAAGTTTCTTTGGATGAGAGCTAAAGTCTCATTTTTTTAATATGGAAAATTGGGTATTGAAACCAGGGGAAAATCTGTGGGACTTTAACAGCAATTAAAATTAAGAAGAAGTGAGCTGGTGCCACCATTATCACCTAAATAGCAACAAAAACCCTTCAAAAGCATTCACAATTACTACCATTTTTAATAATGTGCATTCAAATGGGGTCACTCTAATCAGTGGATATTTGGTTCCTCCAGTCAGGAGAGACCTGATTGGGTTTATGAAATAAGAATATGATTCAATTATACAAATAGTTTTTAACCACTCTAGTTTACATAGACATATCTTTACAAAAGTATTGGGTACAATTGAATAATACTAACTCTCAAGTCAGGACATCTAAATTCAATCTCACCTTTGACAGTTATGGTCCATATAGCTTTGGGTAAGTCACTTGCCTTCCCTGAGCCTTAGTTCTTTCATCTGTTAAATGATGGAGTTGGAATAGATGGCCTTTGCAGTTTCTTCCACCTTTGAATCTAGGATTCTATGATGCTATGAAATCCTCCATTACCTCCACTAATCTCTCAAGGATTTAATTATATAAATTCTGTGTCTTCTCAAATAAAGTGAAAAGAGAGAGGAGCAACTACCCAGATAATGTGATTATTATAGAGAGATGAAATAATTCTCACCAAAAGTGAAGTGTTGTACTGGAAAGACATTTGGAGTCACAATATCTGGTGTGCTCATCTCACAGTATCTGTGAGAGACTGAACGAGTTTTTTCTCTCTTGTCCTTTGTTTCCTCATTTAGAAAAATGAGAGGATTAAACTGGATCATCAATAAGGTCTCTTCCAGCTCTCAATCTATCTGAGCACTCTTTTTCTGTCTCCTTCGCTGAACCTTCCTCAGGGTCACATTCTCTAACCATAGGTGTGCCTCACTCCTCTCCTGGGTCCTTTTCTCTTCTTCTTACCACTTCACTTGGTGATCTCATTAGCTCCAGTGAATTTAATTACCATCTTTATGCTGATGATGTTCAGTTCTACCTTTCCTGTCCCATTCTCTCTCCTGACTTCCAATCTGGAGTCTTTCAGACATTTTGAACTGGATGGATGTCCAATAGCTATCTTAAACTCAGTATGTCCAAAACAGAATTCATTAGCCCCCACCTTCCTTATTACTCTAGAGGTCAACACCATGCTCCCAGTCCCTCAGACTCACAACCTAGGAGTTATCCTGACTTCCTCACTATCTCGCACTCCCCATATCCAAGGTGTCAGTTTAACCTTGCAGCATTTCTCCAATATGCCCCCTCTCCTCTTCTGACACTGCCACTTCTCTAGTGAAGGCCCTTATCACTTCTTGCCTAGATTATTGCAATAGCCTGGCTGTGGGTCTGCCTACTTCAAATCTCTCTCTATGTCAAACCATTCTCCATTCTGCAGTTAAAGCAGGCCTGTAAAACCTGTGGCCCTAGGGCTACTTGGAGCACACCAAAGGATTTCAGGCGGCCTATGAAAAATATAGAGGAAAACTCTCACCCTGACCTTAACCCTAAATGCCTCTGATTCTAATGCAGGTTGTGCAGACCTGCACGGAAGTAATTTTCCTAAAACAGAGATCTGATCATAACACCCCTCCCCCACCGCCACCCATTCAATAATCTCCAGTGGTTTCCTATTGTCTTCAGGAGCAAATACAAAATGCTCTGTTTGGCATTCAGGGCCCTTCCAGTTTTCTTACACCTTACTCCCATACATATACTCTTCAATCCAGTGACACTGACCTCCTGACTGTTCCAGAAACAAGATACACCATCTCTTATCCTTTTCTCTGCCTGTCTCCCATGCCTGGAATACCTTTTTTCCTCTACTCTACTGACCTCCCTAGATTCCTTTAATTCCCAACTAAAATTCCATCTTCCACAGGAAACTTCTACAAATCCCTCTTGATTCCCATGCTTTACCTCTTTTATTTCCTATTTATCCTGTATATAACTTGCTTTGTATATACTTGTTTACTTGTCTACCTCTTAGACTATAAGCTCCTTGAGGGAAGGAACTATCTTTTGCCTCTTTTTTGTATCCCCAATTCTTAGAACTATGACACAAGTATACACTTGATAAATGTTTTTTTTAATTGAATTCATTTTTAAATTCCCCTTTTTCTTCAGGAGGAATTGTTGGAATCTAAAATATCCAGTTAATTTGCTTAAATTTACTACATCAATATAGTCAGTCAGTGAAACAGATGAATATTTTGTATTCCTTTATTCTGATACCCTGAAAATGTGTTTGCATATTCAAATTGAAATACATCATGATTGTAATAATTATTGGGACGATCAAGTCCAAGAAATATTTTTACCAGAAATACTCAGCCCAGGCAAAATGTAGCTTAATTGCCTCAATTTCCCAAACATTTGCATTTGAGGTACCATATGAGTACTAACCCTGGCTCAAACCACTGCTCCTCCCTGAAACCTCTTGTCACTATGGCAACTAAGAGTGAGATTTCCCTCTGAATTCCCATAACCCTTGTCAGTCTATAAGATACAATTTATCATTTGCTTATATAAAGTCTTATTTGTTCTCAGATTGTCTCATATGTCTGGAAACCCAAGAATAATTGTCTTAAGAATACAGATGATTTCTTTTAGTCATTTATTTCTCAATTCTTAGTATAGGGTCTGGAACAGAGAATCATATTATTTTAGAGCTGAATGATATCATTAGTTTAATCTTGTCCAACTCCAACATATCTGTAACTGACTAAACTGAAGTATGGAAACTATGTGGTTTGCCCATGTGTCCAGAACTAGATCACATCAGAGCTACATTTAAGATCAACAATCTGGTTCAGTGCCCCTCCTTACTTTCAATATTAGGTATTTAATATGTGCTATTTACTTGACATTTAGGAGGCAGCAAGATGGCTCAATGGATAGAATGCTGGGCCTGGAGTCAGAAGAGATTTGAGTTCAACTCTAGCCTCAGACACTTACTAGCTGTGTGACCCTGAGCAAGTCACTGAACCAGTGACTATTTGACTCAATTTCCTTATCTGTAAAATGAGCAGGAGAAGAAATTGATAAACCACTCTCATATCTTTGCCAAGAATACCTCATGAACAGTTTAGCCCAGAGGGGTCACAAAGAACTGAACAACAATAATTTAACTTTACTTCTGGATAAGTGATGTGAGTAAAGCAAATGAACAAAATATTTTTAAAAATGAAGTAATAAAATGTATTTTGCTTCATTAATGTTATAAACCTTAGCCAGGCACATTTTCTAATCAGATCAGCACACTTTAAATGGAAAGAAAAAAAATTCCTGGTAGGAATATCATTAAGTTCATCTACAGGTGAAACCCCTGTGTGACCTTAGAGATTCTGGTGTCATGATAATTCATCCATAGCTTCTATGAGATTTAGAAGGTTGTAATGTAGTATACTGAGCAGGTAGGTGGCACAGTGGATAGAGCACTGACCTTAGAGTCAGGAAGACATATGTCCCTGAGTTCAAATATGGCCTCAGACACTTATTAGCTGTGTGACCCTGGGCAAGTCACCTAACCCTGTTTGCCTCATTTTTTTTTTAATCTGTAAAATGAGCTGGAGAAGGAAATGGCAAACACTCTAGTATCTTTGCCAAGAAAACCCCAGATGGGGTCACAAAGTGTCAGACACAACTGAAGCAACTCAAAAACAATAACAGTGTAATATACTTACAGAAAAAGAAGAAAACACAGATTTTCGAGGAGAAATAAAAGTTTCATACTTTTGCTCACTCTTTTGTTTTAGAGTCTACACTGAAAAAGCACTGGCAAGTTCGATGTCCAAAATCTGAAATGATGGCACATGTCAGATCATTCTGAGAAGCTGCAGGGCAAATGAGCCAATACCACTTCAATTGAATAAGTGACTAAAAAGTTTACAAAAATGTACCCAAATCCACAGTATCTTCTACTTTTAGAATAATATTAGTAGAAAATGTTAGACTCTCAGTATAGCAATCATGGGAACTGCTTGCTTAGCTTTATTTAAGTGCAAGGTTTTAATTTCCCTTTGTTGATGAAATCAGTTTCTCATTAGTACTAAGCTAAATGCTTCAAGGGGAAAAAATGAAAAATAAATGTGTTTGGTACAGGTATGTACAGTAGGCTGAAACCTATAGTTTAAAAAAAACAAGAATAATGAAAACTGAAATATATCTGAAGTAGACAGGTTTAATCTGTTGGAGAAGAGAGTTTTCCAAATTCTGATTTAAAACAGTAGATAGGACTTCCAACTATAATTCAGGATTGTCAATTTTCCCAGTACTTCTTTGTTTAATAGTTAGTCCTTACCCCAATAGCTGGTGTCTTTGGTTTATCAATGTCACAGCGTGTAGGTTCATTTCCTTCTACATTTAGTATGCCAAGTCTGTTCCACTGATCAACCCTTCTATTTCTTAGTCAAAATCAAATAATTTCAGTGATTACTGTTTTGTAGTATAATTTAAGATCTGGCACTCCTAGGCCTCTTTTTTCCTCACTTTCTTTCATTATTTCCCTTGAGATTTTTGACCTTTTGTTCCTCCATATGAATTTTGTGATTATTATTTTTCTGCTTCTATAAAATAATCCTTGGGGCGGCTAGGTGGCGCAGTGAATAGAGCGCCAGCCCTGGAGTCAGAAGGACCTGAGTTCGGCCGGCCTCCGACACTTAATCCACACAAACAAAAACCTAGCCGTGTAACCTTGGGCAAGTTACTTAACCCCAATTGCCCTAAAGGGGCGGCTAGGTGGCACAGTGAGTAAGAGCGCCAGCCTCGGAGTTGGGGTGACCTGAGATCAAATCCAGCCTCAGAAAATGAGCACCCACACATAAATAATGACTAGCCGTGTAACCTTGAGCAAGTTACTTAACCCCAATTGCTTTAAAAAAAAATAATAATCCTTTGGCAGTTTCATTAGTATGACATTGAATAAGTAAATTACTTATTATCATTATTATTTATTATATATGCTTAGCCTAGCCATGAATAAATAATATTTCTAAATAAAAATTTGATTTTTGAAAATTCAAGATTGGCACCTCCAGATGCTTCTATCTCTGTGAATATAATGCAGACTTATATGTTCAGTAAGCTTCATGTCAGTTACAAAATGAATCTCATTTTTTAGCTGTTTTATTTTTTGAAAAATTCTCATTTCTCAACTCCATAGTGAGGTCCTACATTATAAGGCATAGAGGTGATCCAGGGTTCTCAAAGTATTGATTAGGCAAAAAATCATAAACTCTGGCAAGCTCTATCCAATAAGATTTTGAATGTGGGAAAGGAAATGTCTTATGATCCATGGACTGGTCAAACTAAGATTAGAGCTATTCATGACTAGGTTTTCTGCCAGTGATATATTTCTGTAGAAGGCATAGAGTGATTTTAATGCCAGGGGACAGTCACAAAATCACAGAATTTCAGAGTTTGAAGGAACTTCAGAAAACCAACCCAGGACCAAGAAGGAATCCTATCTACAACATACCCATAAGGAGAAATCTTCCCGCTATTACTGGAAGACCTCAAATGAGGGAGAAAACCTTCTCCTTGCCAGGATGCCCATCTGACTTTTGTGTAGCTCTAATTATTAAGAAGCTATTTTCCCCTTTATGGCAAGTCTCCATTAACCTTTTGGTCACATAGTTTTAGATCTGGAAGGAACCATAGAGGCAATCTATTTTTTATAGTTCAGGAAACTGAGGCCCAAAGAAGTTATGTGACTTCCTTGAAGTTACATATAAAGTATCATGGTCAGAATTTGAACAAAGGCCTTCTGACTTGAAGTCCAGTGTTCTTTTCCACTATGCTCTAGTACTCCTAGATTTGCCTTTTAGGACCAAGTAAAATAAATCTGATTCCTTTCCCATGTGATAGCCATTTGAAAACCTGAAGATAGTTAAGCTAAACAAAACTCAGTTCCTTCAAATGATTGTCAAAAAGTATGAACTACAGTCCCTTTACCATGCTAATTGCCCTCTTCTGTATAATCTCTAGATTACCATTTTTCTCCCTAACCTCTGATGCCCATAGCTTAGCACAATGCTTCTGAAATGGTTTAATAATAGAGGGACTAATACGTTCATATTCCTAGGAGCTAGGCTACTACTTGGCACAATGGATAGAGAGCTGAGCCTAGAAATGGGAAGATCTGAATTTAAATCCAGCTTCAAATACTTACTGTGTGACCTTGGACAACACACCTAAAAAAAAAACCAAACAAACAAAACCACCTCTGCCTGCCTCAGTTTCCTCAAATGTAAAATGGGGAGAGTAATAGCATCTACCTCCCAGGATTGTTGTGAGGGACAAATAAGATTAGTAAAAATAAATAAATAAATAAACCTCAGTATAATATCTGGCTCAGAGTTGGCACTTAATAAATGTTTGTTTCTTTCTTCTTTATGCTTATCTTAATTTAGTCCCATATTCCTTTAGCTTTCTTCATACACATAACTCTGCAAACTCATATTGTTATCGCCTGCTATAACTCACCAATATTCAAAACTGATTTTATTTAAACCTAAGTGTACAATTTTAACTATATTTCTATTAAATTTTATATTATTGAACTCAGTCTAAAGTTCATACCTACGTTGATATTTGTGGATCCTGATTCAGGAATTCAGCACATTAGCTATTCCTCCTAACTTTGTATTTAATTTGATAAGTATTCCTTCTGTGTATTTATCCAAATCAATAATAAGCATATAAATTACCAGAGGGCCAAGCCCAAGATCCCTAGTGAGCTCCACTGAAATCTCCCTACAAATTGTATCAGCTAGCATTTTTTTATCTGGCCATTCAAGGAGTGCCCGCATGGACAAAATCATGGCTCCTTAAATAATTGAAACTTAAGATATAAAGGATCACAGTAATCTTTAGAAGTTCTTAGAGAATGACTAAAGTATATCTGATACCCAATGGATTTCCTCAGGAATCTGTCCTTCACCTTATGTTGTTCGCCCAACATTTTTATCACTGACTTGGATAAAGAAATCAGTTGCAATTGTCATCCAATTTAGATTACACAAAACTGGTAATATCTTTAGACTGGTAAATCTTTAGATGTTTAAAGGGTTGTCCTGTAGAAACATGAGTAGACATTTTGCATCATATGTGAGGAAAGAACTAATACAAATAGTTAGAATTTCCTAGGGAAACTACTGAAGAAGAAACTTCTAATAATTTAGAGCTTTATGGGCTCTTTAAGGGCTGTTTAAAGGCTCCTGTAAACAATTGGGAACTTTGTCACTGTGGGTGTTTAAGCAAAGACTAGATGACTATAGTGCAAGGAGCTCTACACTGGGAATTTGGATATGGATTGGAATTCCAGTATTACTATTACCTACATGATATTTGGCATGCCATTTAACCTCTCTAAGCCTCAGTTTCCTCATTAGTAGACCGAGTGAGGTAATTGGATCAGGGATTTCAAAATAGCCACAAATTGGCTTTGGGCTACTAGCTGCCTCATAAATCATGTTATTCAGGCTTTTGTCTCTATGTTCAAGTCAAAATACAATTGAGTATTTCATGATGAGCCTTGCAGAGACACAGAAATAAAGAGAGTAGTTAAAACAAGCATTCAGCGTTACCTTGAGGTCACTGTACTTGAAGTACTCTGAAGTCTCTTCCAGTGCTATCATTTTCTGATCTCTTAGGTAAGTTAGAATTATCAGATTATAGACATTAAGTAGATTAAACTCTCATTTTATGGATGAAAAAACTGGGTTCCAAAGAAGTAAAGTCACTCATTTGACTAAAATGGCAAACAGAGTAAAAGTGGCAAAAATGAACACCCAAATCCAGGGTGTGACAACTAGAGAAGGAGCATGGTGAAGTCAGTCAGTCAAAAAAACATTTATTAAGTGCCTACTGTGTGCTAGGACCTGTGATGAATGCTGTGAAATGGTGAAGTGGAAACAGCACAGAATTTAGGGTCAGGAGTTGGAGCTGTTAATACACCTCATAAGTAATTCAGTCAGGGCTTCAAACCAGGTGTTGACCCATCGATTCCCATCCTCTCTCATGGTGTTCTAGTAGAAATAGATATGTACTTGGTTAGAGTCAGAATTTGGTGTCAAACCACCTCTGATACTGACTTACTCTGTGACTATGGACAAGGCAGTAAACCTCTCTCTACTTCTGTCTCCTCATTTATAAAATTGGGGATTTTACCTGTCTTGCCTAGCTCACAGACAGGATGCAAGCACAGGTCTAAGTGACTTCAAATCCAGAACTCTATCTACTTTGATACGCTCTCTCTAGCAAGACAGGGTGCTAGAGAGGATAAAGTACTAGTATAGAGACAGGAAGATCCAAGTTGCACCTCAGAACTTTACTAGCTCTGTGTGTGATCCAGGGCAAGGCCTTTAATCTCTCTGGACCTCAGTTTCTATGAGACCCTTGAAAACAGGGCCTGATTTTGCCTATCTTTGTGTCCCCAGCATATATCATAGCACCTGATAATAGGAGCTTAATAAATGATTATTAACTGACTGATAATGAGGAGGATGGACTCAATGACCTCTAAGACTGTTTCTAGCTCTAAATCTATGATGCTTTAATCATATAGTCTACATTCCTCTCCGTATTTTCCACCAAAATGCATATCTTTGTCTAATATCCTACTGAAATCTATTCATCCAGTACATATGCCCATTTCCTTGGTCTGCTAGTTTTGTAATCTGATCAAAAAAAAAAAAAGAAGAAAGAAAAAGAAATGACATTACTGTAGCGAAACCTATGTCTTCTCTAAGTATTCACACACTATCCATTTAATAATATATCCCGAGCTTAGGGCCAGATATCTAAATCCCAGTTTAAGATACCATCTTTTTTCTGGTTTTTCACTTTCCAAATCTGTCCACTTCTTTTGCCCCAACCTATAAATTCCCTAGCAGTGCTTAGTTGGTTTCTACTAGTGACATTTTTTTTGGCATTCATGTAAAGAAGTTGGTAGCAGTTAGTAAGGTTAAAAAGTATTTGTAAGCTCTCTGATATGTCCTAGATATATGCCTCAGGAAGACAGCATGCCTCCAGAGGCTGTGTATGAGGGGATATATAAACATAACAAAGAGTTGTCAACCAGTATAACACTGCTTCTTCCTCTGAGTAGCTATGAATGCAATAATTATGGTAGTTATTATGGATCCCCAATATACCTTGATAATTAACTTAGACATTACTGAGATAATTCATATGTGAATAGGGCTTTTGTTGTTGTTGTTATTGTTGTTTGAATTGTCCAAGAGCAATTATACTTTGCTGTGAAAACACTTTTTAATAAAGTAAATTATTATCTAATTCAATAACATTAAGTAACTGTTGAATTATCGTTTTCTGTCAAGACTTTAATAAGATTGATAGTAAGTTGAATGATATTCACCTTTTTATGTTCCCTCATAAGAATTTTTAAATTTCTGAAATGGGTGATAGGCTTTCAGTTAGTGGATACTACCATTTGACAGATAAAATATATTCCCGTGTTGAAAGTTCTTAATCACGCAAGTGGGTTGGTAGCCTAAAGTACAGAGGTGTTCATAAACCATCTTTAAAAGGAAAATATAATGTGTTGCTTTCTGTCAGTAAGAAAGAACTTGTCTTAAATCAAGATGTGAAATATTATCAGTTTCTAAAACTCAATTATTTCTCCAAAGTGAGTGAACTTTTAAACCAGCCTTTTAAAAATGGTTACTTACCAGATACATGTTTATTAATCAAGAACTTTCCACTATCTTAAGAAATTCTGTTAATGCTATTAATGTCCCACAATCTTAGGAATTCTCATCATAGAAGAGTTCTTAAGCTGGGCTCCATGAACTTTAACTACATATATGCATCTATCTATATTAATATATATAAAACTATTCTAACATCAATATATGATTATATTTCAATATATCACTGATTTATTTTGTAACATGTATTTTATCTTACGTACTTAAAACACTGCTTTGCATTTATGTTGGTTTATTTTCTAATCTATGTATTTTATCTTATGTACTTAAAAATGTTATATTTTAAAATTTGTTATTTTGTAACATGTATTTTATCTTAAGTATCTAAAAACATTATGAAAACAGGTCGATAAGATTCAACAGACTGACCAAGGGGTCCATGGCACAAAAAAGTTTAAGAACCCCTGTACAAGAGCAGTTATTTTGTTTAAGTACAAAATATGTGCTCAGTTGTATCTCTTTTTATGTGGTGTGTATCATACAACTTGTCATATCTCTATAGGAATCTCGAAATATTCAAACCTCTGAGTTAAAAAGAATGTTAGAAGCTACTTAATTTAATACATACCTGAAAAAGTAACTCCCTGTACAGCAGTGATGGTAAACTCAAATAAAAACAAAACCCTTCCAAAACTGGAAAAGCTCCAATGATGATGAACCCACTATCTCCTGAGAAGGCTCTTATGAGTTTGGCTTTTTATACATCCAAAATCTGTTGCTCTGCATCCTTCACTTATTATTCCTAGTTTGACATTATGTGACAAAGTGAACAAATCTAAACCTCTTTTACATGGAAGCCCTTTAAATTGTCAATGGTAGCTATCATCTCCTTCCTAAATCTTCTTTCCTTATGGGTAAATACTGTCAGTTTATGAGCTGATACTTGTACAGCATATTCTTTAGTCCTCTGAGCATCCTAATTGCCATTCTTTGGACACTTTCTGTTTTGTTGGTGTCCTTCCAAGAATGTAACAACAAGAACTGAATACAAATGAGCAGTTATTGAATGAGTGAGAATGGTTATGTACTGTTCTTTAAGTATAAATTGTGAAGCATCTCTATTTTAGCACCATTTGCTCTAAATTATCCAGGATAGGTTGTCATATGGACAATACCATAATGCACCAATATGGCAATTCTGTACTCAGAAGTTTGAGTTGGGTAGCAAGCATGTTATCCTTTTAACACACAAATGTTAGATGTCTACTATGGCAGAATTATTACCACCAGTCTGTTTGAATTGAGAGAAAGGTTAGTTATCTTCTTCACTAAAAATCCTTTATACTTGCTTGTACATATGATATGACATGACTAAAAATTAGCATATTTAGTAAATATCTTTCATAAAAGTAAGTAGCTGAACACATTATTACAGGGTGCAAATAGAAACATGCTAAATGATCAAAATAAAGTAAAACATATCATTAAGAAACTAACATTTTGAAACCATAAAATTAAGAACAATAGAGTATTTTATGACATTACATGATTTTTTTATTTAAAAATGAACTATCTTTGACCAGATTGTCAAGAAAGATAGAGATCACCTGAAATTTTTAGAAATGACTTTCAGTGAATATTTTCATGAAAATCCTAATAACTTGATTTGGATTGGCAACCCTCTGCATGATGAATTGACAACAGATTAAAAAGAAAATTTAATTGACACATCAACAGATTTTTGAACTATAAACATAATTCATAAATAGCAGCCTTACAAAAATTTTTGGCTAAACAATAAAAAAATGAATCTCTGCATTTCAGCATGGGATTTTGTAAAACTTTCCTATCATTTTTCACCACATATTTGCATGAGTAAGCATTTTCCCTTCATTCTTGTTTTAAATCAAAACACAGGGGAAAAAAACCTTAATTTCAGACTATATTTGTGTAGTGTTGAACCAAATATTACAAACTGTTGTTCAAATAAAAATGTCCAACATTCAAATTAAGTTTTTATATGATCATTACATTATGCTAAGCATCTTCCAAGTTGTAATTCATTTTATTAGAATATTATTTGTATAAACACAATTTGTAAAATAAACTTAATGGGAAGTTATGCAAGATATAAAGGTATTGCTGGATTAATTATTTTATAGACTGTCCAACATAAAATATTCATAATTATATTAGTTTTCTAATTTATATTTAGAATTTTAAGAATTATAGGTAGAATAGAAAATTCTTATTCTTATATTTCATAAATTTTAATTTGGAAATTTTGGAGGAAAAATGATCATTGTAGGTATTGTAAGCACTTAATGAATAAATATAAAAAATATTATAAGTAACATATAAAATTACCCTGGGAATTTGCAACACATTTTTTATTATTGAAAGGGATTCATAGCATAAAACAATATTGGGAACCACTGGCTTAACACAAAGAATAAATGCCTAACAGTTACAGATACATAGATATGGAGTTGCTATCTCACTCGAGGAGGCAGGAAATGACAGGTTTCCTGCTCACTTTGAGCAAAGTTTCAATTTTTATTTGTTTCTGACATAGTAGAAAAGATTCTTATGAATGAATGAATTGAATTGAATAAAATAATAAAAAAGCATCTATTAATTGCCTATGATGGCCACGCACTGTGTTAAGCACTGGAGAGAAAATACAAATGCCCAGGTGGTAGCTACCCTCAAACTTACATTATAGCAGGGAGAGACTCTTGTCCAGAAGTTATAGAGATAGTAAATAGAGTCATAAGGGAGGAGATTGGCACATCCCTTCCTGGAAAATCAGGAGAGTTCATTTGATCATGATTCCAGAATGGGGTTTGGGGTCAGGGGTGTAGTAAAAAGAGTATTGTGAAGGGTAGCTTAAAAGGTACATATGGGGCAGAGAGGCAGCTAGAGATGTTGTCAAGAAGATGGTCAGGGATTAGAGAATGAAGTGAAATGTGTAATAGTAATGAAATTTGAAGATACCTTTGTATTTCCAAGCTAAGAGGTACTTAGCACCTAGTTTCAAATTAAGCCTCTGTTAAAGAAACAGAAGGTATGGTCACCTGTTGCTGATGTACCAGGAAGGGCTAAACAGGGAAGTCCTATTGATGATATGACAGGAAGGGACTGAACAGGGTGAAGCTAATACTGTATTTAAGGAACAGCACAAGCTAGTCAATCAGAATTTCCTAGGGTGAGCATCATGAAGGCAGGTCAGCTGCTGCTGGACTGAAGACTGAACTGAGAATTGAAAAAAACTGAGAAGAGGAATGGGAATTGAAAACTGAGACAGAATTTCTTGGAGCAAGCCACATGGAGGCTGGATAAAGTGATTTTGATTTTGAGAATGGAGCTTATGGTGCTAAGGATTTCTGAGGGCCAGACAGAGATGCTGAGGCTGCTGAGGATTTCCAAGGGCCAGCTGGAGCTGCCAAGGACTTCCAAGGGCCACCTAGAGCTGCAGAAGACTGAGGAAGCATGACTGTGGTGCTGGTATTTTGTACAAATGTTGTGGCTTTGTTAATGTGCATGAATGTTGTTGTGGCTTTGTTAAGCCTTGTCTTCCCAGGAACAGAAACTGTGAAGGATTTGAGATGGACTGGACATTGTGAGCACCAATGTGGAGCAGGAACTGCACTGAGAGCTGGACAAGGAGCTGGGAGCTGTCTGCCTTTGAACCCAGGTGACAGTTTAGTAGATTCAGGTAGGAGCTACCTGCCTTGAGTCAAGATAAAAAGACCTCTCTGTGGACACTTAGTACTGACTGATGAAATTGCCTGAGTAGTGACTGGTGAAATTGTTATTTACTTGTGACTAGGGGTGGATGGCTTTTGTACTTTTCACTACCCCTTAAGAGGGTGCTGAATAGTGACTGTTGAAGTTGTAACTTAATTCACCCCATGGATGGAGAATTTTGACTTTTGTAACTTGTGACCCTTAAGGAGGCCTCCTTAAGGATGATTGAATGATTGAGTTACTAAATGATTGAGTTACTAAATTATTGTACTTTGTTTAAAACTATGTGACCAATTTGGTGAAAATTATGTGGCCATCTTAATGATATGTTGTTGAGTTGTGACATGGTGAATGCTGTATTTTGATTTTCTGTGATAAGTTGTAACATTGTGAATGCTGTACCTTGATTTTCTGTGAATGTTTTTCTCTGATTTGTTATTGAATAGAGCTTGCTATACTATGTAATCAGAACCTTGAAAGCTGTTTACAGCAGCAGTCCTCTGGAAAGCTGCTTGTGCATGGCTTTACAACATGACTAGGGTATTTCAGAAATATTGGTCTAGGAACAATCTGCCAGTCAAAACAAAGGGTATGGATTTTTTTTTAATGACCTCTGAGGTTCTTGATAACTCTGAGATTCTATAATTCTGTGAAATAACATTAAAGTTTTACACTCATATTCTTAGATTGGAGAATATCACAGGAGAACATTTTAGACCTTTCCCTAGGTCTCTGGTGATATGATATGGAGATTGGCACTTGAGAATAATTTCCAAGCAGCCCATGGGCATTGGAGAGGGTCAGGGAGCAAGTGGGTGATGAAGTGGAGAGGACCAGCTAGGAGGAAAAAAATATGAGAATATAGAGGGAGGGAGAATGAGCTGATCTCAACAGAGATGACAAGAAAGTCTATCTGTATTTCAGGGCTGTATAGGTACTGGAACACAGACACAGAAAGACAGGAGTTGTCATTGTTCTTTTTGGAATGCTAGAATTCATTCAATTAAATGTTGGCACCTTGGTCATACAGTGTCTAGAGCCTTAGAATTGGAGTCAGGATGACCTGAATTCAAACCCATCTTCAGACACATATTAGCTGTGCAACCTCAGGCAAGTCATTTGGTGTCTCTGGGCTTCAGTTTCCTCCTCTGTAAAATAGGGATAATAATCGCACCTACCTCAGAGGAATATTGGGAGACTACAATGAGGTAATATGTGTAAAGCACTTTGCATTCCTTAAAGTGCTACATAAGTGCTAGCTATTGTTATTGTTAGCCATTAAGTTAAAGATATGTGGATTAACATATGTATACATTTACATTGGTTGCCACTTTGAATGTAATTGTGAATCAAATGGTTAAAATAAAAGCTAAAAATTGTGGATTGGGGGGATGATATGGAAGTCACAAAGTACCTAATCTGCTTTCCAAAGGGAACTGATAAGTAGTGAATTGGCAGAAATAATATTACTTTTAATGATTTATTATGAACCTAATAGTAAACATCAATGCAAATAACTGGACTTCCTTTGCAAGCATTTACATTTAAATAAATGAATTTCAGTGTTTATAGTGCCATAACTTTTCAGTCACTTCTTCCAAGGTTCTATTGGACTTCTTCAGTGATCCATCCATTCTCATTCACTTTTTCTATTATATGGTCATAATTTATATGCAGTATGAAATTCTGGTAGGTTTTTTTTTTTGCCTTGTGTTTTTATAAAGTCCTTTTCATATTTCTTTGTATTCCTGATATAAGTTGATCATAGTTGTATAATGATAATTCATTACATTAATTTATAACACTTTAACCATTCCTCTTTTGTTGGATAAACATTATTTTCCTACATTCTATTCAGGGATGCCTCTAGAATGTGCAACATTAGCAGCCACTTTGGGAAAAAAAGAATCACTAGTTATTGTGGAGGAGAGATAACTACAAAGAACAGGACTGCAACTTTACCTCAGAAATAGACCCTGATGATCAAAAGGGAATGATAACATCCCAAATGTTCCTTTTTAGAATTCTCTAGGAATGCTTAGCTAAGAATAACTGCCAAGGCCCTGACTACCATGAGGAAATACTGCCATTTATAATTTTTTTTTGAGTCTTACAATAGCACTGTGAAGTAACTACTAAAGTAATTATTATTCTTGTTTTCTAAAAGAAGAAATGGGGGCTTGGAGAGTTTAATTGATTTGCTCACCGTTCCACAATTAGTAACTGGCCAGTGTAAGATTTGAATGCCTCTCTGACTCCTGCCTTTCAGTTTGAGACCTCTAACCACTATACAATATTGCCTCTCTTTAGAGAACTATAGGTCTACTCGTAGCATAGGACCTTCAGATAAATCTCTGGTGTTAAAGGAGAAATAGCTGCTGCCAGAGACAGCTTGGCATAGTGATTAGAGTACTAGATTTGGAGTCAGGGAGACTTGGGTTCAAGTCCTGTGCCTAACCTTCCTTGGCTGAGTGACCCTAGGGCAATCCCTGAACTTGAACCTCTCTGAAACTCAATTTTTACATCTTTAAAATGGAAAAATAATAGCACTTATCTCGTATATCAACTGAAGTTGTTCTGATGTTCAAATGAAGAAATATATCCAAATGCTTGACCAACCTTAAAGTCTTCCAGAAGTGACACTTCGTTATTATTTGTGAAAGGTTTAGCCAAGCACTGAAGTTAAGGCCCCATAGATAATCTCCTTGAAGTACTTGCATACCTCCAGTACCAATCAGCGGCCTTCCCAAGAGCCAATAAAGATGATGATCCCAATTTTAAATTTTAGAAATTTTTAATCATGCATTAATTGTTCACCTTCATCTAGGACGTAAGGTCATCTCTTAACAAACATCTTGAGAAAGCCCAAATTCAAACTCTGAAGATCGAGTTCTTAAGGGAAAAATTGCCGAGTGAGCAACGAAAGTTGCAGATCCCATTTTCATCCCTTTGCTGCACAGTTTGCACTGCAGAGCAACTGCCATAAATCATCTTTGGGCTGTATACAATTAATTTTATGTTCTCTGCCTGTCCTCTTCTACTTTTTAGCCTGGTATCTTTTTATATTTGATTTCTAAGGTCACTCTCAGTTTGAGGGGAAATAGCTGTGCTTAATATTAAAATATCACTGGGTAATATTATAGAAGCAAGTTTTAATAACCAAATGCAGGGTCACCTTTTTCTACAAGTTTTCAAATTAGCTGTCAGTGTCAAAAGAAAAAAAAAGCAGCCCATTGCTCCATAACCCCTTTGAACAGAAGAAGATATAACCTGGGCTGGTTGTAGAACTTCCTGGAAGGGTAAAATGTTTCTCCTACCATCACTTACTCCAACAATAATTCTTTGATTTATTTATTATTACCAAAGAAGTGATTTCAGATGTCATCAGAGTTTCTTACAAATTAATTGATTTGTAGTAATACAGTAAAAAATCCTTTTCTGATCATTTTCAGAATAGCTATTCTTCCAGATGGGAGTCTCCGGATACTAAATGCTTCTAAATTGGATGAGGGAAAGTACATTTGCCAAGGGGAAAATGTCTTTGGTTCAGCTGAAATCCTAGCTTCTGTATTTGTGAAAGGTAAGAGAACCCAGCAGTTCTATCGGAATGCCCTATACATTTCATATACACTTCCCTCCCTATCAGAAAGCTTTTTGCCTATAAACAAAATTATATTGATATTGTACATATGTGCCCCCATAGAGTATTAGGGACATAAGAACAAATATAGACAAATATTATCTTTCTGTTGTTGAGGGAGATCAGAACACTACCCCTAGAATCATGGGACCTGGGTTTAAATCTCATTTCTGATGCTTACTACACAAGCCAAACTCCCTATGACTCAATTTTTTTCATCTATTAAAAGAGAGGGTTGAACTAGGTGTAGGAATTCCCTTCCAATTCTAAATCTGTGAATTTATGATTCTTGAAGAGGAGAGCAGGGAGCACAAGGAGTCTGCCATGGAATGCTAATTTCTTTTTGAATAAAAAGTAAAGAAACAAGGGGCAACTTTTTGAATGTTTTTCATGTTGCCCAAACATAAATATCTACTTTTCATATCTACGTTAAACCCACAAAATTTTCATGATGGCCATTTGAATTTTATCTAGAAATAAGCTGTAGTGAATAGTAATTATCTCCAAAGGGCAAAGGATAGGAGAATGGAGATAGGTATAAGTTGCAATTGATTAAAAACAATGAGTTACTACTTGACATTCTCACCTATAAATGGCAATAACACTCTAATAATGGATAAAGCGGTGAGACTTGACCAAGCTGTTGTAACCATTGGAAGACCTAGGTTCAAATTCTTACTCCAGCACTTAGTAGTTGGGTAACCTTAGACAAATCATTAACCTCTCTCTAGACCTCAGTTTTCTCATCTGTAAAAGTAGAGGAGCTACACTAGATTGTCTGGAAGTCCTTCCCAGCCCTTTATTTATGACCCTATGATTTCATAATCTGTCAAAAATACTTTAAAGAAAATCACATTTTACAAATGTGACCTATCTTCATTATCATCATCATCCTAAAACAGTCTTAATAAATGATTAGTGACTGATTGTCTATCAAGAGTCATTTATTAAATGCCTATGATATGTCAGACATACTGTCAGACTTTTCCTGTAGCTTCTTTTGGAAATAACAGTGATGCTTTTTCATGACATCTGTTCTTCCCAGGCATAATCAAAATGAGAACTAGATGTCGTATATATTTATACACTAATATGATGAATATGTCATAATTCAAAAGCAACAGAGACAAATACTTGAAGCAGGCAACATCAAATAGCAATATCTATCACAACAAAACTAGAAACATGATGTAATCCTTTTATGCACGTATTTCAATGGATAATTAGGAGATAGTATGGCCAGGGCATGTTTTGGTTTACCTTACAGACCTTCCCACAATAAAATTTGATTAACCGGGACACTGACTTTTTGTGGGGTTCTAGATTGTCTCTAAGGTCCTTTCCATATATTCCTTTATGATCCTATGATCTTATAATCTTTCCAAACCATTTTATGCACTCTTAAGACCATTATAAATGTGACCTATCATTATCAATGTCATCATCAGCCAGTCCTGGTATATAGATGCTTAATAAAAGCTGGACTGTCAGTCAGTGAAGCATCATTTATTAAGCTCCTACTGTGTAGCAAGCACTGTGCCAGACTTTTTCTGTAGCATCTTTTAGAGCAATAACTCAGTTTTTATGAGAGACACAGATGAGATGAAAGCAAACTGGTGTTATTCCTCAAAAAAGGAAATTTTTGGTGGTTACCACAGATTCAAAGTTTTCTATACCTTGTCTATCTACAGATCTCTAAAATCAGCATTGATACAATTCATAATAATTACCCTGAAGCAGTGCAAGATCCCAAATAATCAAAGACACATTCAATTATATTAAGTACAAGCTATTTACTAAAAAAGTAGGGAATTGTTGTTCAATTGTTTTCAGTCATGTCTAAAACTTTGTGATTCCACTTGGAGTTTTCTTGATAAAGGTACTAGAGTGGTTTGCCATTTCCTTCTCAAGCTCATTTTTTACAGATGAGAGATCTGAGACAAACAGGGTTAAGTGACTTGCCCAAGGACATACAGCTATTAAGTGTTTGAGGCTGGATTTGAATTCAGGAATATGTGTCATACTGATTCTAGGCATGGTGCTCTATCCACTGCGTCACCTAAAACAGTAAAGAGACCAACATCCTTGTAAAATATATTCCATGACAGAGATTGAAACAGTTTTTCTTCTTAATCCCTAGTTAACTAGAATCTTTGTTTATCCACAATACCATAATCTGATTAAATGAAGTTTGTGTGTTCTGCTTTCTCTGAAGATATTAGTTTCTCAATTATACTATGCAGAGTATTTAATTTCTTGAGATTTCATATTTAAAATAAGTTTTGTCCTATGGTTTTTTTTTTTGCTCACAATGGCTCCTTAGAAGTATGTCAGATATTAGACAATTTAATCTTTCTGATGCTTTGAGCCGGGAATATCCTTAAAGGGGAACTCTCTGTGGATTTACACAAGTATCATAGTATCACAATATAGTCCAACCTCACATTTTACTCATGGAGAAACTGAATCTGAGTGAGGTGAAGTGAGTTAGTAAGGTCACACAGGTGCAGGATTTTAAGCTAGGTCCTCTGATTCCAAAGCTAGCACAAGCCTCCCAAAATGGGTGAGATCCTATAAGACCAGCAAAGACAGGATTCTCTTGGCCTTGTGATTCTACAGTTATATTAGTACATACCACTGAGCTAGGACAGGAGAATCTTGAGAGAAGAAAAAAATTACCATAGTGATACTAAAGTATGTATTTCATACTCCCCTTTCTCTTTGCCCACAAAAACATAATACCACATTAGATTATTAAAAGAAAAGAGCAGATTGGAAATCCTATGTTGTCTTTCCAATTTAATCCTAGTTTGTAGTACTACATTTCAGAAGGATATAGCATGGCATCCTCTATACCAAAATGCCAAGATGCCAAAGAGTAAGATTTATTTCCATGATTTGCAGCAGGACACTTTTAACTTGGGTTTAATCAATAGTCGGTGTTTTTTTCTTTCTGACAAACCAGTTTAATCATTGTTTTCACTAAATTGAACAGTTATTCAGGCTTCATGTAGCAGTAACATTTATTAACTCACTTCTCTCCTCTTCTGGAATAAGTGGCATTTCCTAATTAAGTGGATGTTGACCAAGTGAACTACACAGTGGGATTGCCATTATATAGTGAATGTATCTAATACAAAACTGCATTTGGGAAGCAAATAATTTATCTTATCAGTGTTCTGTTTATTTGAATTAACAATTTGAAAGTATAGTATTTATGTGCTTTCAACAACTGCACTATGTATACTGGGCAGTGCTTCATGGAAATCAGTCTCACCATTTTTTCCTTCATGTGTTGTCACAGAACCTACGAGGATAGAACTTACTCCCAAGAGGACAGAGTTAACAGTGGGAGAAAGCATTGTCCTCAATTGCAAAGCCATTCATGATGCCAGTTTGGATGTCTCTTTCTACTGGACTTTGAAGGGACAGCCTATCGATTTTGAGAAGGAACGCGGACATTTTGAAAGCATCAGGGCCGTAAGTGAAACACATTTTTATTTTTGTATGTATCACAAATTTCAGTGGACAGTTTTCCCCATCTATTAAATTAAAATAAAGACAGAAAATAACTGACTCAAAATAACAGCTTTAGTCCATATTTTAGAATTATAGAAAACATTCAAAATAATGATAATTATTTAGGGACTGTTATGTGAAATAAATGATACTTGCTTTCCCAATGGATATAAAAACTTTAATTTGAAATTATTTAGCACATTAGCATATATCTTACATTATATTACCATTTCTTACCTTAGAGTATGAATTGAAATAATAATGGGAAAATGTATACATTAAATAGTCTTTGCATCCCTTCCTAGAAATTATAATTTTTAAAAATTGAATAATTTCTTAAAAGTTGCAGTTTTACCATAAAATTTGTGATCTGAATACCTTATGGGTGGCATGTGTCTTACACAAACATTTGTAATCATTTAGTTTTTTGATCCTGCATTCTTTTTCTCATCCTGTCTATTATTTCTCTACATCACAAGTAACAAAATGATTCAAACTGTTTCCTGTTCCACGTTGTCCATTACTATTTGGGATGATCTTCTAAATTAAACTTTAGCTTTATATGTGAAATAGCAAATTAGAATACTTCAGAAAGACAGGGTTAGCAGTAGAATTTAGCTTTCTTCATGACAACAAAAAGACATTCTGGTTGGAAATGTCTCTTCTAAATGACTAAAAAAATAGTTCAAATTAAGCATTTTGATTAAAGTCCTACTGCTCCATTAATATCAGCAATCTGTTGGTTAGGAGCAGTTTATTCATTCCTTAATTTTCTCTTGTTTTTTAGATACCATCATAGTTTCTAAATGCCAATATAACATGCTCTTGGTTTGTTTGTTTCAAGAAATTTGATTATCTGTTTATTATCATAAAATGCATGTGTTAGCTATTTTTCAATTTTAATTATCCTTGATATGATTCATCAGAGGGAAGTAATACCCCAGAATATTCATTTCACCCTGGTTCAACTTTTGATCATGGAGTAACATATAAATCGAAAACTGCCACTGTGCCATTCAAGAGACACAGTCAACTTTTGAAATAAAAGGAATTTAATTCATGATGAATAGACCTATTGATATTTCTGCTCTCTTAAATTATCCTCATTGTTCTGTTTTTCCTCTTCCTTTTCATTGAAATAATAACTCCATAGACCAATGAGTGGAATGTTATGCCATGAATCTCATGAAACTGAACTGGGGAAATTTGACAGTCCTGGACTGAAAATTTATTTAAGTGTTATTCTATTTTATAATGAAAATACATTATAGTAAGGGACATAGGTATATAAAAGGGAAACCCTAAAGTCTAAAAGTTAATGTGTACTTTCTGTTAACAGGTACCCCATGAATTTTTAAATAATATTTGGGTAGAACAATGAACTTTATGATGAAATTAAGTCAATCCTGATTATTCCCCTGTGGTAGTCATACAACCCTAGTTTAATAACTTTCATTTGTGTCAATAAACACTTTGGAAAACTGTTAGAATCCTGGTTTTCAGGATAACAGTAACGGTCAGGTCAAGCTATTAACAAATATTATCATTGTGTTTTAGGGAACATGGTTTGATCACTTGACATATAAGCTAATATAGCAAGAAACCATGATATAGTGTGCAGTTGAGAAATGGAAGAGCAAGAACTTTTTATATTCTTGTGAAGTAAAAGAAAATAGATACCAAGAAGAAAATTTGAGACTCATCTTGATGCAGTTAGAATAATGAATGAAATGTGTATATCAAGCCAGACAATAAGGAAACCTAGAAATTGGATTTATATAGCACATGTAAAATCAGAATAGACATTGGCCTGCCTGTACAGTGTTAAAACTCATAATATTTTAGTGAAAAAAGGCAGTGACTTTGGGTTTAGTTTAATATAAATCATAAAAATAGTAGTTTTGGATTTGTTTCACCTTTCAATTCAAATGTTGCTATCTTATAAACATAGTGGGCATTGGGTATATGTTCCACTCAGCTGTCAAACTGATCTTAAAGCATGAGTCTTATGCTATCATCTTCCCCATTCAATAAATTCTGGTATCTCTCCATTAATTTGATCTCTAAGATCAAATATAAAATCCTCTATCATTTAGCCTTTAAAACCTTCACCTTTTTCCTATCTTTCAAGCTCTCCACATATTCTAGCCTCAAGTGAAACTCCTTGTTTTTCCTTACCCAAGACTTTCCATCTCCCAACTAATCATTTTCACTGGAACCCCTCCCCTCCACCATGCCTGGAATTCTCTCCCTCCTCCTCTCTGTGTTTTGGCTTCCTTTAAGTACCAGATAACATCTTACCTTCTACAAGAAGCCTTTCTTGATCCTCCTTCATTCTAATTTCTTCCCTCTGAATCTTCTCCAATATGATTATATATATATATATATATATATATATATATATATATATTGCCTTTGTGCATGGTTGTTTGTATGTTGTCTCTCCTATTATATACTGTGATCTTGAGATCAAGCATTGCTTTAGGCCTTTATTGTAGTCTCTGTTCTTAACACAATGGCTGCCATATGGTAGAGTCTTCATAAATTATTATTGTTGGGCTTTCTAAAACTGAGAGACTATTAATGTTTGACATTCCAATGTGTTTTGTTATAGTTCATATTAAATAACTCTGTACTTCAATTAGAGATAATAATTAAGGATGTATCAAACTCAGAATATCATAGAGAAAGCAGAGATGAGGATGGAGAGAATCCCAGACAGCCAGTGAAAATGTCTGAAATCATGAGACAGAGTGTCTCGTGAGAGGAACAGCAAGAAGGCCAGTGAAAGTAAATTGAGAAAATTGTTTCTTGGGTTGCACATTAGTTCTGTATCCCATTTGGAAAACTCTGCTATGCCTTCAATGGCCCTAAGCTGCTATCTGCCACAAAACTCACTCTTAATGCCAGGCCAATGCTAATCTTTTTGCCTTCCCTACTAGATTATCCCTAATTTATTATATGTGTGTATATATGTATATATATATAGATACATTTATATAGGTATATAAAGAAGATTTATGTATATATGTTTATATATACACATATAGAATGTATCTATATATAAATATATTTATATATACATATATACATATTCGTACACGTAGGTATGTTTGTATATACATACTCCATAAACATACTGTATAGATAAATATTTATACATGTTTATGTATCTATATAGATATATTATACATATTTTCCAAATGTTCATATGGACCATTTTTACCCAACCTGTGACAGAGCTTTCCGAACTTGTATTATTAGTCTGATCAGTCATAGTCAGACACACTCTACTTTGACCTCAACATAATGATGTCATTTTGGTCATCTTTGAGAGCAGAGGACAGCAACCAATGACATATATCATATATATGTATGCGTATATGTGCTTGTGTGTATGAACCCTAAATCCAACTCTAACCCTAACCTTAAATGCATGCTCATACACTTGAGTCCTGTAGACAGCATTACGCCAGGGTCAAGCTTAGGGGATAATCTCATTATCTATCTCCTATCTAACCACATCTCTGGCCTTACACACAAATATGTCAGCAAAGTCTTTTCCAGTTTGGACTTCCCTTACATTTCTTTTTTTCATGGATCCCATATTCAAATAGTTATTGCCAAGTGGTCAAGCTTCTGGTGATAGACCTCACCAGGTTTAGCTAAGCTGGTCCTCAGAAAATAGACATAATCTGTTGCCAATCCAATAGATTAAGCTTTTCTAGCATAGGGAAACTTGCCTTAGCTTCCACAATAAAATATTAGCATGGTGCTTTATAGAGGCATAAAGCAATAAAAGGCCATTGATCATGAAGGCCTAAATTTAAAAATACAGTCTAATTGCTTTAGGAGGTCAGAAAAGGGGAAAAAATAAACATGGTCTAAAAGATTGAGGGAGACTTCATGAAAGAAATGAAACTTGTTTAGTAGCTGAAAGGACAGATAGAATTTCAATAAGTAGAGAGGAGAAGGAGGCAGCTAAGTGGCACAGTAGATAGAATGCAGGATCTAGAGTCAAGAAGATCTCAGTTCAAATCTGACCTCAAACACAAGCTGTATGACCCTAGGCAAGTTACTTAACCCTGTTTCCCTCAGTTTCCTCATCTATAAAATGAGTTGGAGAAGGAAATGGTAAACTACTCCAGTATAGTTTTAAGAAAACCTTCAATGGGGGACAGCTAAGTGACCCAGTAAATAAAGCACAGGCCCTGGAGTCAGGAGGACCTAAGTTCAAATCCGACCTCAGATCCTTGACATGTACTAGCTGTGTGACCTTGGGCAAGTCACATTAACCCCAATTCCCCTGCCTTCCCCCCTCCAAAACGAAAAAGAAAAAGAAAAGAAAACCTCCAATGGGATCCCAAAAAATCAGATTACACCTGAAATACAGCAACAAAGGGCAAAGAAGGAAGGCTGATAGGGGCAAGGAAAAGAAGTAAAGGTGAGCATGAGTCCAGTGAATGCCATAATAGTAAAAGAAACTTGTGTGATTGGGGCAGAGGCTTTTGTTGAGGAACAGTGAGATATTAAACCAGATACCCAGATTGGGGCTAGGCAATGCAGTAATGCCTCTCCTATTAGAGGAGTTTAATCAGGATTTGTAGGTAGACCCCCAAGGCAATTTATATAGCATCATAGATTTACAGGTAGAAGGAACCTCTCAGCCTGTCTAGTCCAAATTTTACAAATGAAGAAATAAGTTTGGGGAAGGTAAATGACTTGTCGAAGGTCACTCATATAGAAGGCATCAGAGACATGATTTGAACCCATGTCCTCTAACTCCAGAACTAGTATTCTTGGGCAAGTCACACTTTCTTAGGTAATTAAGTAGGAGAGCAAATAGAGCATTTATCTTGGAGTAAGGAAGACCTGGATGTGGTCTCCGACACTAGCTAGCTACATGAGCCTAAGAACATCACTTAATCTCTGTCTGTCTCAGTTTCTTCAACTGTAAAATGGGGACTATCCTCACAAGGCTCCTGTGAGGATCAAACAAGGTAATATTTGTAAAGCACTTAGCAGAGTGTCTGACATGTAGTAATTCTTAATAAAGGGTTGTTTCCTTCCTTTCCCTTTCCCTTCCTTTGTCCTCAGTTTCCTCAACTGTGAAAGGAAAGGATTAGATTAGATGGATTCTGAGGTCCCTTCCCTTTCTAGATCTGCACTGTGAGACTATGAAGATTAGCTTTGGGCTCTATCCATTAGACTCTTTTTTCTTCTCCATTTTCATGTGAGATAGCTGTATTTCAGAGGTTGATCTCAAAAATCAAAGAGTAAATACAGTGTTCAACTTGAAACATTCTCTTTGCCCAGTAGATATTAAGAATGTGAAAATAAATAAAATTAGAGGAATCCAGGTAAAGGTTGAACTCACAAGACCTCAACAAGGAAAATCTACTTCTGGATTCTTAAGTGTGGCTCGGACTGCTTTCTCTGTTTACCTTTGAAAATTATAATCTTTTTTTTCCTTTCAAAAATCTAATTGCAATTCTTCATGTCTCTAAACTTCAAACTGATTTTCTTTAGTGTATTCTTTTTGAATTACTTTTGAAGTTCCCCCAAAAGTTAAAGTTGACATGGAATGAAGAAGCCAGGTTCTTTGAAGATTTTGTCTACTGAACTAGACAGAATCTTAAGGGACCATACATATAAGCCAGTCTAACCCCGCCCTTTTTTCAGGCAGAAAAATCCTCTACAATAACTACCTAGACAAGCTGTCATCTGGCCTCTGATCATATAATTACAGAAAACTCAACACCTCAAGAGAAAACCTATTTCATTTGGAGGCAGCTCTAATTATTTGAAAGTTTCCCAATCCCATGGAGCCATGATTTGTTTTTCTGTCATTTTTATCCCTGGAAAAAGGTAGGTAAGTCTTATCCTACCTGAGAGGCAGCCATAATGGATAACTCCCTGTGATTAGAGATTTTTTTTAATCATTATATTTATATCCTCAGTGCATAGCACAATTCCAGATACATAACAGGTATTTAATAAATTTGCTGATTGATTGGATTGAGTAACTGATTGATATCCATAAGCTAATTTCCTGTTGAAGTTCCTCTGACTGCCAATCAAATTCTATGCTCAGTGTTTACTCCCAGCTGTGTCCCTATGCATAAGCCAAAGCTCCCAAGGGCTCTCCTATTCCTTCTAGGCAAGAAGAGAAAACATTAGATACCCTTTAGATACAACTCCTCTTCAGTCCATGGTTCCTGACATGTCAATAAATTACATTCTGCCAGAACTTTATTGCTGAGTGTGTATGTAATTCTCCATGTCTACTAAAGGATTATTCCTCTTTCCTACTTCTACTCTAGTAGGTTTAAGACAAAATCATACCCTGGTCAGTTCAAACTTTATATCAGAGAAAATGGGAATGGGGGAAGGAAACACTGTCTTTTGTAAAAGAGCAAATCAGTTTTTAACTGAGGAAATCCTACCTTGTTAGCAACAGAAATCCACCTCTCCAATTCAATTACACCGTCACTTACTAAATATTTTACCAAACATCAAATAAAATGTATCTAAATAGTACATATCAAACCCAATTTCAATCATATGATCATAATTATATCATTTCTTAATTTCCTTCCTAGATCTTACTTTCCATCTCCATTTACATAATGTCATTTGTTTTTATTTCTATTTCTACAATTGTCTCCTTTCCTTGTTCCCCCAGTTTTTGTTTCTGTTGCTTCAATATATAGCAAGAAAAATCATACAAATAATTACCCCAAAACAAGGGAACATAATACCTACCCTCTATGCCCTCCTAATTATGTTATTTTATGACAATTCTCATTTTCAAATATTTATAAATGTTATCATCATAAGTATAAAACTTATATATTTGCTTTTAAAAATGTATTTCTTTTGGGGGGGGGGCGTTAACAAGCTTACTTTAATCAAACAAACATATATCATTTACCTAGCTCAGGGGAAAAAGGTCAGCACCCCAAACTTCAGAGTATACAGACAGTAGTTTCAAAACAGAGAAACAAACAGATCAAGCAGACAGGCTTCCAAACTGTCCAACCATTACATCAATACCAAATCACAATTACCAGAGAGGGAAGCATCAACATCTGGGTTTTCAAAGCCGGGGGGGGGGGCAGGGGGGGCTCTCAACAACGGCTTCCCAGAGTCTCATCTGGTCAAATCACACAACATTCTCAAAGTGAGTCCCAAAGCAAAGCCTCAAATCAGGGACTATATAGTCTTCTCCTGGCTCAGAGAATGTAACCACCCTCTTGACCCACTGCCCAATCACACGGCATCAAGGTGTGGGCATTCCTGAAAACCAAGCCTCCTACCACAGGCTCCATGTGACCACATTCAGCCTATTAGGAGGCAGAGCATATTTTATTTATTTTTTTTTTTCAGAAAAGAGAATCATTCCAGATTACTATAAAATAAACACATAAAGGATTTGGAGATTGGTCTACTAAAGTACACAGAAGACTTACATAGCTTAAATTTCACAGTACTTCTTTTTTTTTTTTATTTGAAACATTTAATGTTAAGACCTCAAATTTCAGATCCATTTCCTTCCTCCCTTGTCACCCATTCCCTCTTGGGAGATAAGTAATTCAGTATATGTTGTACATGTCTAGCTATGCAAAACATTGTCATAGTAGATATATTGTACAAGCCTGCTTATAATTCCCTCCCACTCATCCCACCCCCCACCTGGTCCATTCCCTACATGATCCTGTCCCTCTTCTATAGTGGGTACTTCCAACCAACCCTCACCCCAAGATGCCCTCCCATCCATCATCCCTCCTCTCATCCCCCTTCCCCCTATCCTGCTGCAGGTTGAGATATCCCATTTAGTATGTATGTCATTCTCTCCCTGAACCAGATTCAAAGCGAATGTGGTTTTGCCTTTTTAGCCTTCCTATTCTCTCCCTCCCTTGCAACCACTTCCCCTTGCTTCTTCTACATGAGATAGTTTACCCTACCCTGTCTCTCCCCATCTCCTCTTGACACTTTCCTCTCTCACCTCATAATTTCATCCCTTGAGTATTCTCCCTTCCCAACAAATTCAACCTATGCCCTCTATCCATATATAACCGTAACCATATACACACACATTCACATATGTATTCATATGACCACACACCCTTCTTCCATTATTTTCATAGTGAGAAAGATATCATTCACAGTTATTACTTTTCCATATAGGAATGTAAATAGTTCAACTTTGATAAGTTCCTTTTGATTTCTTTTCCCTGATTACCTTCTCAGGCATCTCTTGCTTCTTGTGTCTGGATGTCAAATTTTCTATTCAATTCTGGTTTTTTCCTCAAGAATGCTTGAAAGTCCTCCATTCCACTGAATGACCATATTTTCCCCTGAAAGAAAATACTCAGTTTTGCTGGGTAGGTGACCCTTGGGTTCATTCCCAGTTCTTTTGCCCTCTGGAATATCGTATTCCATGCCCTTTGATCCCTCAGTGTAGAAGCTGCCAGGTCCTGGGCTATTCTGATTGTGTTTCCACAATATTGAAATTGTTTCTTCCTGGCTGCTTGTAGTATTTTGTCCTTGATCTGGGGATTCTGGAACCTGGCTATAATATTCCTGGGAGTTTTCTTTTGGGGATCTTTTTAAGGAGGTTATCGGTGGATTCTTTCAACCTCTATTTTGCCCTCTGGATCTAAAACATCAGGGCAGTTTTCCTTGAGAATTTCTTGAAGGGTGATTTCTAGGTTCTTTCTTTGATCATGGCTTTCAGGTAGTCCAATAATTTTTAAATTGTCTCTCCTGGATCTATTCTCCAGGTCAGTGGTTTTTCCCATGAGATATTTCACAGGCATTCTTCTCCTCATTGCCCTTTTGGGCCTCCTTTGCCAAATGGCAAATGAGTTAGTCTATTTTTTAAGTTATTTCCCTCAGTCAGGCTGTTGACCCTCATTTCATACTTTTCCTGCATCCTTCTCATTTCTCTTTCCAGTTTTTCCTCCATTTCTCTTATTTGATTTTTAAAGTCCTTCTTAAGGTCCTCTGTGGCCTGCAAGCCGCTCATGTTTTCCCCTGGGGCTTTTAGAGCAGAACTTCTGACTTCACAGTCCTTTTCCCGCTTTATGCCCCCAAAATAGGAGTCTAGGGTTGCATTTTTCTGTGTCCTTTGCCTTGGCATGTTGCCACTTAATTGCTTGACTTTTGGGCTTGTTGCCACACTATGGCTTTAAGGCCAGATAGAGGAATTTTCGTCCCGAACGTGTGGGGGGCAACTTCCGTTTCTGGCAAGCTGTAAACCCACCCACGACTTCCACCCTAGATCACAATCCAGATCCAGGGAGGTTAAAGCAAGAGTGATTACCCCCCAAGACTGATTGCTGGACCTCCCTACAATTAATTCACAGGCCAGGAGCTGGAGCTGCCTCTGAAAACTACAAAATGGCATGTCTCTAGCCCCTAGGGGAGGAAGCTGACGCATTCCCCAAATACAGGTCCCAAAGTCCATAGGACACTAACCACTTACTTTGTCCTAGGCATGTCTATGTTGATAATTCTGGAGTCGCCACAGCTGCTGGTGTTCTGGGGTCTCTCTAGCTGGCTGCTGGCCCTGCCGCCCTGGGGATAAAACCTCAGCTCATGGGGACCTGGGCTTGGCTCCGGCGCTCTGCGCGCTGCGTGATGCTGGCTCCCAGACCGCTGCACTGGTCCTTCCTGCAGGGCCGCTGGGCTGACCTCAGCAGGAGGTTAGCTTCTCTGTGTCATTCTGTGGGTGCTGGGGCTCCAGAAGTTGTTCAGAGTCCCCTTTTACATAGTTTGTGGGGAATCTGGGGGCAGAGTGGCTTGGATGAGCTGTTTCTACTCCGCCATCTTGGCTCCGCCCCCCTAAAAATGTATTTCTAACAAACTTTCTATTAAAAGCAAACTATCCATTGATGCATTTTAAAATATTTTATTTTGAATTTCTACCATTTTAAAACTTTTTTGTTTGGTATCAAAGCATTGATATCAAATATCATACTCTAAATGCATACTAACCATTGAAAGTGGAAGAATTCTTAATACGATGGTACCTCAAAATCTCATTTCAAATTCTTAAGCCTTTCATTAACTCCAGTTATTTCTCAAAATTGCTTTCCAGTTTTCACTACTATTGATGTTATTGTTATCAGAGGGTTTAAAATGTAGAGCAATTTGCAAACATTAAAGTACTATATAAATGGTAGCTATTATTCATACTTTCATTTAAAATAACAATAGTGTTTTTTTGTTTTGTTTCTTCTTGATCTATTTTTTGTTTTGTTTACAAAAATTGTGATTCCTCTCAGTAAAGGGAATTTCTTCCCCTAAGGAACTTCTAAAAATCCAAACCAGCACTTTCTCTGCATTGTATAGTCTTAGACAGTTGTATTGAAGTTCTGCAAGTTAAATGATCTGCCAAGGGTCAAACAGTATCAAAACATTAAATGCCTTGCTCCCTTAGCCAGGAAGTGTGAGTGGCCAGACTTGAGCCCAGGTGGTACCTGCTTTGGGGCCAGCTCTCTAGCCACTATGCCCTACTGGAGTTATTATATTCCATTTTACAAGCAGGTAAGCTAAATCCTAGAAAGTCTTTCCTGCTAATTGGGATGATGTCAGTTGTTCATAAAGCAAATATGTGTGCCTTACCAATAAGGATTTATGAAGCTAGAGAGTATCTGCAATGTTGGTGTACTCTGATGAATCAATATTGATGCAAACCATGCCCATAAACCTAGTCATCTGCCTCACAGACCCCATAAATCAAACTCTCTTACTGTAGTTTTAAAAATACCTCAAGTACACAACACTAGGATGTTGCAAGGTGTGTTTGAGTCCCCATGTCTCTCCTCTTTCTTTGGACAGCTGAGCAAACTCTCCTTTCATTTGTCAATCTCATACCCTGGGGAAAAGGTGGATTGGAATCTTACCCTGTATAAGATCAAATGATTAATGATTTAATGAATTCTAAAACAAACAAAAAAACCCAAAACAAAACAAAACAAAAAAAAAACAGGGGCGGCTAGGTGGCGCAGTGAGTAGAGCGTCAGCCCTGGAGTCAGAAGGACCTGAGTTCGGATCCAGCCTCAGACACTTATCTCACACACAAACAAAAAAACCTAGCCGTGTGACCTTGGGCAAGTTACTTAACCCCAATTGCCCTTCAAAAAGAAAAAGAAAAAAAAACAACAAGAGAATGTCGCGAAGATCTTAGAGCACAGGCAGTTTCACAGAGGGAGCCCTCTGTCTATTAAGCCAAATGATACCAGTCCCCAAACACAAAATTCAGCAATGACAGGGAAAGTAAGTGAAAGAAGCTGTCACAAGGTAATTCTTACATAAGAAAGAACTGAAGACCAATTCACAAATTACATAAGTGGAACCAAGTGAACAATAATGACTATAATGATGTAAATAAAAAGATCACTAAAAGGAAACTGAACTCTGAATAATTGAAAAACCAGTGAAAGTCCTTAGGAAATTAAGTATTACATGGCCCTTCCTCCTTTATGGAAGAGAATTAGAGGACTATTTGGATAGAATATTGTATACGTTGTTAAATGTGATTTGGGCCTGGAAGATTTTGGTAAGTCTTTTTTTTTTTCTCTGTCACAAGGGAAGTTTCATTAGGATCGGGGAAGAGAAGACATGCACATCAAAATGAGTATTATGCAAAGACAAAAATCAACAATAAATATATTTTTCAAAAGAAAAACAACTTGAACAGCATTCTTAAAAATAACTTCCTACTAGCTTGTCTCTTCAGATGCTATGTGGGTGTATTTTCCCAAAACTCACTCTGCTAGCTGCTATTTTGCTTCTGTTTTACAGTGTGCAAAGCCTTTTGTACTGACTTTATATTTTTCAGTCTTTTTAGGACTTTTTTATAGTGTATTCCAAATTAAAGACATTGCATTACTCTGTCTTTTACTACTGAATAGTAAAGGAGACAAGGGATGCTGAAAAGTGTGTTTGAACCCTTCCTTGGAAGAGTAGAGAACATTGTTACATTCTGCAATTAATTCCTGTGTATTCTCATTTCACCTATCCCCTGCAGTATTTTATTTAAATATTTGTTTAATTGACATGACTGATAAACTGAACTTAAAATTAGTCTCCACATAATAATCCATCAGACATACAAAGCCTGACTATAACCATGGACTGACTCTCCCATTTTAAAAATTATTGATGACCAAAGAAAATGTAATAATTTTATTCTGGTGTGATTCTAGAAATATTCAGTCACCAATAATCTTTATTCCTTTTCTTTTACCTGACTTTAGTAGTAGCACATGTCTATGAATGGCAGATAGAAGAGTTGAAAGTCAGCATGGCAGATTGAATAAAATTCTGGACTTGGAGTTAAGAAGAGTTGGTTTTTATAAATAGCATCAGACACTTACTGTGTGACTCTGGACATGCCACTTAACTTTTTGAGTCTCAGGTTCCATTTATAAAATAGGAAGAATGATAGCATGGGGTTGTATCAAATGAGAATAGTATATAAAGCACTCTGAAAACTTACAGTATGAGAGAGAGAGAGAGAGAGAGAGAGACAGAGACAGAGAGAGAGAGACAGAGAGACAGAGAGAGACAGAGACAGAGAGACAGAGATCTTTACATAAATCAGAAACCAATTATAATGGATAGACATGGATAAAACCTCTTACTATTACTACATTACTATTATCCATTTTATGTTTTGCTATGTACTTCATATAAATACATGATATATCAAGATACTTTGAAATGAAGTTTTAAGGTTTAGGTATTATATGCAAAAGGAGTTGTTCTCTTCATATGTGCACTACTTTAATGGATGAAATCCTTATAAACTAACATTATTTGGGATTTGGGTTGTTATAAAGCAATGTTTTGGTGCTTAACTTCAGTGTTTTGGAGAGAAATTTCAATACAAGTATTGTGATCAAGCTATCTACTTTTATTATGCCCCAAGTAATTTTTAAAAAGTATCTTGAGAGAGGCTTTCACTTTTAAGTCACATCTTCGCATTACTTCCAGTTTCTTTTGTCCTGTGTTCTAATGCAGCTATTATGTATAGAGGTTGCCTGTGCTGTAGGCTATCTAGCTTTTCAAAATATTCTCGTCTGCTTTCAGATGCTGTTCTTGATCGTATTCCAAAATCTCTATGAATCTTATTAACTTCATGTTAATAACTGAGCAGGTTTTTTCACATTGATGTCTCATTTCTTTATTTTCCCAAAGGAAAATTTGAGAAGCTTCTCTAATGGCACTCTTTGATTCATTTGCCTTGCTAATCCACAAATTTCTCTTCAATTAAAGAAGAGTAAAGGCCAACTTACTGAACTCAGAAAGCATGAAATTCTTATCTCTGCTGAGGAGACTTGAGACTTTGTGGAGTACTTAATCAATATCTAATCTGTGAGTTCAGAGTGCGATCCTAGAATGCATTCAACTTCACAGAACCCCAATAACCACACCAGGGTGGATCATTTAAAATAAATCTCATTTATCATAATGTTGCTTTTGGTAGAATATTGTTTTAATGAGCTATGTGGAAGTTGCTCATGAGAGTTGCATAAATGGCTGTCACTACTCAGAGTTTTTGTGATGTCAAGTTATACATTCCTAGCAAAGGTAACATTTCTAGATTTTTCCAAAATAAATCTACAGACATCTTGCTTATTATTTTGCATAAATATTTGTGCTTTATATCAATTTATTTGATGCTTATGGTTTTCTGGAGGTTATGTGTCATAAAAATTAACTCATGTACTAATCTTCAGGGTCAACAAAGGAGTGTCCTGTATGGCATTGTGCAATATTATTCATGGGTTGCTTCCTTAATCTGGAGACAATTTTTAGAACATGAAGTAATTAGGAACACAAGTACTAAAATTCAGGACCAATTTCCTCTTTCAAATTCATCCCTTCCACATCCTCTATATTCTCACAAAACACGTACATCAATATTAAACAAGCAACATTAAATAGATATATTGTTTTGCCCATGCTGAGACTTCTGAAGTCATTTTTGGGATGGAAATAAACTTGCAGAGAAGGCTGAGGTAAGCTGAGGTTAGGGAGCAAAGCAGGAGGGAATGCATGAGTTTCTAACTAGATATGTCTTTAGCAGCAAGACATATACTTGGAATTAATTTTCAATTGAATTCAACTTGAGTTCATTAATAAAGGTTATTCAACCAAAACTAGTACATTGTTAGATGGTGATTTGACTAAGAGAATTGAAAAATAACCTTTAAATTATATTGTTTCTCCTTATACTCATTCAAGCAAATAGCATAAAGCTAAAAATGCTTTATTACAGTAGATCACATTAACAAGGAAAGGAAATAGTTCTACTAAATATTACAGTTATTATTATGTAATAGAAATGGGGGGGCATCTAAGAGATACTACTTGATATTTTTGTTGTAGTTTTTGTTGTTTCTCATTTTAGTCATTTTGGACTCTCATGACCCCATCTGGGGTTTTCTTGGAAAAGATACAGGAGTGGTTTGCCATTTCCTTCTCTAGTTAATTTTATAGATGATGAACTGAGGCAAACAGGGTTAAGTGACTTGCCCAGGGTCACACAACTAATAAATATCTGAGGTTGCATTTGAACTCATGAATAAAAAGTCTTCTTGATTCTAAGCCCAGTGCTCTATCCACTTCACTGCCTAGCTGCTGATTATTGTAGTTCACACCATGAATGTCTATACACACATACATATATGTTTGTATAAGTATGTATATGCAAACATATATATATATAATATATATATATATACACACATTAGATTTTGAAATATTTAAGGCTAGTGGTGGTATTTACATTTCTGCTTTCCATGGAAATATTACCATTCACTTTGTTTAGTTACTGAGGGTTGTCAGAAGGTCATTGATTCTGCAGTCATTGTTGGAACCATGTCATATTCTTTGTTTTGAACTTGTCACATTAAAAAACCATTCATTGAACCCTTTTGATAAATTTCTCTCTGCTGGCTTCAAAATAGCTTAAGGGGATGTCAGGAGACTTAAGTGTTTCAATGGGAATGTTTCCATTGGCTGCTGAGGAAATTAAGTGTCAGTATTTTTGGAGAATCTTTTTCATATTCTCCCAAAAAGCAGGATTATGAAATCTAAGGATTAAAAAGGATTTAAGAAGTCAACTATGTCCAACTAAGTATTAATTTCCTGTAGAATATTGAATATTGAGGAGGCTAGGTAGTGGAGTGAATAGAACACTGGCCCTGGAGTCAGGAGGACCTGAGTTCAAATCCAGCCTCAGGCACTTAACACTTACTAGCTATGTGACCTTGGTCAAGTCACTTAACCCCAAATGCCCTGCCTTACCCCCTCCAAAAAGAAAAAAAAAGAATATTGAATACTCCAGTAGCACAGAGTTGACTTCCTGGAGAGGCATCCTGGAAGTCATCAAGAAGAAGGAATATCTATTTGTCAGGATTAAATTGTCAAGAAGGAACTATTGTTCCATTCTCAGTCAACAGTGAGTCAACAAGCATAGATTAAGCACTTGTTATGTGCCAGGCACTGGGCTAAATTCTGGGGCTACAAAGAAATGCCCCAAACAGCCCTTGCTTTCAAGGAATTCACCATCTAATGGAGGGATAATTTATAAACAGTTATGTACAAACAATACATATGCAAGATAAATTGTAGACAAGTCAACAGAGGGAAGGCACTAGCATTAAAGGGGAGTGGGAAAAGGTCCTTATAGACAGTGAGATTTTCACTGGAACTTGAAGGATGGTAGGAAGTCTGGGAGACAGATAAGAAGGGAGAGAAGTTTAGGCATAGAGGACAGCCAGGAAAAATGCACAGTTGAGAGATGGTATCTTATTCAAGGAAAAGCAAGGAGATCAACATCACTAGATTGCATATCAGGGTGGCAAGGAGGAAGAGAGTGAGTAAGGTATAAAAAGAAAGGAAATGTAGGAAAGGATAGCCTTATGAAAGGCTTTGAATACCAAAGTGAGGATTTTATGTGTAATCCTACAGGTAATAGGGAGCTACTAGCATTTATTGAATAGGAGGGCAACAATCAGATGTATACTTTAGGAAGGTTAATTTGACTAATGAATGGAGGACAGACTGAAGCAGGAAGAGATTGGTATGATAATCCACTGTGAGTTAACTTAGAGGCACCCTGAGGTCCCTTCTGAAATTCTCTGGTTTCCTGATTCCATTTTTATGCAATTATTAACTTCATCCACCTTCAAATCAAAGTGCCTTACTGGAATAACTCTGGGTCCCAGGTGAATATATTAATATTTTAAATTTATTGTGAATATTTAGGAAAAGCTATAAATAGTAATCAATGCCTTTTACATATCCTAGAATCTCTAGGAAAGGAGGTTAAAGGTAATTTTCTTGCCCATTTAGAGATGGAAGTTATACCCTTTCATGGAAGTTTCTTTTGGCATAAAGCTATGTTGTCTATGACAAATAAGCTTTACCTTCTGTGTGATTATATTCTAGACTTTCCAGAACAAACCAAAGATTGTCATATGATATGTTGTCAGACAAAGAACTTGTACTAATACTTAAAAAATATTAAATGCATAAATCTAAAAAGCAACATAGGATGACGTTTCTATCCATTCAGACTGGCTTAAGTTGTCTGGATTTGAGAGTAAATAATCATATAAGAGAGGTAAAAAAAAATAGGAAAAGAAATGAGAGCAATGCAAGAGAATTATTGGAGGGAGCAGACAGCCAAAAGCTTGGAAAATCATTTTAAAAGTAGAATTGTCCAAATGGAAAAGGAGATATAAAAATCCACTGAAGAAAAACTTGTTAAAGAGTACAGTTGTTGGGGCAGCTAGGTGGTGCAGTGAATAAGAGCACTGGCCCCAGAGTCAGGAGGATCCGGGATAGGATCCGGCCTCAGAAAATGAGCACCCACACATAAATAAATAACTAGCCATGTAACCTTGAGCAAGTTACTTAACCCCAATTGCTTTAAAAAAAATAACAACAGCAACAAAAAAAAAAGAGTACAGTTGTCAAGAAGACCTGTGTCCAAGGACCTCAGACACTTAACACTTACTAGTTGTGTGACCTTAGGCAAGTCAAATAACCCCAATTGCCCTGCCTTTCCCCCTCTAAAATAAATCATTATACCTGAAATCAATACACCTGAAAGCCATAATCAAAAGGAGGACCTGGACAGCATCTTTCAAGAAATTATCAAGGAAAACTGCCCTGATATCCTGGATCCAGAGGGCAAAATAGACATTGAGAGAATCCACTGATCTCCTCAGAAAAGAGATCCCAAAACAAAAACTCCAAGGAACATTATAGCCAAATTTCAGAACCATCAGGTCAAGAAAAAAATACTACACGTGACTACAAAGAAACAATTCAAACATTTGGGGAGTCACAATCAGGATTACAGAGGATTTGGCAGCTGCAACATTAAAGAATCTGAGGTCATGGATCTGGAATCATATTCCAGAAGGTACTAGGAATATGACCAAGAATCACTTACCCATCAAAATTAAGCATAATACATCAAGGGGGGAAATGATAATTCAATGAAATAGAAGGATTACAAGCATTCATAAAGAGAAGACCAGAACTAAACCAAAAACTTGACCTCCAATATCAAGGTCCACAAGAAGCATAAACACGTAAAAAGAGAAAAGAAAAAATAAGGGATTCAAGGGAGCTGAACTATTTACATCCCTACATGGGAAGATAATACTTGTAATTCTTTTAAAAATTGTATCACTAATACTACTGTTGGGAGGAATATATATATATAGACAGAGGGTATACATATAAGGTGAATTTGAGGGAATGACAAAAAAAATTAAGAGATGAGAAAGAGCAGTAGAATGGGTGCAGAAGGATGTAGGGGGTAGAATAGGGTAAATTATTTCACATAAAGAGGCACAAACGACCTATTGCAGCAGAAGAGGAAATGGGAGGGACAGCAACAAGCATCTCTTGAACCTCGCTCTCATCAGTAATCATTTGAATATAGAAATCTGTCTAACCTGACAGGGAAGTAGGAGGAGATGAGATAAAGTAAAGGGTAAAGATCAAGGAGACTCAGAGAAAGGAAGGCATATCTGGTAGTAGACAGAAGCAAAACACTTGTGAGGAAGGAAAGGGTGAAAGGAAAAAGATGACAAACAGGAAGAAAAATAGGATGGAGGGAAATACACGGATAGTAATCATAACTGTAATGTGAAAGGGATGGACTCTCACATAAAACAGAAGCAGATAGAGCTATTTACAGATTTGAAACAGAGATACACACTGAGTAAATTAAAAGCAAGCAGCTAGAAGAGAATCTGTTATGCTTCAGCTGAAGTAAAAAAAAGAAAAAGCAGGGGTAGCAATCTTGATCTTGGACTAAGTAAAAGGGAAAATAGACCTAATTAAAAGAGAAGAGGAAGGAAACTACATCTTGCTAAAAGGTGCTATGGACAATGAAGCAATATCAATACTAAACATATGCACTGAGTGGTATAGCATCCACATTCTTAGAGGAGAAGTTAAGTGAGTTACAGGATAAAATATATCAAACTATACTAGTGGGGGACCTCAACTCTCCCATCTCAGCAGTCATTAATTCCAACCAAAAATACACAAAAAAAAGAAACTAAGGAGGTAAATAGAATATTGGAAAAGTTAACTATGGTAGATCTTGGTCAGGATTTAGACAAAAGGGTGACATCATAACCAAATTAGAAGAGCAAAGAATAGTCTATTTGTCATATCTATGATGAGGAGAAGAATTCATGACCAAACAAGAAATAGAGTGCATTACAAAATATAAAATAGATAATTTTGATCATATTATCTTAAAAAGCTTTTGCACAAACAAAACCAATGCAACCAATATTAGAAGGAAAGCAGAAAAAAGGACAAATCTTTACAGCAGGTGTCTCTGATAAAGGCCTCATTTCTCAAATATATAGTGAATTGAGTCAAATTTGCAAGAATACAATTCATTCCCTGTTTAATAAATGGTCAACGGATATGAACAGGCAGTTTTCAGGTGAAGAAATCAAAGCATCTATACACATATGAAGAAGTGCTCTAAATCACTTTTGATTAGAGAAATGCAAATTAAAACAACTCTGAGATACCACCTCATACCTATCAGATTGCTAATATGACAGAAAAGGAAAATACTGGAGAAGATGTGAGAAAATTCAGACACTAATGCACTATTGGTAGAGTTGTGTACTTATCTAACCACTCTGCAGAACAGTTTGGAACTACGCCCACAGGGCAACCAAACTGTGCATACCCTTTGATCCAGCAATACCACTAATGTGTCTGACCCAAAGAGATCATTATAAAAAGGTGAAAAGACCTACATGTGCAAAAATATTTAGAACAGCCTTTTTGTGGTGGCAAAATATTGGAAATTCATGGGATGCCCATCAATTAGGGAAAGGCTGAACAAACTGTGTTATATGAATGTAATGGAATACTATTGCACAACGAGAAATAATGAACAGGCAGATATCAGAAAAACCTGAAAAGACTTATATGAACTTATACAAAGTGAAATGAGCAGAACCAGAAAAGCATTGTACACACTATCAGCAATATTGTGTGATGATCAACTATGAATCATTCAGTACTTCTCAGCAACACAATAATCCAAGACAAATACAAAGGACTCACAAAGAACAATATTATCTATATCCAGATAAAGAACTGGTGGACTCTGGATGCAGATTGAAGCATAGTTTTTCACTTACATTATTCTTTCTTGTGTTTTTTTTTTCTTTTGATCTCTTTCCTCTTTCACAACTGTGATTAATACAGGAATATTTTTACATGATAGCACATGTATAAATTAGATCAAACTGCCTACCATTTTCAGAAGAGGGGAGGGGAGGAAGGGAAGGAGAAAAATTTAGGATGCAAAATCTTGTCAAAATGAATGCTATATTTTTTCTTGACATGTAACTGGGGGAAAATAAAATACTATTAAAAAAAGAAATGACTTCTTTAGTGTTTTGAGGGCAGCTAGGTGGCACAGTGGATAAAGTGCCAGATCTAGAGTCAGGAAGACTCATATTCAAGGCAGGCCTCAGACACATGCAAGCTGTGTGACCCTGAGTAAGTCACTTAACCCTGTTTGCCTCAGTTCCTCATCTGTAAAATGAGGTAGAGAAGAAAATGGTAAACCACTCCAGTATCTTTGCCAAGAAAACCCCAAAATGGGATCAGTCAAACACAACTAAAATGACTGAACAATAAGCCTTTTGAACCTTTTGCTTCATCCTCTCTCTCAAACCCCATTCTACAATGTCAAAAAACCTACTTGAACATCTCTAACTGGATGTCCTACCCATCATTTAAAATTTAACATATCATAAACTGGATTTACCTTTACCTCAAAACAGATACCAATTAAAGAATTCCAGTGCCCCAAATTCTCTTTTCTTTTCAATTTTTCTGTTAATATCAAGGTTACTACCATCCTCCCAGTCAGTCACCAGGGCTCACAATCTGTCATCCTTAACTCCTTATTTTCTCATTAACCCAACATCAAATCTATTTTCAGATCTTGTCTTGTATATATCCCCTTCTGTTTACTCACACAGTCATAACTCTTCCACAGGCCCTGGACTATTACAATAATCTTGCAATTGTTCTTACTTCCTAAGGCCCCTCCTCAATTCAGTCTACCCTCCACTCAGCTGCCAAAGTGATTTAAAAAAAATCTGATTATATCACTTCTCTACTCAGCAAGCTCCATTGTCTTCCTATTACTTCCATGATCAAAAAACCATTGACAACCTGGCCTTTCCTATCTTTCTAGTCTTCTTATACTCTACTCCCTTCCATATACCTAGAATCCAGCTTCTTTAGCTTTCTTAATATTCCTAGCACAAGGCTCTCCTCCATACTCTGTGCCATAGTACTGGTATTGTCTTCTTTCAAGACTCATCGCAAATCCTACCTTCTTCAAGAGACTTTTCCCAGTATCTTCCCATCCTGTATCTCAGCACCTTTCCTCTGAGATTATCTGTCTATCTATATATCTATCTATCTAGTCTGTCTGTATCTTAACATGTACTCAGGTATATTTACATGTTAGAAAGTACTCTGTCCTTTTGGGCAAGGATGGTGTTTTTCTTTTGTTTACTCTAGCCTTTATCATAATTCCTGACACATAGTGAGTGCTTAGTAAATATTTATTGACTAACACACTGTGCCTAAGCCTTCAAGTACCATTGGAATTCAGGTGGCATGACTACTTCAAAATATACAAATATGACCATATAATAAATATATTCAATGTCTATGCCTTCAAGGAATATCAAGGTGTCAGTGACATTTTGAAGCCACCATACCATAAAATTCTTCTGTCATCCTTTCTGGATCCCTTCTTCTCTGTTTTCATTGCCCACTACTGTGCTTATAGTCACCATCACTTTCTGACTACTGATCTCCATCTCCCATTTTCTCCACTTTCCTCTGTTCCCTCCCCTTTGTTTTCTTCTCCTCTGTCCCTTCTCTCAATTTTTAATTCTAGTTTTGTATAAATAAGCAATGAGTCACCCTTTTATTCTCCTCAGCAAAGAGGAAAAGCATTCCCTTTCTTCAAGGGAAAAAGGGCATACAAATAAGGCATCTGCTGATGCCAGTTGCATTTCTTTGTTCTATGGTTACTACTTTTAACATTTGTAAGAATATTTTGATTTTCTGTCTAATACCCTAGAGTTCTCTCTCAAGTTCCCTGATGTATACTTGACTAATCCCAGGCCAAATTGCCACCCCAATGACACAAGAAACCAACTAGGCATACTAGAATGAGGTGCATTAAAGAAACCCTGCAATTTATCACTGTGGCTGACATGTAAAAAGGTTATAGGCAATCAGGTGATCTAGCCCAGAGGACACTATTTTTACATCTCTGATATTTTTATCATTACAGTATTTCTCAAACATCTACTATATCTACTATGAGTGAATGTTCAGATCATAACAATATTTTCATTTTAACAAAGTTGATTTTTGTTCTTTTAAACGTCTTATCTCAAATTGTATAATTTTAATAGCAAAATATCTAGCCCCTTTGGTATGCCTGCCCTTAGAGATCAGAGAGGGAGGAGTAGGGGAAGTGGAGGTGGGGAATTCCTTGAATTCATTGTTTTTTGTCTTGTGAAGAATGAATGAATGATTTTGCCTCTGTAGCTAGCCTAAATTTGTCATCTACCTACTTTTTGGCAATAAGGAGACCTTGCCTAATGACATCTAGAGACTGCATAATTCCTTTTTTTCTTAGTACCCCCAAGAACTCTTGATGAAGTATGCTTTTAGAAACTAAATTCCAAATACCTATCAGTTCATATTAAGCACTGGAACCTTTTTTCTCCTATGCCTACCTAGCATTTTATGTCTTCAAAGTGTTATTGGATGCATTTTATATCTAATGTAATAAATATATTTAATGGGGATTTGGTGCTTGTTTCTCTTCTCTGCAATTATAATAATGATTCATTCCATTTCTGAAAACATGCCCAGTTTTTTTTTAGTTTATGCAGATTGAATATACACTTACAGCTAAAGAGACTATAATAACTCATAATCATGAATCCAGCTTTATTTAGATGAGGGTTTTAACAACTCTTTAGCAACAAAAGCAGGAAGTCACCATCTCTGCTTCTCAGCACATATTACATACAATATATTCTCTGAGGAGAGAAAGAAATGTTCACTGATTGTGGCCAAATACTCTAAATATATGAGTTTGCCAATAATACTAATCATATTCAATAATCATATTTCATAATTTGATATGCAGTTTTGTACTAGACAACGAAAATGGAGCATAATTTGTAGAAATGATTTGCAACCATCTTTTCTTTATGTTTAGGATGCTCCTTTTCCATTAGCTTCAGTCAAGTGCCTCCTGAAAATTAAATAAATCCTGAGTAATGTTACAGAGGTTGCAAAAATCTACTAGACTTCTTCTCCCTGGTTCACTCAAGTAGGGTCCTAATATTTATGAGAACAATAGATTTCAGTTATCTTCTAGTCATGATTCTTTTCCCATTATCCTCTTATCTCAGACATGCTCTGTGCACAGCATTGCCAAAGGGTACAAAAGAAAGACTAGTCCTTACCCTAAATAAACTTACGATTACTAAAAACCTATTGTCCAGGTGGAAGGTGAAAAGAGGGTTCACACCACCTAGGACAGGATGATCTAGACTTTGCCCAGTAGTATAGGAATTAGAAGACACTGAAAGAATCTGTATTCTTTCAAGAGGATAGAAAAACAACTGAATTTAGTATCTAGTAAGCAAGAATAATTAACTAAAATAGGAAATTACTAGATGGCTCCAGTTTCCACTCTACCCATCCCCCAGTAGCAAAGCCACCAGTTACCTCCTTTTCTAACCTGCTCACATCTGAATCTTTCTTCTCTCCATCTACTCCATCATACCCACTCTACTCTACCCACCTTCCCACTTAAATGAATTTATAGCAAGTTTTGTGCCATTTGTCTTTATGGAATTAGGTAAGAATGATAATTAGCCCAAGATTTCAGTGAGTTAATAGTCACTTTGTTGCTATTTCTGTGGTATGATGGAAAGAAAACTCGATTTACATTCTGAAGATGTATGTTCAGGTCTTAGCTCTTCTTAATACTTGCATGACCTCAGGCAAATTGTGTAACTTCTCTAAGCCTCAGTACCCTCATCTCTAATATTGGGATGATGCTACTTGCCCCATTCTTACAGGATTGTACAGAGGATCAGATGAAAACATCTTCGTAGAATATTTTGGAAACAACTTAAAAAATATTACCCATTATTAGTGTTTCTTCTCTTTCTCTCTTTCCCAAAACCTGCTAGAAAAATAAAAGATGGTGATTATTTGTTAACTATATCTTTGTTTGCTATATTCCAAAGAATACAACAATGGTGATACTGAGGAAACAAAAAATAGGGAATCATCACTGTCATTTGGGAGTAGTCAAGGAAGGCATCATGGAAATGTTCAATCTTTACCTAGATAAAATCATTCCTTGACCTTACTCAGACACACACAAGTCCTATAAGCCTTAAGAAACAGGATAGTCAGAAGATGATGGAGTAATATCTAATAACACAGTTCCCAAAATCATAATGAATACTAGAAAAGATAGCTGAAGGCAAATTAAGAATTAGGTGAACTTAGAAATAATCATTTGCCTACTATTATATAGCAAGTGACAGTTTATATTAGGTAAACTAGAAAGATTGATGATTTCATAAATTTTCCAACAAATGGTTCTTGTGGCAGTAGTACTTATGATGGTAGAAAAAAATTGAGTGGACAAAATGTTTCTTAACTAGTCTCACACGTTATGGGCCATACTTGGTTATTCACTTTTTTTTGGAGGGGAAGAAGGCAAGGCAATTGGAGTTAAGTGACTTGCCCAAGATCACACGACTATTTCAGTGTCGAGTGCAATCAGATTTGAACTCAGGTCCTCCTGATTCCAGGCTGGTGTTCTATTCACTGCATCACCTAGTTTCCCCTTTGTATTTACTTTTATTGAAAATACAAATGGTTTTTCTTCCAATTAAAGTGAAGAGACATAAGAAGACCTTATCTTGTCCAAAGTTGGAGGAAGCAAAAAGTTCTAGTGGTTGCTACTGTTAAAGCTAACCAATGTCATTCTTATATCAAAAAAAGAGTATCAGTTCAAAAGTAAAAAAATAAGATATTCAACTCAGAGCTTCCTTCACAATTCTGAAGGGAGTAAGCCAATGAGAATGGGCTTTAGATATAGATATGATAACTAGAAACCTCATAGAACCTTAAGACTGACAGAAACCTTAAGAGGTCACTGAGTCCCAAGTTTCCTAACTTTCTGCCTAGACTACACCTAGACACCAGAAAAATCATGAGAGGACAGGTAGTATGATGCTGACCTCTCTGGTGTCTAGTTTATCTCTACTTTGGGAACCCAAAGGCCAATATTATCCCATTAAGTTTATACTCATCCCTAGGTCACAATTTAACAGGCACCTCTAGAAGTTGAGATATGTATAGAGAACTTAGGCCTTTTGTACTATAAATAACAAACGATTAACTTTTTTTTTTAATCCCAATTATGTTTTTGAAGCAGATTTTTATTGGCAACATAGTATTTGTGTGCTTTAAGATTTTGGAGGGGGAGGATTAGAAATGCATAATAGAGGGGCGGCTAGGTGGTGCAGTGAGTAGAGCATTGGCCCTGGAGTCAGAAGGACCTGAGTTCGGATCTGACCTCAGACACTTAACACACACACAAGCAAAAATCTAGCTGTGTGACCTTGGGCAAGTTACTTACCCCAACTGCCATCCAAAAGGCAAAGAAAAAAAAAAAGAAATGCATAACAGAAAATGAGGGAACTTTTGTTTGCTCTGGGAGCTTCATTAATTCTTTTTCTTCTCTCTCTTTCTACACATATAGACAGACAGACAGACATATGAAATTCATAATCATGTCTTCTGGGCTTGTAGGTTTTATTTTAATTTCTTGTAACTGCATTTCTTTTCTTCCAATTTTAAAAACATTTTATTTAAAGTTTTGAGTTCCAAATTCTATTCCTTCCTTCCTGTTCTTCCCCTCACTGAGATGGTAAGCAATCAGATATAGGTTATACATGTGCAAGTATGTAAAACATTTCCATAAGAACTATTTTATACAAGAAGGTACAAATAAGAGAGAAAAAATGAAAAAGTGAAAAATAGAGTGCTTCAGCCTGTATTTTGTCAATATCAGTTCTTTCTCTGGAGGCAGATAATATGCTGTATTTCTGTAGATATTAATTAGAAGAGGACAACAGTGTTAAAATGACTACATGTGAAGCCACAAAGAAAAAATACAATTTGGTCTTAGGCCCAAAAGGAATTCCTGGAAGGGCTTAAAAAGGATTTTAAACAGCAAATCAGTGAAGCAGAAGAAAAAAATGGGAAAAGAAATGAGACTAATGCAAGAGAATCATGAAAAAAAGCCAAAAGCAGAGGAAAACATATATAAAAATTTGTTGAGGAAAATAATTTCTTAAAAAAAAACAACTGACCACATGGAAAAAGTAGTATAAAAGCTCACTGAAGAGAATAATTCCTTAAAGATTAGAATCGAGCAAGTGGATACTAGTGGCTCTATGAGACATCAAGAGACAATAAAAAAAATCAAAAAAGTAAAAAAAAAAGAAGAAAATATGAAATTTCTCAATGGAAACAAAACAAAACAAAACAAAACTGACCTAGAAAATAGAACCAGGAAAGATAATATAAGAATTATTGCTCTACCTGAAAACCATGATCAGGGAAAAAAAAAAAAACCTGGAAAACATCTTTCAAGAAATGATCAAAGAAAACTGCCTTGATGTATTAGAAACAGAGGGCAAAAGTGAAATCAACAGAATATACCAATTACCCCCTGAAAGAGATCCCAAAAAGAAAACTTCCAGGAACAACATTGAAAACTTCCAGAGCCCACAGATCAAGGAGGATGTATTGCAAGTAGCCAAAAAGAGCAGGGACTTGCTGATGGATTGCCCCAGGCTGTGAGCTCTGCTTCAAGTCCCCTGCTTCAAGGCTGGCTCCTGCTGCTGCTTGGACCTGGCTCTCTTCCTACCCTAATGAGACAGACCTTTCCTCCTGTGCTCCTAAGTTCCTTCTGAGGCAGTTTTCTAGTTCTTTGGAGGAGAATTTGGGAGGGCTTCAGAGGGTTCCTTCCTCACTCCACCATCTTGGCATTGGAAGTTCAGTAATTACATTTCCATACCATTACTTTCCTTTGTAATCCTATTGAATTAATGTTTTGGGGGTGGCTAGGTGGCACAGTGAATAGAGCACCAGCCCTGGAGTCAGGAGGACCTGAGTTCAAATCAGGCCTCAGACACTTAATACACACACACACACACACACACACAAACTAGCCCTGTGACCTTGGGCAAGTCGCTTAAGCCCAATTGCCCCTCCAAAAAATAAATTAATGTCTTGAATTTTAAAATATTGTTCTGAAAAGGGATGCAAAGACCTCGCCCCACTGCCAAAGGGGTTGATGACATGCAAAAAAGGTTAAGAATCCATGATCTAATGGAACTTGGGCTACATCACTTGGCTTCAAACAAGAAATCAGGGCTTTGAGACAGTAATTCTTAGGAGCTAACTTTGTGGCAAGTAGCCAAGCCCTAATGTCATAAATATCCTATGTGTTGTTATAATATACCTAAGAGTATATTGGGAAACTAGTCCCTTTCTTCCCAATCTATTCAGAAGGAAAACCATTTAAAAGAGGGCAAGGAGATGAAGTTTCTGGGAGTATTTAAAAAAAAAGAAATGGTTTTTATTGTGTTTTTTCCTTTCAAATGGTTGAAATTACTGAGTATTAAATTCCTTTCCTTATAAACTGGCTTCCTTCAAGACAATTTTCTCCTTCTGCATGAGGCCCTTTCCAGTCCTCTTAGATGCTAGTATTTCCCTCTACAACATTACTTCTCATCTACTCTGTATATAGCTTATATATGCCTAGTGTTATTTATACATATATATGTATATATATGCATATTATCTCCTATATTAGAATGCAGAATTTTTCAAAGCAGAAAATATTGTTGCTTTTCTTTGTATCCCCAAAACTTAGTACAAATTCCTGGCTCATAGTAAGTACTTAATAAATGCTTCTTGAGTGACTGACTGGTTAACTGATGGGCATGTGAATATTGTGAAAGAATGCAAATGCATGAGTTTTCATATGTCATTTATGAAGCACATTGAAATTTGGGGTAGAAAGAGCCTTCATAAATTGCTGTTAAACTTGACCATTTGGGAAAGTCAGCACTTTCCCTCTGTATAACCTTTTCCAAAATTGATTCAACTTTTTTTAATTGTTTCTTAACTTCTCCATAAATTCAGGAAACTTCTCCCTTGGTGACCCTTATTATTATGGTTAAATTACTTTCACTGTTTAACAATCCCACTGAGTTTCAGTTTAAATTGTTGTTCCAGATAAGTAGCTGATGGTAAAAGATTTTTTAACCCAAAAAAGCAACCCATATAAGGAAGCAAGTTGGAAATGTGAAGGTTGTTAGGAGAAATTTCACTGGCTTAAATGTGATGTTATACTTAAATCTCAAGCAACAGCAACTGTTTGAGGAGAAAGTCTGTGAGAAAAGAGAAGAATCACCCCTTTCCAATGAGAAAAAATACTATAATCACATTATGCTTCCTTAACACAACAATTAAGAATGGAAGGTGAGTGGGATAATGAAAAGTAACAAAATTATACAGGGCTGTAAAAATACCCAAAATGGTTGTAACTTCTCCCAGTTTCCATAACATTTAAGGAACCGGGAGCTAAGAATAGGGCAATTCAAATAACAAATAAGCTTTGCTTTCATTAATTGAGAATTGATACTTCAATCAATCAATCAATCAAGGAGGTGAATGGATGGATGGATGGATGGATGGATGGATGGATGGATGGATGGATGGAAGGATGGATGGATGAATCTTACTCTAAGAATGTTAAAGTTTCTAGATGCAAAAGAAATGATATAAGGGTTTTTCACTAGGTAGGAAGGAAAATGCTCTAAAACTTTGGACTCTTATGATTTATGAAAAGAAATTTCTAACCAAAGTTTGAGAAGATCAAGTGTAGATTAAGTGGTGATTGATAATAGCTACAAATTATGAGGGAAGGTATCAATCCACATTTTCTTAGACTATGAACTTTATTGTTTATTCTTGTATTTAACCATTTCTATACATTTTTGTTGTTGCTATTGAGGTTAAGGAAAGAGTTAGAAATTCCATGCCACAGTCTGGTTCTCAGCTTTAAAATGTATATTTTGCCAGGTATGGCAGCTCCCACCTACAATCTCTGCTGCCAAGAATATTGAGGTTGGTGAATTAGCTATCCGAATGATACAATAATACCAAGAGCCCACCAGGAATGGGAAAGACACTATGCTGCCTAAGGAAGGGAAAGGTGGCCAGTTCAGAAACTGACCAGGTCAAAGTTCCCATGTCTGTCAGAGTAGGATCACTTCTATGAGCACTCTCTGCATTATCAGCCTCAATAAGATAATCTGAAAATGTATTTATATATGAATATATATATATATATATATATATATACATTTTGCTTCAAGAGCATATGACCATGGTATCACTACCAGCCAGTGACAATATACCTTAATTATAATCTGAGTACCTTAGAAGAAATTAATAGTTTAGCATCCTGGATTTGCAAACTTACCTCTACAAAGTGATGATAATAGAATCTTGCAGATTGATTTGTTAATAAATTTGAAAATAATCTAGACAAGAGAACTAGAAATTGTAAAAGAAACAGGGAATTAAGAAGAATATGAGGAAGAGCAAAATGAATTGAATGAGTAGGATTCAGAAAGGAGAATCACACAGAGGTTCTCTCCACCTATTTTTTTCCTTTCTAAAAGAGTACATCTCAGTGTACTATTAGAAGCCCAAAATGAAAGTCACAAAAACCAGTAGGATGCTGTAGCTAACAGGGATCCTATTGGTATCTTATTGTGTGACCAGTACATGTAAGTGTTCCAGACTTGCTGGTGCTACAAGAGAAGCTCATTGAGACAGTCAGCAAAGCCTTTTCTAAACTTCAAGTTATCAGAAGCACCTTTGATGCTATAGATCTTAAAGCCAAAGACATCACAAAGGAAAAGTAGAAAGGAAAGTGATTATCGATGAACACAAAAAGAGATGGCATGACTGCTAAGAGAGAGAAAGTGAAAATGAAGTGTAAATGGAAGAAAGCAAGCATCTGTTAGAAGTAACCATTTCATTAAAAGTTCACTAAATCATGCAGGTTTTCCATCAGGAACTGCAAGCTGTGGGCTGAGATTAACTATAATGGGCTCCCTCATGAATTCTTCTCATTACTCCTCTTGAAAGATCAGTAAATCTACTGAGAGGGTAATTTAGGTTTAGTCTCCAAGATCAAATCATTTTCCTTTTAATCTCTCCTATTTAGAATTGTCCATATATGTGATGCATATATAAAGCCAAAACAAAGGGATCCATTAAAAATGAGCCTATTCCAGCTCCTTGAATATTCTTGGCTCCCAATACATGCTCAGTACTTTTAAAAAATACAGCCATTGGTTTTATGTCAGTGATAGACAGTGATGGAGATGCAGCCTCTTTATAGAGGATTGCATGCTATTAAGTAGAAGAGTCAAGTAAAGGACAGGCTAGAGAAGACCTTATTTGCCTTTCTCTGCTGACTTCTGTGAATCTTTTTCTGAAGACTAATGGGATTTCCTCCTCATCATATAAAAAGTTCACCTCTCCATACAGTGCCACAAAAGGGCAGCATGGTGTGTGATCTTTGACCAAGGAAGGAAAAATAAAAGATATTTGAAGAAATTAGGAGAATTTATCAGGTCAAGAGAAGAGGAAAGGAAAAGGCAAAAAAAAGGAAAGAATCATTTAAGAACAGGAAGATGAAAATGAAAGAGTTCTGTTGCCTGCCAATATGGTGTGCCATACAAAAAGCCATCAATGAGTATAGGTTTGTTCCTTGAAATATTATCTTTACAGTTTATTTTCAAATATATTTTATTGATATGTTTTGTTTTTTAATGAAGAGAAGATCATGAGTTCCCTAACCTCAAGAAAGCCACCTCATATTATAAATAAAATTTTTAAGAAGGCCAAACATAAAAAGAAAAAGAGGGGGGAAAATCAGCAGAATAGATCAATGTCTCACAAAAGTTTGAAAAAAATGTACCATGTGTCACACTTATGGACCTCCCAGCTCTGGAAAGCATGTGTTATTGGGGTATCTCTTTTTGTCACAGCTTTCAAGCCATGCTTTTTTTTAAATTTTGTAATATTTATTTTTTGGTGGAGGGGAGGTTTCTTTCCATTTGCATTGTTGAGGTTACTGTGTGTATTGTTTTCTTGGATCTCCTTAGCTCATCCTCCATCAGTTCATGTAGATCTTTCTATTCTTTATAATATTCATCACATTCATCATTTCATAAAAGTATAGTAATATTCCATTCTATTCATATACTGCAATTCAACTATTCTACCAATCAATGAGTATTAACGTTGTTTCCAATTCTTTACTATCACAAAAAAAAGTATTGGAATAAATATTTTGATGTATATGGAGACTTTCTTCTTATCAATAGCTTTCTTAGGGTATGAGCCTAGTAATGGAATCTCTGGGTCAAAGGGTATGGACATTTTAGTCACTTAATTTTTATAATTCCAAATTGTTCCAAAATAGTTGTACTAATCTATAACTCCACCAACTAAGTACTCCTGTGCCTATCTTCCCACAGTCATTGAAACATTGATTATTCACATATCTTGTCATCTTTGCCAATTTTGCAGCATATAAAGTTTATTTTTATTTTTTGGAGGGGAGAAGGCAGGGCAATTGGGGTTAAGTGACTCGCCCAAGGTCACACAGCAAGTAAGTGTGTCAAGTACCTGAGGCCGGATTTGAATTCAAGTCCTCCTGACTCCAGGGCCAGTGCTCTATTCACTGCACCATCTAGCTGCCCCTAGCAAATAAAGTTTAAAAAAAAAAAAAAGCTCAAGGTTGTTTTAATTTGCACTTCTCTTATTATTAGTGATTTGGAACATTATTTCATATGGTTGTAATTTGCAATTCTTTAGAGAACTCTTTTTATATGGTTTTTAATGATATCTCTGTTAATTGCTTATATATTTTTAGATACAGTTTTTCAAAGAAAATTAAATACAAAGACTTTTTCCCCTTTGACAGCTTCCTTTCCTGTCCTATATGCATTAATTTTGTTTGTGCAGAAGCTTTTCTGTTTCATGTAATCATTATCTTCTGTAATTTCCCATAATCTTTGTGTAGTAAAGAAAGCATTTCCTACCCTTAGCTATGAAAGGTTTCTCTTCCAATTTTTAATGGCATGATATTTTATATTAATTAATGTCATGTATTCATTTAAAATATATGGTAAAATATGGTATGAGGTATTGATCTAAGCCTAATTTCTGTCAGACTTCTTTCCAGTTTTCCAGTGCATTATTGTTCAGATTTTGGATTTCATGTACACTCAAATATTTGATCTCTTCCAGTTAAAAAGTTTTTGAATATCTTATCTTTTGTTATGAAAGAACATAAATAGCCTAAACATCCTTATTATCTAAAATGTTTTTTTCTTGGATATTATAATGGTGCCTATAACTTATACTTTGTAGACTTGACTAAGTGTGTGTGTAGAAGTTTGTAGGAGTAGGGCTTTGTGCAGCTTATGAGGGAGGTCAGGAGGGAAGTTCATCCAAAGAGAAAATCTGGAAATTTCCCTTTCCATGTATGTGGTTTATTTGCTTTTTAAATACCCTTTGCTGACAGACGTTGAAGAACATTCTAAATTCATCAAATAATTAGATAACCAGAGATTTGCTATGGGCTGTGAAGACATGATTAATTATATGCCATTAAATTATTTTCTTATAAATCAGTTTTCTCTTTTTTAATCATGTTTTATATTTTTGTTCCTGATGCCCCTTGATCTCCATGCTCTCAGCAGGTTTATAAACTTTACATATGATTGCCTCATTGTGATGTGGATTTTAATATATGATTTTTACATATAATTTATCTGTGTTATTTTTTAGTTGAGTGGCAAGGTCATTTACATAAACTAGAATTGATTCTAAAATGTAATGATAGAGAAAGAATTGAGAATAAAAATCTCTACTGTATTTGGAACATGACTAAAGTACCTTCAGTCATGTAATGGCTATTCTTGGTCTCAGTTTTATCACCTGTGAGATAGGGAAATTGGACAAGATGGCCTTGTTCTCCTCTTCCTCCTCCTCCTCCTCCTCCTCCTCCTCCTCCTCCTCCTTCTCCTTCTCCTCCTCCTCTTCCTCCTGCTGCTGCTTCTCCTTCTTCTTTCTCTTCTTCTTCCTCTTTCTCTTCCAATTGGTGTTAAGTGACTTGCCCAGGGTCACAATAGCTAGTAAGTATCTGAGGCCAGATTTGAATTTAAGTCTTCCTGACTTATCTATCTACTCTATCCACTATCCACTATGCCACCTAGCTTCCCCAGACAAGATGATTTCTAAGTTCCTTTCTAGATCTAAAATTCTATGGTTCTATGAAGGAGCAGTAGAGCAGATGTATGAGGCAGCCTGGTGCAATGGATACAGTAGTGGTTGTTCATTTGAGGACCCAGTTTCAAGTCCTACCTTTGACACAAGGTTGCCTTATAACTTTGAACAAGCCATTTAACTTCCATGGTCCTCGGTTTCCTCATTTAAAATGCAGGGGATGAGAACTGATGACCTCTGAAGATTCCCACAGCTCTAGATACATATATGATCCTCTAATTCTGTGACCTATCCAGGTACTCTTCCACTTCCTAAGGGTCCCTTCACCTGACTCTGATATTGCGCATAGTGCTTTCATTATAATATTATTAAAGGGAGCCACCTTAGCAAGTGTGAAGTAGTTCATCAGATTATACATATTTTAGCTAACAGAAAACGTTAAGCAAATCAGCAAGCATTTCTGAACTGTTGGTGTTTTGATAACAAATAAATAAGAATCTGCCTTGTCAGGGAAAATTTACATCTTCCCACTTATAAAGATGCCCATGTGACTCCTCTATCTCAATAGTATAGACAGCCCGGGCCCTCTGGCTTTTGTCAGCCCTGTGATCTGTCTGTTACTGCTTTGTGAATATTTACACCAAATTCATTGTCAACTAGTGTCACTGAATAACTCTTCTAGTGACACTGAAGTAAACCTAACAAGGTAGGCTAAGATTATATCTTTTTAACACAATAGACCTTGAATAATAGGATTCCAGAAGTAGAATGAAATATAGAAGGCATACAGCACCCCCCTTCATTTTATATGTGGAGAAACTAAAAAACTTGCCTAAGACCATGAAACCAACTTGTAAGTGACAGGGCCTAGACTTGTTTCCTGATTCTCATTCTAGTGATCTTCCCATGGTATTTTGCCTTCCACTAACATCTACAGCCCTTCTCCCTCTATTCTTCCTAGTACATGTTTAATTTTATCCACTAATAGCTTTTATATTCTAGCACTTTATGTACAAAATGAGTATGTAGAATTTGTTCAATAAAAAACTCCAACACTGGATATATACTTGAAGGAAATAAATAGTTAAAGCATGAAACCTGAAAATATAAGATACTACCCAAACAGAAAATTAAATTTGTGTAAAATTTGCATGACTACAATTGAGTCAGGCAGTACCTGAAAGGCTGAATCTTCCCCAATTTCCTATGGTCCATCTATGCCTCTGAACCATATTGGGCATCCAAAAACATGGCTTCTAATTATAGCATAGTAGGCACTGAAGATACTGATTAAATTAATTAGATGTACCATTAAGCTAATGTCTATGATATTAAGGGAACAAGGGAACACTTTTGTTAGTAAATCCTCATGTAATATAAATTAGGCCTTAATCAACTAAGAAATGAAAGGGGGATCTTGAAGCACATAGCTTTGAACCCTTTCGATTTAAAACTGAGTTATGCATATAGATGTTTATTGTTTGTTCCTATCATTAATATAACCAAAACTCTTAATAACAGCCACAACAGATGTAAAAAGGACTTTGAGGTGTGCAAAGTGATTTCCTTGAAGGTAAACATGAAAGCAAGAAGTAAATTCCAAAATTTAAAGGTGTATGGGTCTGGACCTGCAGCTTTAAAATATAAAATTGTGTGAGGCCTATAAATGCTCTGCCTTTAGAAGAGATGGAAGTAGTAGACAGTAGAGGACAACTAGATGAGGATCAAAAATGTTCTTTGTTATAGTCTTGTATAAAAGTTTCTCCCAAGGCTATTAGGAATGGAGGATGTTTAGGGGGCAAAAAGCATGCATTCTGAAATATTTGTCATGACATTTTAATGTATTCTCACCATCTATCCATTTCTTAAAATATTTAGACCAGAAACTCTTAACATTTTTTATGTTGTGCACCCCTTTGACTGTCTAGAAAAGTGTAAGGACCCCTTCTCAGAATGAGATTTTTAAATGCATTAAAATATATAAGATTTACAAAGGAAACCAATTTTATTGAAATAAAGTTATGAAAATATTTTTAAAATGTTCACAAACTCCAGATTAAGGCTCTATCTTAGCAATGATTATATGAGAGATTCTTTTAAGTCCTCGAGAAACAACATTTTCTGTATATAACGATAAGGAAACAAAGTCCCATCATACTTCTAGCCAAAAGAAATCCTGATACGATCTCATAATTAAGCATTTCCAGATTAGGAATAGTCAATGTATGGTTCAGAAATTATTACCTCAAAGAAGCCATGTATTTCTGAAGATACTACAGAGACCCACAAGCAGCTTCTGGTGATTGCCCAGAAAACAATGTATTGACATTATCTACAACATAAGAAAGTATTCCTAATAGCTGGTGACATTGTCAGAGTGTTCATGACATCAATCTGTATAAGAATAAAGGAAGAACCAAAATTAAAATGGTTGCAAAGTGTGCAGTAAACTGCATTCCAAGAACAAACAAAGTTTTAAAATGTAATGTTTTTATCATTGCATGGATTTGTGTGTGTGTGTGTGTGTGTGTGTGTGTGTGTGTGTGTGTGCTTTTCAAATCTCTGATTTCATCTCCATGAGAAATTCACAATATGGAAACCCCTTCTACCAATACACTAGGTTGAAACTCACCTAGTCTTGTAAAGTTATGAAAGGCCCTGAGAAGTCAAGTATTTTGCTCATGCTGAGTATGTGTCAGAGGCAGGCCTTCTGACTCCGCTCTCAACTAGGCCATCTTTACAGTGGAATCATAAAATTATAGAAATGTAGAGTTGGAAGAAACCTCAGAATCTAGCTAGTGCAAGCTCTAGCCATTGCAAGAATCCTGTCTGTGGTGTTGCACAGCCAACAAGATGTCCTTCAGACTCTTTTTGACCTAAATAGCCATCATGTGGCATTATTTGGATCCCAGCTTGTTTTGGCCTTTTAAATGACAGACCTTAAATATTCGTTCATGTGCTCAGATATTATTAATGAACAGAAATATGATAATCTTTGAAGCAATCATCACAGAGATGAAATACCTGGACTCATTCCATTCGCTTGTCCTTTATATCATGGAAGTTTTAAAGAGTATTTAAGTTTTGCGACATCATTACCTGAAATAAATATTCGTCCTGTTGTTATAAATAGCTGATCTTCACATATGCATCATAATAAAGGAAATCATTTCTTCTCTGAGAGAGCAAGAGACAAAATTAAATAATGAATGATTTGTTTGCACTATTCATTCTAAAATATAAGATCATCACAGATCCCATGAACAGATAAATCCAAAAGGTATTCTCTCCTTGGTGCCTACTTATCATCGTAAGTGTAGTTCTTCTGATTATGTTCTAATCATCCTCCAACCAAGAATAGGATGTTTTGAGCTTTCTGTGCATGCTATAACTTACAACACTGATTAAGAAAGATTGGTGCTAATCTTAACAACCCAGTCTTGATTGCTATGAAAAGAATTCATCTTTTGCTAAGGAATGTGGTTAGGAGGCTAAAAAATGACTCAGGCCTTTCCTGAGACTGTTTCCTATGGACCAGTCCAAGGAGTTACAATAGCCAGCCAACATGGAGATTTCTTTTTCTGTCTTCTTTCTTTTCTAGTAGTTGTTTTGCCCATCAGGAATGTTCATTCTTAATACAAAAAATAGGACAATTCATGTGTAAGAAAGCTGCATTTTATTGTTCATTGATCACTTTTTCTGCAACTTTAAAAGCTATGATAAATTTGAATGTACATATCAAATATATTTCCTAAAAGTGCTTTCTTTGGCTGTTAAATCTTTAAATGCAGCATAAACATGTCTATGTCTTTTATCCCCAATTAATAACTGCTTAAAAATAATTAACATGCTTTCCTTAGAGTAGGACCTGTTTGAATTTTGAATTGTTATATAGATTGTAAAGTCCTAAAATGGGTACTTTGACTAAATAAGCAAAGTTCCCTCCCCCCCCTTAAAAACCACCTTGAACCAGGCAGGTTTGCAACATTTTAAACTGGCACTTCATCCCTCTTTCAGCAAGCATCCTCTGCAGATTTAATGATCAGGAACATCCTTCTGATGCATGCTGGGAGATATGGCTGCAGGGTACAGACCACAGCCGACAGTGTGTCAGATGAGGCAGATCTTCTTGTTAGGGGTGAGTATGTTCATAGTGCAGTCTGAAGGCATGATCACCATAAATTACCATACAGAGGAATTTAAATGCATGTACTTTGAGCACATCAGTACTGTGCATTATACTTCTAGTTTTATAATACATGTCATTTTTTTTGTTTAACCTTTGTCTCTGAAAGAACCAAAATGGTAAAATGGTTCATAGTAAATGACACAATCAACAAACCCAATGAGAAAAAGCAAGGTATTTTTAGTATCAAGAAATTATAAACACCTTTATTTAGTGCAGTTTGGTTAATGGAACTGATTTAGTCAACAATGCCAAGCAGAATTTAAAAAATTATACTCTTGAGTCAACAAGACATTTGGACGTTGTAAGTAAAATTTTAAAGCTCTTATGGCAAGTATACATATTGTTTCAGTAACTCTTTTTGTGCCAAAAAAAAGAGAGAACTTCATGTATAACATGAGGACATTTAGGCCTATTAAATAACAGGGGCCTAAAGTATCTGAAGATATTAACATAAAGATTATCTGTGAATAAAATAGTGCTTAAATGCTCTCTGTCTTATTGAAACTACAGATCCAAACATATATATGTATGTATATGTGTAATATTTATATACATATATATTTTTTAAATCTTCCACATGAGACTCTTTGAATATCATTGTCTATTGCATGCCATGATCTTTGTTCATTCTCTGGCCATATAGCTTTCTCATTTTATCCAATGGTAGAAAAACCTTATGTTCTGGAATAATGTCTTGCCATTTATATGTCCTGAACAGTTTTTATAAATTCATATTTAAAATCTCAAAATTATGGAAATAAAATACAAAATATATGAGTTTTCCAATACTTATATTTAGCCATTTCTATTCAAGTGTTTATTGACTTCTGTTTTATGTCCATTATTGGTTAAAAAAAAAAGAAATATGTTTCTAAGAGAAGAAATGCTATTTCCTCGTATGTGGAGATCCATTCACTTTTTTTACCCTCAGAAAGGCTAGTTGTGTTTTACTTGAGCTTATATGGAGAGTATATGTTTTTATTATTGGCCTGTTATAAACATTCAGCTTACTCAGAGTGTTCATCCCTTTCATAGAAATCTAGTTACCTAAAAGTCCACCTTTGTGCTACATTAGTGAATCTTGTAAATTCCTTCCCTTTCCTAGCAGTCAAGTTTATGGGAAAAAATGTTATTTCTTCAGCTCACCTAGTCTACTTTAGATTATCTCTATTTATTCTTTAGTACTTGGTAGTCATTTAGAATGATGCTACTTAGATTGGAGCATTTCAAAAGGAACAATGCAATTTGGACTCCCTTACTATTCTTTTTGGATATTGCAAGGGGTGAATTGAAATAGCATGCTCACATTTCTGCTTTGTAAGTAAAATTAAACTAAACAAGGCTTGGAACATAACTCAGGTTTGGCTGTTTCATGTTCTGCTCATCTAGCCTTTGGCTTTATGCCTAGGAAATGATAGAATACATAAATTCCAGAATTTTACTTGATAGCAATTCCAAACAGGTTGCTATTGTCTGAATATTCATGTAATATTCAATTCAGGAGCTTTTACTTTGCTAGTTTGATTAAGTAGCCAATTTCCTATTATATATTTGTATTATTTCTCTAAAATTAATACAAATGGCTCAGTAAATACTACGGTATTGTCCAATTGGACTAAACCAGATTTAAGCACTGAATTGACTGTTGTCCTGGTCTCCTCTCCTCCCCCACCCCTTGCCCTCACATGCACACACACAATTTTTAAGTTAATAATTCCTAGTGATTAGAAGAAATCAGGTGGTTGGTGGTTGCTGGTTTTTATATAGAATTTCAATATAGTTCTCATATATTCCTCTTTCTTCCTTTGTGCTGCCATTCACTGGCATACAATGTTTTGCATTCATCTAGTCCCAGGCTAGAATATCAGAGTCTTTTTTTAGGTTAAACCATTTATGATGTTAGCCACAATTTCAGTAGCAGAGTCAAGCAAATGGTTATTTGTATATATGTCATATAAGAATGGGGAGAAAAAAGGGAATTCCACTATCTCTTCTATAGGAAGTGATCACTGTATTGAATTTAAGGATTAAGGATTTCAGGAAGTGAGTGAACTATTTTAGCATTTAGCACCAAACCAGGATGGAGAAGAGAATGTTCTCATCCCTCTCACACACTATAAGTAGAGGTTTGGGAAATCTATGTATTTCCATCTAAAAAAAATTCTATTTCTCCTTATCTCCTCAAAGCCAGTCAAAGTTTGATTTCACAGGCCCCCAAAACTAGTATTGCCTGTAGACATCAATAATTTCTGCATGGTACCTCTGATACTTTAAGGACTATCTGTAATACTTGTTTCCACCGTGGCTAGTGTTATACATTGTCTGTGAATGTCAGTAGTATTATTTGCCTCTAATCTACCATTATCATCTTCTAAAAATGGAATTTCCCCATAAATAATCATCTGAAGCATAAAAATCACTTGTTTTAAGCATTTAATATTCAGTGAAGCAGTATGACGATGGCATTATGCATAATTTGGGAAAGCATAATAGAAGTAATGAATATGCTAGAGGAAATTATTCTGGTACTGTATAAAATGAAATGGAGACACACCTGAACAACAGTCCACAATTTTAGAGACTTGTTCTGTTATGACATAACACTACAGAAGGTATGGATAGATGATACCACAGGGAACTCTTTAAATCAATAGAACTATAGTGCTCTTTGGGAGGGGAGATAGAAAGAAGAAAGACAGACACTGAATGTCACTGATAAGGATATTCCATTAAAAAGAACTAAGACTCTTGGACAACTTAAAAATATGTCACAACAAAAGGAACCTAAGAAGATAAATGTCAATTATTTTCTCTTATAATCATGTAAATAGTATGATTCTCAGGTCATATAAAAAGATAATTTTATATTCAGGACATAAATAAAGCTAAGAAAAGTAGTGGCATGGCTTTCAGGATTAAAATGAGTTGAATGTAAACATAGTTAAAGGGAGCTTAGGGCAAGAGGTGCAGCTACTCCAGTCATATCCAGAGGAAGCTCCCAAAGCTTTACACTTTCATGTTCTACATTAGCATTACTACTCTACTTCGAAGTAGTCTTCAAAAGGGCCACAATTTGCGTAGTAACCTCTGGATTTTGGTGGCGAAGGTCTATTGTGACTTGCTCTCAGAAAAAAAAATGCTTTCTTAGTTCTTTCTAGACATGTGCTCTCTGTACCCCAAAGTTGGGTAACATTCCCATTCCTGGGGCTATCCCTTCCTGGAATGCATAAGAATATTCACTAAGGCAGTTCAAGATAAACCTTTAAACCACCCTCAGTTTCTTCCTTGCCATGTACAAATCAAATACTGTTTTTCAAAACCATTTATATTTCTCCTCTCAAGCCTTCCCAGGCTATTTGTCCCTTTTAAAAATAATTCCCTTGAAATTTCGTCTACTTTCCTTTCTTCACCTACTTTCTTCTGTCCAGTAAGAGTTTGGTAGTATGAATCTTGGACTCAGGAGAGAGTCTAGGAACAGGTATATGAATATAGGAGTCATCTACAAAGGGATAACACTTGAACCCATGGAAGGTGATGAAATCACTGAAAGAGAGAATATAGAAAGACAGGTGGCTTCAGGAGAGAAAACTGTGATGCATTTGTCAGAGGATGGGCCATGGTTGATGATCCAGCAAAGAGCACTGAGAATGGGCAGGCAGACATGAAAGAAGAGTATCATGAAAACCCAGAGAGAAGAAAATATCTGGGAGCAAAGGATGGTCAACAGTATTCAATGCTGTAGAAATGTGAAGAAGGATGATGACTGAAAAAAAGGCTGTCCCACCAACATTTTATTCAATTACATGCTTTAAGGAAAATTTATTCTAGATACTTGAGAAACAAAGACTGAAATCCCTCTTAGTTGTAATGTCATGTGATGTTTCCCCCTCGAGCTCTCAGAACTGTACAGCTTTGCACTGAGGATCTTGTTATAACAGAGACTACAGGAGGAGAGAGTTGAAAGATTTTCTTTCCTCTGAATTCGAAAATCTAAAGCATTACTGTTCTTGGGCCCAAAGGGGAAGAATCTGCTTCAGGGAATATTTGATAATACTTTCCGAATAATTGTGGTGAGGAGGAAAGACAGCACTGATTTATCTCAGCCTCAAATATTCTCACACAACAGTCTGTCTTTCACCCTGGCATGAGCTATTATTTGGTTTCCTATTTTCTAGCACTGCACTAATGAGATACAGAGGTCATGATAATAATGGTATTGATCCAAAGGTTTAACTCTGACTACTTTTCAAAACTTCCAAGCACTAAAGTTCACAAATCATTTAAGGCAACTCTTTTTTTTTATTATTTTCCTTTTCTCATATTTGAATATTGTGCAGTAAGCTCACTTTCCCCAATTTAGGAAGAGTCTGTAATTTAGGGAGCTGTACACACCTTCAGAGTGATGACAGTTTGGGATTTTGATTTATCAGGAGGTTCCATTGTTAAGAATATAAACTTTAGGGGGCAGCTAGGTGGTACATTGAATAGAGCACCAGTCCTGGAGTCAGGAGGACCTCAGTTCAAATTCAGCCTCAGACACAACACTTACTAGCTGTGTGACCTTGAGCAAGTTACTTAACCCCAACCACCCTGCCTTCTTTCCTCCAAAAAATAAAAATTAAAAAAAATAAAGAATATAAACTAATAATCATAGGAAGGATAGCTGAGTTTGTCAATATACTACAACGTTTGGAGCCTGGGGGTAAGAAAAGAAATCTCAGTTAAGTTGAGGTGCAATGAAAATTATGGTTCATTTCTCAAGTAATTTTCTTAAGTGTAATGAATAATACATTTACAAATCACACTCATAATTCACCTTAAAGTTTTCAAAAACAGTTTCTCATAACAACCCTGTGAGTCGTATAGCACACCTGGTTTTGTCACCATTATATAGACAACTGAATTGATCTCAGAATAATAGAGGGATACCTGGTGAAATGTCAAAGGCAGGAGTCCAATTCAAGTCTCTCCTGCCTCTGATCCCAGCACTCTTTCCATTGAACTGCTTCTTAATATTAATAAGGATTAATTAGGAAATGAATGTTAATTAGAACTTAATTCACAGATATTTAAAATAAAATCTAAAGTAAGAGCAAATGTTTGCATTCATTTGAAATAAAAAATACAAAAGGCCTTTAAAAATTAGAGTGAATAAAGTTTTACTTTTGAAGAAAAGCATAGTAGATTGAAAGATGGCCTTGAAGTCAGGAAAACCTAGGTTCAAGTTTCACCTGACATATGCTGGCTTTTTGACTCTAGGCAAGTTATTTTAACCTCTCAGTGACCTTACATTGCGGAGAAAGTACACAAAAAAAGTTTCCTCACCTTTCCTTATGAAGTTCCCTATATTAGTGAAATCATAGGTCTAACCTCTGGCCCATATTTAGACAATGAGATAACATGAAGATTCTTAGCTTAGGTTTGGTAATTACTTCTCAGTTTTTTTTTTTGTTTTTGTTTTGTTTTGTTTTTGCTAAGATCAAGTTCTTGGCTTCAATAAATCAGTCATGAGTGGCATGTTAAGCCCTGACTTCAGACAAGACTATGGATATATTACAAACATATCACTCATTTGCCTGTCTTGGGCTCTACCTCCTTCACAGGCTAGATTGACTGAATGCAGGGTAACTTTCTTTGGGTTCTTTAGATAATTTTGAACTTTGTTTTTTTATTTCTTTTTGCTAATTACATTCCTGTCACCTAAAAAGAACTTTATAAAGTTATACAGACTAAATAAAATATCAGTTGGTCTGATAAAACTTAACTAATATCAAATAGGATTTTACTTTCTAAAAGGAAATATTACTTTTCTCTGAACCTAAACTTTTGCCTTTTTTGTAACTGTGTTTGGGGAAAAGTAGAAGCAAGGCTATATGAGAATAACAGAAGAATCATGTCTCAGTTGAGTTTCAGTGAGTTCTATATTTGGACTGTAAGTTCATGATCCCCAAAAGCTGGTTAAAAAGTAGAGAAAACATCAGATAAGTGCTTAACTTATCTTTTTGTCTACCTAATATCAAAGAACTGATTTGCCTAATTTGGGCTTGCTAATTTTAAATTTGTTTAATTTAATCGATGGTTGCTTGACTGATCAGATCTAAAAATATACTCAAAACAATTCAACCAATCTGCATGTGTGTTTTTGAATATGTGTGTATATGTCATTGTCTCTGTATGCATGCAAACACAGAATTAGTAATTAGGTAAGGGGGTTGGGAAAGGAAGCATTGATTAACATGTTGTAGAGCACAGCTGTTTGTATGAAAGAATTTTTTTTTCCTTTTCAGTTTGTCAGTTTAGGATTATACAGATATAACCTCCATTGCTCATAAAATTTTCTTGGCAAAAACTTTGAATGACTTTTCTATCCTATTAAAAATAATTATAGGTATCTAAGTACTATATTATCTGTGTTCTTATAGTTATCCAGTTCAAAAAAATAATTTTTTAATGTTTTCATGATAAACTTTATGACACTAATTAATGAGAAAACACTGGAGTGTTTTTTTTAATTATTTGAACAATTGCTTTAAATATCCACTTTTCACATCACATAGCTAGAATGAGCTTAGCAATGCTTGATTTCCAGGACTGACATTACAGTGAGATAACCTAGGTTCAAGTCCCACTTCTGATGCTGACCTTAAGCAAGTCATTTAATCTCTCTTGTCCTTAGTTTCCTCATTTATAATATGAGGGCACTGGACTAGATAATTTCTGAGACGTTTCCTCCATATCTGAATCCATGATCTTATGATACTTTTTCTAAGTATATTCAATGTCCAATGTCATTCTAGGAGGGAAATATTGGGTATTTTCTTTTCCTTAGTTGCCTTTCCAGATTTCAGTTGTAACTTATGGCTATATTAATTAATCTTTTCTTAGAATAGCCAAGTACCTCATTTTTCATAAACCCAAAGAAATAGAATTTTATACATACACACATGTGTTTATATACATTTCAATCATGTGTGTACTTGTATGTTATCATGTTTAGTATTGAGGTTTCATCAATGCAGTGTATAAATACCCAAGTTGTTACCAGAAGCTTTGTGATCTGCTGGTGTTCAACTAATGACATGGTCCATCTCCGGACAAGACAATGGAAGAATGGTAAGTTTTTAGACTCTGCTTTAAAACTTAATTTTATTTCACCCAAGGTTTTACCCCCCAACTGTCATTCTAAAACAACTCTCTTGTTTCCTTACAGTATAAGACACCCCATGCTTTCATTTCTTTATCATTCTTCACTGAAGCGATTCCTAATCAGATTCACCTTGCCCAGAAGAAACTACTCCATGCCTTTTTTGTTTTTTATTGTTTTAAAACTTCATATTGGCTTTTGTTCTTCTGGCAACACCTGGCAAAGGTAATGTCTCCGTTTCACTACATACTCTTTAATTTGAAATTACAAAGCCAATTAGCTCTCTAACGAGTTAGAGCAATTGAGGTGAAAGAGTCAGAAAGAACTCTTAAACACCAGATGAAGTCTGTTATTGCCAAGAATACAAATAGATGAGCAAAACTTAGTAAAGTTGATTCTGATTTAAATAATTCTTCCTTGTCTTTTCTAAAATGTGTGATTGGTGTTGTTTTATGCAAACAGGGCAGAATCCAGCTAAACAGATTTGTATTCACATTTGTAATTCTTGGAAACCTGAGTTAAAATTCTGTATTTTTTTTTGGTTCTTAAGAGGAAGGGAAGGGAACAAGCATTTATTTATTTTGATTTTTTTCTTTTTAGGGCAATTAGGGTTAAGTGACTTGCTCAAGGTCACAGGGCTAGTAAGTGTTAAATATATGAGGCTGGATTTGAACTCGGGTCCTCCTGACTTCACAGGGCTGGTGCTCTGTTCACTTTGCCACCTTGCCTCCTGGGAACAAGCATTTATTAAGAGCCTACTATGTGCCAAGCACTGTGCTAAGAGATTTATAACTATCTCATTTGATCTTTATGACAACCCTTGAAATGGATGCTATTATTATCTCCATTTTGCAGATGAAGAAACAGAAGTTAAGTAAATTGCTCAGGGTAAAAAAACTAGTACCTGGTACTGGATTTGAATTTAGGTTTTTCTGACTCCAGGTGCAGTGCTCTCTCTATTTAATTTGCCACCTCGCTGCCCCTATTAAGGAATTACTGTAGCTGAAGAAACTATAGGACTACAGGATCACATTTCTTTTTTATAATTTAGGGAAGTTTGGAAGAGTACCTAAAGACTAGAAAGAAATCAAATGTATTGTCTAATTTTAGAAAGTATATGCATTAAAACAGAAAATAGTGTGGACAAGTTGGCAGGGAAGAAAAGCAGGTGTAGACAGGATAAAGTATAGTAAGGACATTTGCAGGGTTACATACTATAGAAAGGACAACAAATTTCCATAAACTCCAGGTAGGACAGAATTACCTTTGTTCAAGGACAAAAGGAAAATGATTTATAGTGTTATACTACTAAAAAAAAGAAAGAAAGAAGTAAGTTTTGACAAGAACAAATAAGTATACAATTCTGTGATGTGACAAGGTATATAAAATGCTTCTTGATAGAAATCCATTTATTAAATTTTTTTCTGAGAATTAGCATACCATCTCCTAGTCTGACTTCCCAAGGAGTATTTTATCCCATCAGGAAACACAAGTAACTATATCATATTCTTTAGTAGACGAATTTTCCCCCTATATTGTGATTTCTCCATGTGTCTTTTTCTTCAAGCCATTACTAACCTTCAATAGATATTAAAGGACCATATTCACAGCCCTTCTGGAGTTTTCCAGACTTCCAGAAGATTCCAGGGCCCCAAAGAAGCCAAGATGTCTGTGAACTATTCATTTGACTGTTTTTATATCAAGACCATAGAAGAAAGCTAACAGGCAAGCAATAGTTGATCTAGGGCACCAAATATGAAGTTAGAGGACCTGTATTTGAATCCCGGTTTTGCCACTTAATGTGACACCTCTGTGAATCTTCGCTCATCTCAGCCTCTCTGCGCCACAGGTTCCTCACCAGTGAAAAGATTGGAAGACCCCTTCTAGTGCTAAGTCTATGATCCTATGGTGGAAACAACATAGTCACAAAAAATCAGTTTATCCTACAGTTTCATTAATCTTATGACAATGTCTACCTTGCAGTGTTTCATTAAGATAGAACCATTTTGACTCCAAAATCATCAAATGACTGTGTTGTTTAACATATCAGGACTATAAAAGGACTCTGTAATCACTAGGGTGAATTGTCTTTAATGATCATAGTTTTAAAATTGAAAGGAATTTTGGAGGTCACCCATTTATTTAAACAAAGGAAGAAATTGCAGGCTAAACAGGTTATTTGACTTGCCTAAGGTCATGAAGACTGTAAGAGACTGAGCTAGAATTAGAATCCAGGCCCTCTGACTTAAGATCTAATTAATGTAGTAATCAGAGTCATCTGGGGTCCTATGGGCATTCAGTTAAAAAAAAAAAACTACTGTCTCTTTTAGCAAATTTGCTTTTCTTGGCATTGTTCCTATGAGGTGAGGTGCCCCCTTATGGCAGGGTTCTGTTCTCTACTCTCTTCCTTCCTCTAGATATACTCTAAGCAAGATTTAAAGTCTTTTCTCAGAGTATATGGGAAAATTCCTATGTAAGGAGCAAAAGTTGGTGAGTTTAGGTAACAATTTTGGCCTTATGCCACACTGTAGAAACTGCAAAGATAATAGAGCCCAGGTGCTTCTGAGTCAAGTTTTTTTTGAGCATGTACTTGTGTAGACAAGGCCTGAGTGAAGTCATTAGGCAGAACTGTTTATACCAGATGTCCCCCAAAGTCACTGCAGCTTTAAATAACTTAGTTTTAAATAGCTTAAAATTATAGCAAGACTTTTGAAGACACCCTGCACTTCAATTGCATTTTAAATATAGAAATATTAATGATTGTAATCATATTATTTTTTAAAAATTTCATTCAAATGAAAATTGATAAACATATTCTTCTATGGTACTTTTCTATAATACCAATTTAGGAAGCTGTAATACTATTTTAAAAAACCAGACCCCATTTTAGTTCATTTCAAAGAATATTAATACCACAAAAGTACAAGAACCACCTCTGATATTCTCATTAAACATTTGGAAATTGTCTTGTATAGAATATTAAAATCTATTATTTTATGAGTAAAATTAAACCTGAAGCAATTTCATTGATTTGTTTTAAAACAATAACAGCAAAACCAAAAAAAATGGTGGGACAGCTAAGCCAGCAAATAGAGTACTGGCCCTGGAGTCAGGAGGACCTGAATTCAAATAGGACCTCAGATACTTAACACTTACTAGCCCTGTGACCTTGGGCAAGTCACTTAACCCCAATTGCCCTGCCTTCCCCCTCCAAAAAGCCAAAAAAAAAAAAAAACCACCCACTAACACCTATGAAATTATACCTTAGTTTTTTCCTTTCCTTTTAAAATTTATATTGAAATATTTTGTTAAGCATCAGTACAAACTAAAAATAAAAAGGGAAAAAATGAAGGAACCTGGTTTCATTTCTAAATCCCTGAAATATCTGGCTGTATGACCCTGGATAAGTCACTCAATGTCTTAGTGCCCTAGGAAACACTCTAAAGCTATAAATTAGAGAGAAAGTGTCAGTGGAACTTTCTTTTAGCAATGAAATAGCATGCCCAGTCTAAAAAAAAGTATTATATTAATATCCAAATATAGCCCTCTTCCCTACCCCTTGAGCTATCTCTTTTGTAACAAAGCATAAAAAAGAGAAATTCAACAGTTCAACAAAACCAATGAATGTATCAGCTGGCCCTAAGAGTAATATGGCAGCTACATGACAGTGGACAGACCACCAAGCTTGAAATCAGGAAAACTCATCTTCATGTATTCAAATGTGGCCTCTGATACTTACTAGCTGTGTGACCCTGGGCAATTCACTTAATCCTGTTAGCCTCAGTTTCCTCATTTGTAAAATGAACTGGAGAAGGAAATGGCAGACCACTCTAGTACATTTGCCTAGAAAATCTCAAAAAATGGGGTCACAGAGAATCAAACATAACTGAAAGGACTGAATAAGAAGAGTCTATGTAATATTCTCTACCCATAATCCCTCACCTGCATAATAAGGAGTGTATGGTTATACCATTGGGGTTTTTTAGCACATAAATTCATAGACTCACTGATTTGGAGTGGGAGAAACTTTAGACAATCCAGTCAAACCCCTTCATTTTGTAATCAGGAAACTGAGGCTTCAGGAAGTTAACTTGGACATGGTGACACAACAGTCAGTATTCAAGCCAATGGACTCTGACTCCAAATTCAAAAACAGGAAGAAAAAAAATCTAAAGGTTTCCTTCCCCTCTTCTCCTCCTCTACTTTTTGCTTCTTTTCATTATGCCTTTCTTTCCCCTCCTCTTCCCCCTTCACTAACCCCTTTTCCTCCTCTCCTACTCTGAAAACATAATCAACTGTACCAAATCATCAGCAGGCTCAGATCAACTTGGTAAACTGACATTTTTATTAATCTCAGAAAATTATGACAGAAAGCAAGTCTCTGAATTATGCTTTGTTCTGGAGGTCATTTCTTTCAAGCCATTTCAAGTAATATGAGTGCTATTAGTAAACTTAACTTAAAATACAAAATCATTGTTGCCTGAGACATTTTATCACATGAAACCCATCTGTAAATCAAACCTAATTTATTTTTCTCACAAACTTGGCTACCAGAATTTTAAGCCAAACTACTCAGCATCATTGATCACACATGACTATACCAGATAGGTGGTAATATAGACTCTTTCCCTATAATTCATCCGTCATCAAGTGCATCTGTAACAAATGACCAAGCCTCTCAGGATGCCATATTTAAATGTCCTTACTGCTGTGTATTGTATTCATTTCTCCAAGTGAGTTAGAGTATCTTCAATATTGTTCCATAAGAGTCTATAAGAGCAATAATCTGCCAGGCTATACCAACAAGCTTAATGGCACGTTGGCATAACTCATCCCACAGTGGTATAGAAAAATATATGAAAATGGGCCACTAGCCACAAGGAAACCATTAAGAAAGTTCCATTTCTAAGAATTCTATTTTCTCATCTTTAAGTAGTCCATTCCTGGTAAGTCAAACTCTTAGAAAGCAGTATTAGCTCTCTTTTCAGTCCCTAGACAAATACTGAATAACTCAGCTAATTAGGGGATGGAATTAATGAGGCAAAATGTGTGAGTTTATGTCCATAAAAGCCAGTTAGCTAGTCTCTATCTCATATCCAAAAATTCCACATCTAACCCAAACGAACCATTTTGCAAAAGTCTGCTATTAGCCACTAATGTAGGCAGACTATGAAAAAAATTCCAAACATGTACCCTCTCAAACGATAGTATACTATTGCATTGGGACAGTAAGGAATATCTGAATTAGAATTTGTCTTAAGACCTAGTACCCTGTGCAACATTAGTATCTTTTTTGTTTCTTTGGGGATACTAATTGTGTGACAACTACTACTACCACTACTACTAATATTACTACTACTACTACTACTACTACTACTACTAATAATAATAATAATAATAATAATAATAATAACAACAACAATAATATAACATTTATATATTGTGTGAGGCTATGCAAGCCACTATAAATACATTATTTCATCTGAGCTAATTTACTTCACAGTACAGTTATAAGGAATAAGTAATATGCATATCTATAAATAACTCTTAAGAAGAACATGCTGACAAAGGTTTAACAGTCTATATATTATTCTTTCTATACTAATTTCCATGGCAGAACATTAATGAGTCACACACAATAAAGAGTTTAACAGATTTATAGAAGGCTTTCCAGAAACATCATGCCTGGCACATTGTAACTCCCCATACAGTACTTTCTTCAAAGATTCCTTTTATTCATCTGTCCTCAATTTTTATGTAATACTAACTTAAAACATTAATCCTAAGAATTTTTCTTCAAGTCAACATCTGGGTTATTCATGTCTTAAAAATAAATTATTTGAATTGCTTTAATAATTTTTTCCTCTTTGAACAATAAAGCATCTCTTTTTTTTCCTTTCAGATATGATTTCTCTCAGTGGATGGACAGCATCACTTTTCTGTTTGAACTTAGATACTATGGAAATATTTTAGTCATGTAAAAATTATTAAATACTTAGAGTTATTTCATTGCCTGGAATCATTGATTAATTTTTACTTAATCCAAAGCTTCTTGTAGTTGGGTAAATACTTTCTGTATTTCCTAAAATGAAAAGTTAGAATCTTTACAATAGATATTTAGCTACTGTCCCTGGTTCAGGCACTTACTGATTGGACTCAGGCAAACAAAATGAAATGGAGAATTGAGGCAATTATTCTAGGTATATAGGCTACCAATATGCCTTTATGCTATATATTTGAATGTTTCAGAAGACAAAGATTTGGGAACCATGAGTTGGATGATATCATCAGTTCTTTGAGAATCTTGAATACCCACAGCATTATATTGTGGCCAGCACAGTTGGTGGGCTAGCAAGCAGTGAGAATAATGAGATAGGGTTGTAATAAATAGTCTGTTTATTATGACCATTTCATACAGAGCCAAAGATGCAAGGCTCACAGAGTTTATATGCCATCAAAAAGAATGTAGATACCCCAAAAGAATGCAGACAATGTACAAAGATCCTCCCTCTATCTTGTTTTCTATTTACCCTTGCTTAAGGTTAGTTATTTATTAGGGTAATATCCTAGGACCATATCTGGAGGCATAAACAAAAAAAGATTACACGCCCTCTTGCTTATCTGTCCTGTAACCTTGCAGGTAACTGTATAGGGCAGGGGAATATACCTTTAGCGAAGTCAAGGGACCCCAAAAAGTTCTCTACATTTATACATCCTCCTGCTTGTCTGCCCTGTAACCTTTCAGGTAATAATATAGGGGAGGGGAACATTTCATTAGGGAAGGTGGGGGACTCCTGAAAGTTCTTTACAACCTTAAAGATTCATGATTGCCTACCAATAGTACACTTAAAATATGGCAATTCTCAAAATATTTTGAGAATTGTTACTACTTCTCTTACAAACTAAGCTTTATTTAAAATCAATGAAATAAAAGTTCCTACTGAATGAAATGACCAAAAGAAAATGACAGTGTTGATATTATTAAATATTACATTAAAGTAAATATATTAAATATTATAATAAAAACAGCTGGCCTTTATATAGTGCTTTAAGGTAAATATTTTTAAAATATCAAAAATATTTGATCCTCATAATAACCCTGGGAAGTAGAGGCTATTACTCTCCCCATTTTATAGATGAGAAAACTGAGGCAAACAGAAATTAAGTGATTTTCCCAGGGTTACAAGACTAGCAAGTGTCTGAAACAGGATTTGAACTCAGGTCTATCAATTCAAGTCTAGTGCTCTATCCATTGGTATTACACAAGACAAGACAAGCAATCTCAGAGAAAATAGGACTGATCCAGAAACCATATTTAAAGAACTATTGCTGTGGTGTACTATAACAGTGATTTACTCACCAAATTGTCACAATTTGCATTTGTTCTGGCAAATATGGTAATCCCCAGATTTCAAAGGAGTAACCTGAAGAAGCCCAAAGGTTTCTTCAGGGCTTCTGTCCCTTTCTTTCATGATCCCTAATATCTCTTCTCCTCCAAATGCTGTTTAAAATTAAAAAGAAATACTTTCCCTAAATTAAGCAAAGACAGAAATACAAATAGAAAACAAAGTGATAATGGAGAAAATATTAAGAAGTAGTAGCCAATGCTCTGAAAACAACTGACATTCAGCCTGAATTGAGGAAATGTCAGTGTCATTAGAGAAATGAGCACAGTAAAATGGGGCATGGGTAGGGAAGAAGGGGAGGGCAGAAAGACAGTATGAGCTTATTACAACCATGTAGATATAGATGGGAATTTTCTAAATGTCTTGTCTGCATGACTTCCTCAACATTTTCCTATGATTTCTCTCAACACACATATACATGCTTTTAAAATTGTTGATCCAGACATTTAAAACATAGAAAAGAATGAAAAATGAAGACCCAGTGAAATAGTTGGTAAGACTATAGTGTTTTCAATATACAACATATTCAACAATTAGGATTTACTCCCAACCTCCTTGAACTAAATATCTTAATACAGTCAGCTAGTGGTCAAATGATTAGAGTGCTTTCCCTTTGGAGGATGTATGATAAGGCATGACCAAGAGTTACACAGGATAAGAATGTAGGGATTACTTATGATCTACAGTTTTGTTGGGAACCCCCATATTGACAAGATGACAGATTACATGAAGGATAATAAAGGGTTTTCCTAAAGGAAACCTAGCAAACATAGAGGAGGAGGATGGTAGGAGCATTTAGGTTGAGGATTAATGGAAGGAGAAATAGAAGCAGTATTGTGGTGACTGCATATGATAGACCCAAACCCACTTGCTTCTCTCTTAGGAATTATACAATGTCTGTTGTTTTGTAAACAAAATATCCAGAGGACTGAATAGTTATTTTTCTCATATGTTTTGCAATTTTGTTTGCAGTTTCAGAAATCACATAATTTCAAATGAAAATTTGATCCTTATCTCCTAAACTATATCACTGAACATGGACAACCCAGATAATTCAGGCCAAATTTTTATTTTAGAGATTGTCTGGCTACACTTATCTGATTCAGTAGTTGATGGTTATATCCATCTGGGCATTTGTTCTATGCATGCCTACTCCTAGTGCTCTTCAGAAAGCATCTACACAAACTGTTTTCTTTTCATGTTGCATACTTCTATATCTGTTTTATAGTCAACTGACTTTAAAATATAATTATATTAAGATATCTTGACTTATTTGCCATCTTTACTTTAAATGGATTTAAATCAAAGATTTGTATGTGAATTGTTTTAAATCATACAAAAGTTTAATTTTGCACATAAAGCAACTGGGGGTGGGTAAAAGCAAAGGAATAACCAAACCAAGTAAAAATTAAATTTAAAGTGAATATAATAATATCAAAATAAACAAAAAAGCATCAAAACAGCTTGTTTTGGGATTGGAGAGGATATGGACAGCTGGTTTATTATCATGAAGCCAGAAAGATTGCTTGGCCAGGAGAATAAGTCTCAAACATACTTGGACATATATTGCATACCAAAAATCAACAGTCTCACCCCTTCCTTCTCAGACTCCCAATTTAGGATTACTACATAAGATGATAAAGTTTATACAGATCTAGGAGAAAAGGAAAGAAATGAGAAAATAAATGAGTTACACAATGCTTGGAAACAGCAAGATGACACCCCACAATCAATCAACAAATTTCTATTAAATATCAGCTATGCTCTAGGCACTGTGCTAAGTGCTTCAATGCTAGTAGAAAGAATGAAATAAACCCTACTTGCAATAAGCTCACTTTCTATGGATAAGACAGTAAAGATGTAGAAAATATATATTCACACAAATATAAAGCATATAAAATAGTTCAGTATAACATAAGTTAGGATCATGGGTCCTAGCAATTTAGGGGTTTCATACATGAAATATTTCCTGAACTTCATATTTTGAAGGTACTCTATGAGGCAGAGGTAAGGAGGGAGTACATTCCGGGCATGGGATTTCTCTGCTCATGTGAAAGCTCATAAATAGAAGATGGAGTGCCATGTGTGAGGCACCAGAGGAAAAAAAATTGATTAGATCATAGAATGGAGTGAGAAGGAACGAATCCAATGAAACCAAAATATAGGGTGGAGCTAGGTTGTATGGAGACTTCAAAACCAATAAGAGGACCCAAAATGCAATAGGAAGCCAAAGAAAGATATAATCAGTAGGTTTCCCCTTTGCTGAAAGTCCAACCAGATCCCTACTCAGCAACCTTTGGAAGCTGAGTTGTCACCACAGACTTTTATGTGCTATTACAAATAAACTCTTTAGTATTAAATGTCTTCTGTGTTCATTATCCCATTATTCATCATTTAAGAAATGCATCATTCTACTCCACGTCAGGAAAAACACCTGAAGCTCTCAGACTGACACCAATTTGTTGAGTCCCAAGCTCCTTCTGCCTCTCTCTCACCTTGTTTCCCATTTTGCTATTATTCTTAAACCTTTGGAACAGAGCCATACCAAATGATCAGGAATTATTATATTTAAAAAAAAAAACAGACCCCCAACCTAGTAGCAACAAGAATATGTACGTGATCAAAAGTTCATTTGATAAACATTTTGTTTTTCAAATTAAAGGAGTAATTAAATGAATTTTAATTCAATATTGGCAAGTATTTACATGATTAGCCAGTTAGTTGTGAGTTTTTAAGTTTATGCAAGGATGTATAGTGGAAGTCTTTAATCAGATGTGAAAAAATTTAATTCCACTTATATAATTGTTTGTATTTAAACATATAACTGAAATAATGTTTGAGTGCTAACATATTAGTCGTTGTCAGAGCATTTGGAGTAAGAAAAAAAAACACCTTGGTTCCAAGGTTTGCTACTCATTGCTCTGCTACTTATTCTATGACCTTGATGAGACACTTCCTTCTCAGGACCTTAGTTTCTTCACTGTAAACTAAGGGAGTTAGAGTAGGATGGCCTCCAATGATCTCCTTACTACTAATTCCTTTATAAAATGCAGAAATTGGGTGAGATGACCCTTGGTGCTTCCAAAGTTATATGATTCAATTCAAACTTACTCAAGTAAACTATGATTTCTTAGCTCAATATCATGACATCAGAATAACTATGAGAATTCTTGAGGTCATAAGAAGGTCTATTTTGTGTTTGTATGTATGTATATGTATTTTTAATTTGCCCACTTTCCAAAAATCAGCTTTCTAAAAGATATTTTCTTTCAAGAGGAGAAAACTATTCTCAAGCTAAACATTATATCCATGAGATGAGTTAGTGTAACTAGTAAGGTACTCAGGTGTTTATTCAATACAGCTTAATCCAATAACTGCTAGAGGAGTGGATGGTCCACAAGAAGATGGTATCTCTACCAAGATTAAGTACATCACAGGGCATTTATAGGTGGTCATTTTCTGAACAAAGCTGACTAAGGAAAATTTGAGCAGACTCTGCATTTTTACTCTGAATACTATATTCTCAAATAAAAATTTGATTTTGGGGGTCCTAAACAATAACAGCCCCAGGGAGAAAAACTTCCCAGCTTAACTGTCCAGCTGACACTATGAATGATTACAGCTGAGCATAAAATTTAATGAGATTTTCACTAAGTGAGTGACATCTGCATAGCTCTTAGGTCCTGGCTTAGTTGTCATATATTTTTCATCATGTAGTCATTCATCCCTTATTAATTCACTTTTAAAGGAGCCTTGTATTAACTAATACAGCAGTTTCACCAACTTTTAACTCTCTGAAAAAGAATTAAACATCACCAATAAAGATATCTTTATGGAGGCTTAAAAATAAGAATATATAGTCTAATGTAAATTTATATAAACTTCATATATTTCTGAAGGAGAATCTTTATTTTAAAAAAAGAACTTAACTAATACCCCAAATAGGAATATATACTTTATAATATATTCTTCGATATTTTCTGCTAACTTTTCTAGGAGCAGAGATATGGTCATGTGGACAGTTGTAGTGCTATAATAATAACATTTGTATAGCATTGTAATGTTTGCAAAGTACTTTATAATTATTATCTCATTTAATCCTCACAACCCTAATGATAGGTACTCTTGGCATCATTATTTTACAGATAAAGTAACTGAGGCAGGCAAAGGTTAAATAACTTATATAACTTAAATAACTTAATAAATAACTTAAATAGACTTATACATCTAGTAAATGTCAGATATGGCTCAGATCTTGCTGATTCTATATTCAGCACTCTTTCTACTTCATCACCTATTGCCTGTATACAGGAAAATTAATTGGGAGTCAGGTCTTCCATTTACTGGGTGATTTATGTGAGCCTTCCATTTCCCATCTATAAAATGGAAATATTAATACTATACCACCTACCTCACAGTATTGTTTTGAAGAGCTGGAGAGAAAATGCATATAAAATACTCTATGAATACATTGTCATCATCTTGATATTTTCCCTTAGAGTTTAAAACAGTACTTTGAAAATAATTTACTAAATACATATTTGTTAAATGTAAATACCCATTTACCATGCAGAAATTTCCATGCTCTTGAAAATAATGCAATTCAAAATAGTTAAATAAAATGGGAGTTTACTTTGTAGTCTACGTAACAGTATTTACATATTACTGAAATACCAAACGCAGGCTTTTAGAAGGTAGTTCAGTTGCATGAACTAAAAGGAGAGATGTCTAGTGATGCTCTAAAGTTCTAGTCATATTACAGACAGTTAACTAGTATTTTTAGTGCCAACTATGTTCCAGGCACCATGCTAAGCACTAGAGATGCAAAGAAAGGCAAAAAATAGTCCCTGCTTTAAAGGAACCCACAGACTAATAGGAAAGATAGCATGCCACCAACTATGTACAAAGAAGATATATGTAGGAGACATAAATACAGCCTTCTGAGCTTATGTTGTTTTATATTATTCAACCCACAGTTGAATACATTGTACTTTGACTCCAACATACTGATGTCATTTTTGTCCTCTTCAAGAATGAAGGACAGCAACCAACCAAGGAGAAAATGGATATAACAGTAGAGTAAAGGCACTAAGTTTAAGGAGAACTGAGAAAAGCTTTTTGTACAAAGTAAGACAAGCTGAGACTTGAAGAAAGTCAAAGTGTCAAGGTACCTAGGAAACCAAGCGAGACTGTTCTGGGAACAGAGGACAGCCAGTGGGGAAAAGGCAGGGGAACATGGGGGGAGATCTTTACATCATAACAATTCTTTAGAATGTATAATATTCATACCTTTCAAGAAGAATTAATTCACAGGAGTACAGATCTAGAGCTAGAAGATACTTCATAGGATGTATGTTTCAATCCCATCATTTTACAGATGAGCAAACTGACATCCAGGAAAGTTAAGTGATTTACCAGCAGTGATAAGCATCAGAGGCAAGATTTAAACTCAGACTCTCTGCCTCCAGAGTCACTGGACCACAGTATATTCTAGGATTTTCTATTGTTTAAGGTATTGTGTAAATTTTCTAGTGAGAGCTTCTGCTCTGAATTTATGACTACAGAATCTCATAACTACTTATATAATGTCAAATTACTAAGCCTTCCACACTAAGATAGCTTTTATATATTTTGTCTGTATCTTTTATGTACCTACTTATTTATATGTTGTCTTCCCCATTAGAATGTAAGCTCCTTGAAGGTAGGAATTGTTCATGTCTTTCTTTATATATCCAGCACTTAGCATAGAGTATAGCACATAAGAATTTAATAGATGCTTATTGACTGATTTTTTAATGAATTAACATTATATCATCAGTGTGATTGAACCACCATGATCAAATATAATCTTATATTTGGAAAGAATTTTAAAGATAATCTAGTCCAAAATTCCCCATTTCATCCTATAGACAAAAACTTCAACAACATTCCTGACAGGTTTATCTAGGCTTTGAAGAAATAATTTTTAAATGGAATACTTTCACCAAAAGAATGATCCTAGAAGATCTATTGTGCACTTAAATAAACATGAATAAAAACTTAGGAAGAAGACTTAAAATAGATTTGTCATCTGTACTGTGAAGTGTCAACCATACCAAATATATTTTGATATAATAAGTAAGAAGAAATTACAGTAATCCATATTCCCAAGCATTCAGTAAATTGGCACTGTTTGTGGTTGTTTTAGTGTCAAATATTTCAGAAATGTTGGAATAAAATACTTCAGAGCCAGAGGATTAGTATGTAGATCATTATATATTTTATTTCTTTAAAATAAAAATTTAGTTTAAAATTTCATACAAAACAATGTCTATACAACACGACCAATGTATCATACATTCACTGACCAGATGACACCCTACTGGGTCCTCTTGGTTTTTAACTATTGTAGTGGTGGATCACTAAATAATCATATCAGCATACCAGTGACACAATTTGATCGTTACACAGAGGGAAGAGTTTGATTGCAATTCTGTAGATCCAGTGTTGGATTTTAATAAATGCCCTGATCCCATGTCCTAGGTATTAGTGCTTTCTTCATCCTCGGATATTCCTAGAACATTTGTGGGTTGATTTTTTTTCTTAGGTTCTTTTTTACTCTCTTCCTTCCAGCATGTTCAACTATAAATATATTATAGCCCTCTAGGAGATTATAAACTTCTTCAAGGCGAGGACTATTTCATTTTTGTCTTTGTTATCTTGAAGACCTAAGACAGGGCTTTGGTGCTTAACCAATATTTGTTGAATAGAATTGAATTACTGTTGCATCAGAATAACATTACTAGAGGGATTTACTACCACCCATAAATCTTGCTCCTGTGATGTTCAAGGTGTGTGAGGCTCTACTTTAGGGAAATACAATTATAATATATTTCAAGAATGTCTTACATATGTTGCCTCATTTGATCCTCATGATAGTCTGTGATGTAGGTAGTACATGTATTGTTTTCCCCATTATACTGACAGGAAAGTAAGGGTTATTTAGGTCACTCAGTAAGTAGAAGAAGCAGAATTTGATCAAAGCATTTTTCAGGCTTTAATCTGATTTAGAAGGTAGCAGTTTAGGTCAATACTTCACTAGATATATCATCTCACTGATGTGGATCAGCTTTCCATTGGTGCAGATCCCAACCTTTATCATTTTGTGCAATTTATGTCCATGTTTTTCTAGGGATTCTCCACAAAAGATCTAGAAAACATGCTGAGTCTTTTTTTTTTCTATTTTGTGAGTAATGGTGCAACATTGATAAACCTTGACATTATCCAGAATTTCTTTTCTCTCATAAACTATTCTTGGGAAACACTTGAGATTTATAATATTTTTAAAAATCCTGTTACATTTTCAACTCTTAATTAAAAATTTTTTTTCATTGACCAAATACTTATTTTTCTCCCTCCCACCTACCCTAACCTACTGGGGGACAAAAGGAGAAAGAAAGAAGAAAGAAAGAGAGCTTGGACTTTGAGTCAAGAAGGCTCAAGTTTAAATCTAGCTTCAGACATTTACTATTTATGTGATCCTGGGCTTAATCTCTGCCTGCCTCTGCTTCCTCAGCTGCCCCTACGTTGCAGGGTTGTTGTGAGAATCAAATGAGGTGATATTTGTAAAATACTTAGTGCAGTGTATAGCACATAGTAGGGGCTCAATAAATTCTTGCTTTTTTCCTTCTCTCTTTTTTTTCCTTCTTTCCTTTCTTCTACCAAGTGATGAATTGCCTTGGGCCATTGAAACTTGTGAATATCATTTACTAAGGTCAGGGAGGGAGGGAAGGGACATATATATATATATATTGGAGGAAATAATTACAGATCCTTGAAGTAAATTTCTATTAGTAGTAATAAGAAAATCAATGATGATGATATGTTCAAAAAGTTATATTCATGAAAGGAAATGACTGCATTGTCCTCAGTGAGACTTGACCTTCTAAAATTCAATCTGAATGCATGTTGCAAGCTTACTACAACCAGGTACCTCAAATATATGAACATCATTTTACATTTTCTTTATATTGGAAGTAAATATTAAATTTAGAACAAATACCTACTTTCAAAGTATTGTTTTATTTTACTGTTATTGGTAACTTTTGATTTTTTTGTGCCAGTAATTTCCCAATAAAACACACACACACACACACACACACACACACACACACTGAATTCTTCTTTATAACAAAGAATAATAGTGAGTTGCAAAGGCAACCCATAAAACAACTCTGACAAAGTATGCAACATCCTACACCCATAATCACCTTCTACCAAAGATTCGCTTCATCATATGTTCTCCGGAACCACCAAAGCATTACTTCTAAGGAAAAACTGCCATGCATCATGTCATAGCCAAAAGATACTCTGTCTCAAAAGGTTTGCATTCATAAATCAGTTTTGGGTAGACATCTTGACTAAGAACTGAATTCCAGCTGGTTGTAAATTCATTCATTAGTGTTGTATTTGTACTTTAGTTATCATCTCTATTCCTTTGTTTCAAAAATGCTTCTATTATAATCATTGCTGTGTTTAGTAAGCTAAAAGTGCTTGATGATCATAAGTAGGGGTAATTGCTGACAGGCAAACATTATCATGAATAAAGAGGGGACCTGGAATCCAGGAAGATCTTAATTCAAATTCTGCCATGTTACCCAAAGCAAGTCATTTAATCCCTTGGCAACTCTAAGATGACAAGTTGCAGATGAGTTGCTAGTTTATCTCAGTGGAACTAGTTCCCAGATTAAAACAACAGAAAGCCATATAAGAATGCTATTCTTAGATTTCACAAAAGAGACCCGAACCCTTTGATATCTTCCTAAAATAAGTTTCCAGTAAGGGCCATGGTCTTTCTTAAGCTGACACATAATTGGATCCTAATAACAAATTGACTAATAGTAAATCCCCATTCATAGGCATTAGCCCAAGTTCAGTCCTCTAGCCATAACACTTCATATGCCATGTGTTGACAATGTCTTAATGAAACCCAGAATTGTTTTTATTCCTAAGTGCTTTGCCTCAATCACCTTTAACTGCTGATTCTATAAACTGTGAGCTCCCTCAACAGCTTTAGTCAATATTGGCATTTATTTTTTGAGCTTTGCTTCTCATTCTTTTTCTTTCACTGTGAAATGTGATGTTAATTGGTACTTGCCTCAAAGTATATAGTGAGAGACCAAATCAAATCTATAATTAATTTACCCCAGAAATCATGAATACCAACTGTATCCCAAGACTTGTACTGTCAATTTTGGTTATTAAATATGTATTTCATTAAGATGATTATATCCTTTGATCAGGCCCTTATTGGAAATGCTTCTCTTTGTTATGATGACTCAATTAAAGTTCACAAAATTATTTCCCTAAAGCTGTATTTCCCTAGAACTGTATTTCTTGCTCTTTTCCTATAGGTCCTCCAGGTCCCCCTGGCATTGTTATTGTTGAAGAGATCACAGAGAACACAGCCACCCTGTCCTGGAGTCCTGCTGCAGACAATCACAGCCCCATTTCTTCCTACAATCTGCAAGCTCGAAGTCCTTTTTCCCTTGGCTGGCAGACAGTAAAAACAGGTAAGAGGGGCTATTGGAAAAAAAAAAAGAGAAAGGAAGAAAGGGAAGGGAGAGAGAGAGACAGAGACAGAGAGAGACAGAGAGACAGAGACAGAGAGAGAGACAAAGAGAGACAGAGAGAGAGACAGAGAAAGAGACAGAGAGACAGAGAGAAGAACAAGAAGGAAGGAAGGAAGGAAGGAAGGAAGGAAGGAAGGAAGGAAGGAAGGAAGGAAGGAAGGAAGGAAGGAAGGAAGGAGAATGAAAAATTATGGTACATGTTTATAACATTCAGAGCCCTGGCTAAGTGCTAGGAATACAAAGAGAAAACCAAGACAGTTCCTGCTCTCAGGAAGCTAACCTTCTAATAAGAGAAAACAATATATAGGTAAAGTTTCAGTTTCAAATCAAATACAAAGGCCAGAGGGTAATTCATCTTTTTAAATGTCATCTCCATTAATAAAACCATAGTGATTTCTGATATTGAACCATTAGATGAGTGAGAAGCAAGGCCCATGGTTTAAAGGCCATACATACTGCTGTTCCCAGAGTTCTGGGCTTTGCCTGTCTTTTGGTGGCAGTTGGCCCAAGCATCCCCTTCCCCACATTGTTTGCTCTCCTTGATGATAATTGTAAAGGCCAAACTAGAAGCAGGGCTGCTGCTGGTGGTGGTGGTGGTGGTGGTGGTGGGGTGTGTATGTGTGTGTGTGTGTGTGTGTGTGTGTGTGTGTGTGTGTGTATGGTAGGGGGGGAGTTGGTGGAAGAAGAGGGCACTGCTATTGCTGAAACCCTTGGGCTCAGAGTCCTGGGCTTTCTCTACCAGGATCTGAAAGGAAGTAGTTTGACTTGTCTGCCAAATTCTGCCTCCTGTTTTTGCCTCAGGGTGATTCACTGCTTCAGATAGGCCTGTAATCATGGGACCTGCATTAGCTGGGAGTCATGGAAACTTAACTAATAAGATAAGGAATGTCATCAATATTGATATGAACATTTACTATTATTTTCCAGTTCTCGTTTCTATTATTTAAAAAAAATAGGCATACCAAAGAATTCCTAACCCCTTTTGGCTAGAGACGTTCTCAAGTCAAGTTAAATAAACAATTTATATCAGAAGTTCTGCATTAATTTTTCATCATGGTGGGGAAAAATTCTAAGTTCTTATACCAGTAGGAAAATAAATTCTGGTGGGTTCTCTCAAGCTAAAAAGGCTTCAGCTAATGATCTCTATGACAATTTTTTTTCTTCTGCAAAAGTTAGCTATGTAGAGATTCATCACCAATATGTTAGCCTCTTTGTAGTGCCAATGCAATATTTACAGTGCCCCAATCATGATAAAGACTGTGACTATAAGTATCGCATGCCATTCAAGAGCAAAACATGCCAAACTCTCCAGATAGAGAATAAAGCTGAAGGATTTATTTAGATATCAGAAAACTGAATCCCAAAAGTAAGCTGATTCCATCATAGTACCAAAGATATTCAAGAAGCCATAATAATGCTGAGAGCCATGCCATCCTTTAGCCTTTCCACAAACCAGTACAAGATCAATATTTACTCACAAAACTCTCTATCACCTTGCCTACACTCCTTTGTCCCCAACTGTTTCCAACTGTTTCCAACTGTCTCCAACTGTCTCCAACTGTCAGGCTAGCTCTCTACCCACTTCCTGTGGGCTCTGCTTCTCCTCAGCAAACTCCTCCTACGACAGGCTCCTTGTGACTGCACTCAGCTTATCAGGGCGCAGAGATTGTCTTCACAGCAGGGAAGCTTCAAACTCCCCCCCTAGGTCTATCAGAGGTCAGGGAAGATCTTCAAATTCCCATTCCCATTCCCATTTCGGCTCTAGATAATCTATTTTTTGGCCAAGGATACTCATGAAATGGACCATTTTAAAAATCCCTCAGTTCTTTAAAATCCCCTTATGCTTCCTTAATGATGGTGGTAAAGTGATAGGGAAGGGAAAAGAGGGTGTTCAGAATCTGATAGTGCTTAGTCTCCAAACATTTATTTAACTTTTGATTCTTTTTTTTTTTTTGGAGGGCAATTGGGGTTAAGTAACTTGCCCAAGGTTACACAGCTAGGTTTTTTTTTGTTTGTTTGTGTGTGCGTTAAATGTTTGAGGTCAGATCCGAACCTAGGTCCTTCTGACTCCAGGGCTGAAGCTCTACTCATTGCGCCACCTAGCCGCCCCCTAACTTTTGATTCTTAATGCACAATCTTTAATACACTGTAAGAGTAATTGAACCACATCTCCATTGATATTCTTACTATAAATGAAGCCATTTTCTAGAAGAGCTTAACCAATGAGAAATAGTCACCCCAATAAGTAGCCTGAAAGGGCCCAGAAAATTTTTCAGCAAACACATACTTAGCCTCTTTGCCTTCAGAGTCATAACAAAGACAATACTGGTTTAGAATATACATTGTCTTAAAAAACATAATGAATGATATCAATATAAGCAAAATTGCTTAAAAGGGGGAGGGAGAAACTGGTTGAAAAAATAAGCCTACACAAAGTTTGATATAAAACTCAGCTAAACCAGAGCATCCTAAAAATCATTTGTAGATAAAAACAGGAGGACAAGAGATACACAGTGAAACGAGTCTTTCCATTTTTCTGTGCTGACTTTTTTTTTTCTACTCCAAAGGTAGTGGAGCAATGTTATTTAAAGTACACCACCTCAGTAATTTATTTAAGCAAGTGATAATGCTGATTAAGAAAATGAAGTCCGATTTATGGTGTAACCAAATCAAACAACAACATTAACAACAGCCTAAGTTTAGAGTCAAAAGATCTTATTTTGAGTCCCAGCTACTTACTAGCTGTGTGACATTGGGCAATTCAATTTCCTTCTCTGTTTCTCAACTTCCTCATAACAACATGATCTCTAAAGTGTTTTCCAAGTCTAACTTTTTGTATTTCTATGATCCACCAGGAAGAATTATTTGATTTTCAAAACACTAAAGGCATCCATTTTAAGGTCTTCCAAGGAATCTGTTTTCAAGGCTTCCTAGAAAAATGAATAGTGATGGAAGTATGGAAGGCATGGGTTTGAATCCCACCCCAGGCACTTACTAGCTATGCAACTGTGGGCAAATCATTTGAATTTTCTCAGCCTTAGCTTCCTTTTTTGTTATATAGGAATGGTAGCAATTACCTTACAGAGTACAAGTTAATATATACAAATCACTTTGTAACCCTTTAAGTTCCATATAAATATCAGTAATCATTATTTTAAAGATATAAAAAAATTGCAGAAGATTCCAAAAGAATGGAAAAGATCACACAAGGTATGATCCTAAAAAAAAATTAAAATAAAAAGTAACAAAGAAAACATCAGTCACTACTACTAAGCCACCTATGGAAAATTTTTATGAAACTGGTCTATGACCATGTGAATTAAATTAATTAAAAACAGGAAAAGATAACAAGTAGGATTTTGTCATTTTTTATTGGTCAGTTTCTTTCTAGTGATAAAATTGATCTAGAGGTTTAGAGACTCTTAGATCCCAGTGTGTCTATTATTTGTGAATATTTTTAAAAAATAAAAATAATTGGGCCCTTTAAAATAACATTTCTTTTTTCTCAAAGACTCCTCAAAGTTTCTCCTGCATATGTGACAATAGAATGTGTCTACAACACATGTACCTATAAGAATGACTTTGTTGATTATCAATATAAAGTAAAGTAAAAGACACAGTTTGCATAAACTCATCTAAAAATTTCTAGTGCTGTGGAGAATTCCTACAATCATAGAGTCAGCGTTCCCTACTGATGGTACAGTTCTCTGAATACTTCTATTTACAAATGGCATTTTTGTCATTGTATAATACCCTGAACTCTGAATAGACTTCTCAATGAAATCTATAATAATTTGAAATAGGTGGGTCTAAATGCCCATAAACAAAAATAAAATGAGCGAAAAGTACACAAGGCCCAGATTAGCATGCACGGTGAGATGGGAAGCCCATTGACTTAGTATGTGTGCATGCAGGTAAATGTATCTGTTTTGTTTTGCTTTGGCAGTTTGGTTTGGTATGTTGGGATTTTTTGTTTGTTTTTTAATTCAGACCTATGAGTTTATTAATATGGAGAACTCAGGGTATGGAAACATCTTCTCTCCTTCCCATGCAAAATGACAATATTCCTGTAATTTAAAGTCTTCAGGAACCCTGGCCATATAATGCCTACTGTAGAAAAAAACATTTAATAATTGTTCTGTCTTACTGTTGATAACTGTTCTATGTATTGCTAGACTGTACCATCCTCAGTTTTCCTCTCTAACAGCCCAAAATTTAAGAATTCTATGGACCCTGTTTTCTAGGCAGATCCAGCCTCTTGATGGGAGAAAGGCTATCACATGTGACTTCTGGAACTTGAGGAGCATCAAGGGAATTCATTATCAGGGAGCAAAAGTCTTGGACTTTGCTTTCTGTTACTGTGAGCTCTTCTGGCAGAAACACCTAGAGTTACCCCTCTTGCAACATCAATTTAGTTTTCATTTCTGAAGAGTCTAAGCCTTCAAGATGGCACCATAAAGGTGGATGCCTACATGCATCTCTGAGAAGAAAGTGAGCTAATAAGAATATCAAAGATTTATCTAAGGGGCAGTACCTTGTTATTTTCTCTCCAGGGAAGTCCAAACTCTGAAAGTGGTCTTATAAGATTAGATACCTATGTGCAACTCCAATGAAAATAACCACCCCAGCGACAGGCTCAGTGGATAGAACACTAAGCCTAGAGTCAGTTAGTCCTGAGTTCAAATTCATCCTCAGGCACTTACCAATTATGTCATTTAACCCATGTTTGCCTCAGTTTCCTCACCTGTAAAAATGGACATAATAATAGTGCCAACTTCTACTTGTGAGAATCAAATGAGATAGAATTTATAAAAAGTCTTAGCACAGTGCCTGCCAAATAGTAGTAGCTACATAAATGCTTATTCTCCCTTCACCCCTGGTAGGCACCAGAATGGTCTGAGAGTTGCTCCTTTAGCAACTTCAGGAGTTTCCCTTCTCAGAAGAAGGAAAAGGCCTAAGTCACAGGTCAATACTATGAGTCAAAGGCACTCTAGCACCCAAGGAAAATGTGGGGCACTGCAGAAAAGAAAGAGAATCATACTGATTGCTTATGGGTTACCTTTATACTTTTATATATCTTCCATATTGTTTATGGACTCTTGGGAAATATTTGTCTTTTCTGTATATTTTCTGTAGGGTGAAATAAAGGCTGTCCTGCACCAACTACATATACACATACAAGATAGATAGATAGATAGGTAATATATATTATGTATATAATAGATATACATATACACGCATAGTATGTGTTCATATATTTATATACATATATGTTTATATACATATTGTATGTGTATGTATACATACATTAAACATACACATGTATATATACACATTGCATGTATGTGTATACATACACACAAACACACACACATATAAACTGGCATGCTTATTCAGGAACTAACACCCTTTGATCTATATATATGAAAGGATTTAGACTTGAATTTTATTCAACCTCTATTTTGAGATTTCCCAGAAATTCTGGGCATATAAACCAAATGAGGCTGATTTGGTGGATAGTAGCAAAGATCAGAACCAGTCCAGGCTGGGCATGGTGGCACAACCCTATCCCTATTACTAAGGGAAACTAAGGCTGGTGGATTGCCTGAGTTCCAGTGTTCTGAGCTGCAGCTGGACTGAAGTCAATCAGGAGTCCACAGTGTCTGTCCTCAATATGGTAAGCTCCCAAGGAGGTAGAAGCTGTCATGCTGCCTATGAGGGGCAAGCCAGCATAGGTTGGAAACAAAGCAGATCAAAGCTTCCATGCCCATCAGCAGTGGATTCAGATCCCAATGCAAGCCTGAGAAGGATATGGAGACCTAATCTCAAAACAAAACCAAAATAGCCCTGGTCCAGGTTGCATTACATGATAATGTTCTAGGACACAATTAAATCTTGGGGGTTCTTAGCTTACATAGAAAGAATTCAGTCTTGGAACACATCTTTCTCCTCCCCCATATTATTCTTTCTTTAACTCCCTCACTCAGAGTTAAACCAGGAAAATATTAGAATACAGCCTGATCATAACTGATTTCAGAAATTGGTAAGAGGATCTCCAGCTCCCATGCAATCACTAAAGATAAGAGTGCATATATTTGTTACCAGAGATCCAGAATCCCACCATACAGAAAACACAGGAAATACAAAGGATATACAAGCGCCCATTAACAATGCAAAAACACACACACAAAAATTTGAAAGATTGTCCATAAACAAGTAATAAAATTCTCCTCCTGTGCTGAGTGGCATCTTTTCTCAGGACCCTTTACAGTCTTTATAATCAACCAGTTGACAAGTCTTTATAAGCACTTAGTATGTGTCAGGCACTGGAGATAAAAAGACAAACATGACAAAAAACTGCCCTCTAGGAGGTTACATTCTAATGGCAGAAAATGTGTGTGTGTGTGTGTGTGTGTGTGTGTGTGTGTGTGTGTGTGTGTGTGTGTATAAAAAGAGAGAGAGATACAAAATTACTAGTTTGAGGAAAGAAGGCACTAGCATCTGGGAGGTGGTCCAGGAAGGTGATATTTGAGTCAATTTTTTGGAGACCACTGGGGATTCCTGGAGATGAAGAGGAAAAGAATTCTAGGCATAGGAGATTAGCCATTGCAAAGACACAGAAGAAATGGAAATGTAGCACTGTGTGTGTGTGTCTGTCTGTCTGGGGGGGTGGGGTGGGGTGGGGGTGGGAAGGGTGTGAGTGTTGCTGGACCATTAAGAAAGAAAAGACAGTCATGTCATTTTGCAGAGTTGGTACATTACAAAGAGCTGTTTTTTCAGTAAAGAAATGTCAAACAATATCAGATAGAGCCTAGAAAGTAAACATATGTGAGGGCTGTGATTTTCTGGTTAGACCATGATATAGCATAGCTGGCAAGGCAGATCTAGGTGCATATTTAGAATTGTTCTACTACAGATTTTGGAGACAATAGGTAACTTGGAATTTATTTTGAGTGGGGAGAATGGAGTGACATACTCAGATTTTCACATTAGAAAAATTGTTTTGGCAGCTGAGTAGAGAATGTATTGAGTGGGGAGAGACTTCAGGCAGGGGAACCAATTAGGAAGTTATTGCAAAATCTAGGTGAAAAGTGATTAGGACCTGAATGAGAGTGTCAACTGTATGATTTGAGAAAAGGGTATGCATGTGAGAGATATTGGAGTCAAAAATGACACAAGGCTTTTGCATCTGAGTGACTGGAAGGATGGTGGTACCCTTAACAGTAATGAGAAATCCAGAAGAGTGGCAGGTTTGGAGAGAGAGAAAACGAGTTATGTTTTGGACATGTTTATTTTGAAATGTTTCTGGGACATCCAGTTTGAAATGTCCAATAAGCAATTTATGATGTCAGACTGGATCTCAGGATAGTAATCAGAGATATGTAGGCATGAGCTGCAGAGAGATGACCATTAAAACCATGGGAGCTGCTAACCCAGATTGTAGAGGTTTTGAAAGATAGAAGAGAAGGGAATAAGCATTTATTAAGCACTTATTTGTGCTAGACATTGTACTAAGAGTTTTATACATATTATTTCACTGGAGCCTCACAATAATCCTGTGAAATAGGTGGCATTATGATCTCCATTCAATGTTGAGGAAAACGAGGCAGACAGAGATTAAGTAATTTACCCAGCAAGTTAGGTAAATTACACAATAAGCAACCAAGGCTGGATTTGATGTTATATCTACCTGACTCCAACCCTGACACTCTATCTACTGAACTATCACTGCCTATGTAGTAATAAAAAAAAATAAATAAATAAATGAAAAACCCCAGAATACTCAATAGAATGAAATGAGTATAAAATCTTTTTGGTGCCAATATCCATGGTAATTGAGCTCCTATAGTTCAATTTTGGAATTGAACTGGCCATTTATTGACATGTTTCCTATCCTAGTCCCTGACTCTTGTCACACCTCCCACCAAAGGATTCCTTGAATTTGGAGAATAAAGTCTTCTGTAGTCTTCCTTCCATAAACACTCCAAGGATTAGCCATTGTCAACAGAGACATTCTTCCACTGTAAATAAGGAAACTGATCATCTGTAAACATCCCAAGCTCTCTTTGAACATGACAAATGTCCACTAATTTTGTCCCTAGGATAGTTACCACAGGCCTTTTCTGAAATGAGTAGCCAAGAATATGAAGGGATGATAAAGTATAGCCATATAACAGATATTATGTCCAATTGTGGGAGGGAAATTATTTTTCTCTGGAATCATCCCTCTTCTTTACAATAAACCTTCAGAAGTAAACAGCCTCCCACACCCCCTTCAGTTGGGCTCCTTGTCTTTGTTTCATGAATTGCCATAGGAAAAGAATCTATCACTTAAATAGCAAGCCTGATGGTAAATAGCCTCTCCCACTTAGCTAGACTGGACTTTTACATCAGAAACAATCTCTTACAGGAACATACTCAAAGCCCTTGTCCCTTGGTTCAGGAGCTTCCAGAGCTTGGTGCCAGATTCCAATGAGTTTTATAAATATATATAAATTCTAAGTCTGTGGTAAACTGAAAGGAGCCTTCTAAAATGGAATTTTAAAAGGCATTTGTGATTCCTTTTGTAACTTTCACTGGGTCCCATTTGAATGCAAAAATATGAGTAGTAGAATTCTTCTCTTTAGCAATTCAAGAAGAGGTGTACTTAGAAGCTTGACTGAGCACATCCTATAGTTAAGTGACAAACCCTAGGTATAACTAAAAGCAGTCCCTTAAAGCAGCCACTGAGAATAGAATCATTTTTTCCTCCTGAATGAAGTCTAAAAGTAACCATAGCAAATAGACATTTTAGCCTGCAGGCCACTCTCAGCTAAGTCAAATTACTTTTCCCTTAGAAAATAGACATTTCATTTATGTTACCCAGCAAGAATAGTGAGTTGATTTCTTTGACTGGGTCTACATAGAGCTACCAGTTCGACTGTCTTGTCTGACTTAATTTTCAATCCTACACCTTTTGGATCATTTCTAGTTTCAATTTTTCACCTAGGTGCCTAACGTTTGATTAAATGAATGGACGAATTGTGGTTTTGGTATGAGATAGACTTCAGTTCTAACTAGTTGGAAATTAACAAATTTCTCTAGTTCTTTTCTTTAGAAAGCAGTGTCAATGAGATAATATGGTCCCTCAAGAAATGTAGGGTTTTCTATTTCCTTTAATCTCCTCCTGTTTCTTCCTGGGAACACAGCCTGCATGTTTTAAACAGAATTGTCCCCATAGTTACAGAAAGTATATCTTGGTAAGAAGAAAAATAATACATGGCTATAAAGGCTTTAAAAAGATTTGTTTGGGAATAAAAACTACATTATCTTTAATCTGCACAGGATTTGTGTTTCAAATCAAAATCCTAATAAAAAAGATGTTTGTCCCTTAATCTGTTCCACATTGCATGCAATTTCATCAAAAGTTTTAATATCTTCCTCAAGCTTTTACAATTGTTTCAAGCCCTTATTCTTGACGATGAGCTTAGGAAATCCAAGCTTGATTTTTTTTGGGGGGGTTGGTGTCTTGGGGTATGTGTGTATGTGTTTTGTTTTATTTAAAAGTCACCACAAACTGAAAACCAGAGGCCAAAGACAGTATTAAACTGGGAGCAGGAAATGATACTTCTTTTTAATATGAAGACTTAAATGTCATGGCTAATAAATGAATGCTTCACCAACTTTCAGAAATTAATTTTACAAATGACTGTCACACCTAGTAGTCTGAGCTAGGGTCAGATTATAGTTTACAGGGCACAGATTTATGCACCCTGACAAAAAAAAAATGAAGGGCAACCTCCTCTCATCCACTTCAAAGATTTTCTGGAGAAGAGCTCAGCTAAAACCATAGTGAGGGGAAAAAATCATTCTTCTCCAGTACTTAAACACCAGGCTTTACAATCGTCCACTTTAGGTGTACTAAGTTGTTTTCAAGCTCTTCCTTTCTCAGGGACAACTTGATTATGCTCAAGCAGAAATGTTTTTCATTTTACTAATGTCTTTTGTTTTATATCACCTTAATTTCAAATATGTCCCTTGTAACTCTTCTCAAAGAGCTATCAGTTATAACAAAGAATATAAAAGAAAAAAAATCGGCAAATCTTAGGAACACTTTAGTCAAATTTTCCAGTATTTATAATGTGCTATACCCAAAGTCTTTAATCTCTGAAAAGGTGGAAGAGATGTTCATTTTCTCTTCTCTGGGGTGAAATATGGTTATTATAATTATATACCATTCACTTCTAGGGTTCATTATTCCTTTTATTCTTTCCATTTAAACTTCTATAATCATATATATTGCTTCCCTAGTGCTATATACCTTACATTGGTTCATATGAATCTTCCTACAATTCTCTGTATTCTCGGTTCATCTTATTTATGACACTTTATTCCATTACATTCAAATAACACAATTTGTTTAGCTCTTTCACAATTGGTAGGCATCTACTTTACAAATAAATTATTTCCAAATGAGACTTCAGATGAATAGGAAAACTATTTAGAAACCAAGGACTATTGCCAAATTCTCCAGCCTCCCAATAATACTGAATCAAAAACCTGCCTATTACTAGGCAAAAATCAGTGGAATAAAAACAAATAAATTCTAAAAAATTTCTACTTACTGCGATAAGGTCTTTCTTCTCTCATTTGTTCTACCAAAAATGCCCAACAGAATTAAGTACAAGTCATTGTGATATCATGGAGACTATTATATTTTTAGTTATCTTTGGGATTGACTCTGTCTCTTCCACTTACTACTTGTGTGACCTTAAATAAACTATTTAATTTTTCTGAGGGTTCATTTCAACACTTATAAAATAAGCTATTTGAACTATATTTACCTTCTATCTCTAGATATGAGGATGCTATGGATTTGTCATGGAAAACAAAATGTTAGTGAAAGGCATAAAAATAAAAGAATGTGTAAATTCAGAGACCAAACATACCTCGGAGGGAAAAATTCTTCACCAAAGTTGTCATTTTTATTAAGAAGATGTTAATGCATTTAACGAATACTTTGCTAAATTCTGAATGCAATCCATACTCAAGAGGCAGCATGGTACTCTGGATAAAAATCTGGCCCCAGATCCTGGGTTCAAGTCCTACACCTGAGAAATGCTAGCTGTGTAATCCTGGGAAAGTCATTTAACCCCTCAGTGCTGGAGGCTATATGCTCTAAAGGTCAGCTAGATGGCATAGTGGATAGAGTGCCTGGCCTGGAGTCAGGAAGACCTGAGTCCAAATCTAGCCCCAGTTACTTACTAGCTGTGTGACTATGGGAAATGGGATTTGTGCTGGTCCCCCAAAAGGAAAAAACATGTCTTTGAAACCTGGACCCCAAACCCCCCTGGTATACTCCTGAGGTACCCAGCCTTTTAATAATCCTTTTAACTGCCCTTTCACTGGGGTTACGGGCCACTTAAGTCCTTCCATTGTCTGCACCTGCTCCCATTGCAGGCTACTTACCACTCCCAGAGCCAGATCTTCCTAGAGTCTTTCCATATAAAAATATCCATCTTGCCCTTATCAAATGCTCAGATTCTTTAAATCTGGCCTGCTTGTATTGGCATCACAAATAGCACAGATTCACTAGGAATCTCATCCATCCCAGTCAGTGCTTTAATAAACTACTTGGACTGAAAGAAGTCTTGAATGATTGAATTCTTTCAAGACAGACCCACACCCTTTACCCTTGCAATACCTCTAGACCACAACATTGGGCAAATCACTTAACCCTATTGGTCTCAGTTTCTTCATCTGTAAAATGAATCAGAGAAGGAAATGGCAAACCACTTTAGTATCCTCGCCAAACAAGCCCTAAATGGGGTCACAGAGTTTGACTCAACTGAAACAAGTGAACAACAGCAACAACAAATATGTTCTAAGACTCTAAACTGAAAAGGTGATACCCTGCATTGGTAAGGGGAGTTCCCTCATCCGAGAGTTCCTTATATCAATTAAATCATAGATCCAGTTCCAATCACAATCCTTAATCCATACTTACCCCCCCAAATAATTCAGTTTGGACATAATAAATAAGAAGAGGCAGTATTATAGGGTGGAAAAAAACATCTGAACTTCTAGTAACTATATAACCACGAGTATCTTCCCCTCCATCTTTTTTTGTTGTTGTTTTCCTATTATTAGTTCATCATATTTTGGTGATTCAGCAAAGCATTCCTCTATCTTTTGAATGTTTTAGAGAGATTTTCCATTTCTGAAATTTAGGGTTGGAAGGCATTTTAGCTGTCACCTAATAACCTAGCTATCATTCAAACCAACCCCTCATTTTATAGATGAAAAAATGAAGCACCAAAAGATTAAGGGGAGCTGGCTGGAGTTCACACCAATTCAAGTGGTCATTCCATTGCAGTACTTTGATTCTCCACTTAATATATGGTACTGCTTTGTTCTTCCACTAAAAAGGTTCCTGCTTTGGTGTCTCATGATGGCATGGATACCCTGTTTTCTCAAAGACAATGTGAAGGAAATCACCGCCTGGAAAGGTTTTATTAAAATGCCTGTAATAAACCATTGTCTATAGACAACAGAGATTTGACCTGAAATCAAAAAGGTTTGTTACTAGATTTGCAGCTACTAAGTAATGAATGATTTCAATCAAAGGAATTTTAGGAAATGTATACTAAGGTATTAGGGCAACTAGTTGGCACAGTGGAGGGAGTACTAGGCCTGGAGTAAGCAAGACCTGAGTTCAAACCTGGTCTCAGACACTTAATAGGTTTGTGGAGCTGGACAAATCACTTAATCTTGTTTTCCTCAGTTTCCTCATTCGTAAAATGAACTGGAGAAGGAAATGGCAAGCCACTTCAATATCTTTGCCAAGAAAACCCCAACTTGATTCACAGACACAACTAAAACATCCAAACAACAATGACAACCAAGGTATTAAGGGTAGTGATTTATGTCACTGGGGGAGATACCTTCCCTCCCAATGAAGGCCAATATCTTTTGAAATATTAAGGTAATATCTTACAATTTAGAAAAAATTACAAAACCAACTCTGTTAAGGATGATATTCATGAATATGAATGAGTAGTGACTATTGATTATTTTCAACTATCTTTGGTAATGTGTGCAAGTACTTATTTTCTGAAGGTTATTTTTTCATTTTGCTAATGAGTCTGAAATTGAAGTCATGGTCATATGTTACAAAACATTCTGTATTTGGCTGAGGATACTGTTAGTGGCTATGATCTATTTGATTGCCATTTGAGACAGCATATAAAGTTTTCTGGACATCTCAGTGGCTTGAAATTTGCTTCCTTTTTCAGTCCCAGAAGTCATAACAGGAGACATGGAATCTGCCATGGCTGTGGAACTGAACCCCTGGGTAGAATATGAATTCAGAGTGGTGGCAACTAATCCTATTGGAACAGGAGATCCGAGCACCCCGTCTCGAATGATCCGAACCAATGAAGCAGGTGAGAATCTTGAAAACTGGGACTCTGCATCTGGAGCAACTCCAAAAAACTAAGAAACACCAAAAAAGGGGAAAGAGGGTCTGTTTCTTAAAAAAAAAAAAACATACATACACAACTAAAGACTTTATTAAATTAATGTATAAAAGATAATATTCTTTCTGCATTAGGGTCTTTGAGTTCCACAAAACTACAAATTCAAATTCAATAAGCATTAATTGAATGCCTATTGTGAAATAAAAAAAAAAGTAAACAATGCCTGCCCTCAGGAAGCTGCCATTCTACTATAATGCAGAGAGACATAATAAGTACACAGATAAATGAACAGGAAGTATTTTATTATTAAACAAATACTTTATTAACTTCTGTTTTACATCATTCATTTCCGCCAGATTTTGAGTTACAATCATTTTCCCCCCATTATTCCCCTACCCAACCTCCCAGAATAGCAGTCCCACAAGATATCTCTTCCTCCAATCTGCTCTCTCCCATACCTTCTCCCATACCCCCTTCGACTTTTCCATTGGAGGAAGATGAATCTTGTGTCCCAATGCCTGTACATCTTATCTCCCTATTACAAGCAAAAGAGTATTAATAATAGTATTTATATATATTTGAAACATTTAATGTTACAACCTCAAATTTCAGATCCATTTCCTTCCTCCCTTGTCACCCAGTCCCTCTTGGGAGATAAGTAATTCAGTATATGTTGTACATGTCTAGCTATGCAAAACATTATCATAGTAGATATATTGTACAAGGCTGCTTATAATTCCCTCCCACTCATCCCACTCCCCACCTGGTCCATTCCCTACATGATCCTGTCCCTCTTCTATAGTGGGTACTTCCAACCTCCCCTCACCCCAAGGATGCCCTCTCATCCATCATCCCTCCTCACATCTCCCTTCCCCCTATCCTGCTGCAGGTTGAGATATCCCATTTAGTATGTATGTCATTTTCTCCCTGAACCAAATTCAATGTGAATGTGGTTTTGCCTTTTTAGCCTTCCTTATTCTCCCTCTGCTTTGCAACCACTTCCCCTTGCTTCTTCTACATGGGATAGTTTACCCTACCCTGTCTCTCCCCATCTCCTCTTGCCACTTTCCTCTCTCACCTCATAATTTCATCCCTTGAGTATTCTCCCTTCCCAACAAATTCAACCTATGCCCTCTGTCCATATATAACTGTAACCATATACACACACATTCACGTATGTATTCATATGACCACACCCCCTTCTTCCATTATTTTCATAGTGAGAAAGATATCATCAGTCATAGTTATTGCTTTTCCATATAGGAATGTATATAGTTCAACTTTGGATAAGTTCCTTTTGATTTCTTTTCCCTGATTACCTTCTCAGGCATCTCTTCCTTCCTGTGTCTGGATGTCAAATTTTCTATTCAATTCTGGTTTTTTCCTCAAGAATGCTTGAAAGTCCTCTATTCCACTGAATGACCATATTTTCCCCTGAAACAAAATACTCAGTTTTGCTGGGTAGGTGACCCCTTGGGTTCATTCCCAGTTCTTTTGCCCTCTGGAATATCATATTCCATGCCCTTCAATCCCTCAGTGTAGAAGCTGCCAGGTCCTGGGCTATTCTGATTGTGTTTCCACAATATTGAAATTGTTTCTTCCTGGCTGCTTGTAGTATTTTCTCCTTGATCTGGGATTCTGGAACCTGGCTATAATATTCCTGGGAGTTTTCTTTTTGGGATCTTTTTCAGGAGGTTATCGGTGGATTCTTTCAACCTCTATTTTGCCCTCTGGATCTAAAACATCAGGGCAGTTTTCCTTGAGAATTTCTTGAAGGGTGATTTCTAGGTTCTTTCTTTGATCATGGCTTTCAGGTAGTCCAATAATTTTTAAATTGTCTCTCCTGGATCTATTTTCAGGTCAGTGGTTTTTCCCATGAGATATTTCACATTGCCTTCTAATCTTTCATTTGTTTGGATCTGCTTAACAGTATCTTGATTTCTCATAAAGTCATTAGCTTCCATTTGCTCCAGTCTAACTCTGAAGGAATGAATCTCCTCAGTGAACTTTTGAGATTCTTTTTCCATCTGGCAAATTCGACTTTTTAAGGCATTCTTCTCCTCATTGCCCTTTTGGGCCTCCTTTGCCATTTGAGTTAGTCTATTTTTTAAGGTGTTGTTTTCTCAGTCAGGCTGTTGACCCTCATTTCATACTTTTCCTGCATCCTTCTCATTTCTCTTTCCAATTTTTCCTCCACTTTTCTTATTTGGTTTTTAAAGTCCTTCTTAAGGTCCTCTATGGCCTGCAACCCGCTCATGGTTTCCCCTGGGGCTTTTGGAGCAGGACTTCTGACCTCACAGTCCTTTTCCTGCTCTATGCCCCCAAAATAGGAGTCTAGGGTTGCATTTTTTCTGTTTCCTTTGCCTTGGCATGTTGCCACTTAATTGCTTGACTTTGGGGCTTGTTGCCACACTATGGCTTTAAGGCCAGATAGAGGAATTTTCGTCCCGAACGTGTGGGGGGCAACTTCCGTTTCTGGCAAGCTATAAACCCACCCACAACTTCCACCCTAGATCACAATCCAGATCCAGGGAGGTTAAAGCAAGAGCGATTACCCCCCAAGACTGATCGCTGATCTCCCCACGATTTGTAGGCTGGGAGCCGGAAATGCCTCTGAAAACTACAAAATGGCGAGTCTCCTCAGCGGCTTCTAGCCCCCAGGGGAGGGAGCTGACGTATTCCCCAAATACAGGTCCCAAAGTCCATAGGACACTAACCTCTTACTTTGTCCTAGGCAAGTTATGTTGATAATTCTGGCGTCTCCACAGTTCCTGGTGTTCTGGGGTTCCTCCAGCTGGGTGCTGGCCCTGCCGCCCTGGGGCTAAAACCTCGGCTCACGTGGACCTGGGCTCGGCTCGGCTCCTGCGCTCTGCGCGCTGCCCGCTCCCAGACCACTGCGCTGGTCCTTCCTGCAGGGTGCTGGGCTGTCCTCAGCGGGAGGTTAGCTTCTCTGTGTCGTTCTGTGGGTGCTGGGGCTCCAGAAAATTTTCAGAGTCCTTTTTTACATAGTTTGTGGAGAATCTGGGGGCAGAGAGGCTTGGAAGAGCTGTTTCTACTCAGCCATCTTGGCTCCGCCCCAGGAAGTATTTTAAAGAGCACTAATCTCTAGGTGATTTAGGAGAGATTTGATCCCTTGAAAAGGAAATACTTGAAATGTGTCAAAGGAAAATATGATTTAAGAGAGGCAGAATGAAGGAAAGCCTATTCCACATATGGGTTACAGCTAATATGAGTATAAAGAGTCCAGAAATTGAATACAGACTTTGAAGGAAGCTAATCATCTAGTTTAGCTTGAACATAGAGTACATAAAAGGGAGTAATGTGAAACAAGATTGGAAAGGTACACCAGAGCCAGATTGTGGAGGGCTTAAGTACTAGGTGTATTAACAATGCAATATTCACAATACCTATGGCAATTATAGATAGGCTGATGTGGTTATTAATCACAAAATATACCAGGTTCTCTATATGGGGAATAAAGCTAGAACATTTATTAAAATACCAAATAACTGAGTCCCAAAACCAGAAAGTCAAAGCAATCAGAATAGTTATGAAATTGGCACATGTACTAATGTAGTAAACAACCATATTCTCAAGCCTTCAAAACAGAACAGGCTACCTCAGGCAAAGGTCGTCCTCTCCCCACTTATAGCAACTGCTCCGCTTCCAGGAAGCATGCTCCCAGCAGGCCCCCAGCAGTCCTGGTCCCTGGCAGTCCCCAGCAAGAGTCCTTAGCAGAAATTCTGGCTGGCTCAAAAAAGGGGTTGCACCTCCACCTCTACCTCGGCCGCTACTGCTACTGCTGCTACTACTGCTGCTGCAAGTCACCACAGGAACCCTAGCTTTGCTTCGGCTTCCTCTTTCCCCACACCTTCCTGCTGTCAGCAAGTCCAACTGGGCATGGAAGATCTTTAAATCCCATAACTCTTACACTAGGCTACAGGACCAACTGAGGGAAGTAACCAGAATTAATATGAAATAGAATTGAGATTTAATTCAATATTTATTAACTTAGTGCTCTCCATTGTTGCAAAGTACTGGGTGAGGTACAACTTTTAGATAAAGTCCCTGCCATCATGGTGCCTATATTCTGTATGGCATCCACACTGGCATACTCAGGATGGCTGTTAGCACAGGTTCTTAGATCTGCTTTACTAGGAAAGATGGTTGCTCAAGCAGTCAACAATCTTAATTACATTCATTAGTTCAGGGGAAAAGTCAGCACCCTGAACTTCAGAGAAAATCCAAACAAAGAAAATAGAGAAAATACAAACAGAGAAATAAAGACCAACAGACAGGGCTTCTAACCATCTAAGAAATTAGCACAGATCAACAGACAGATCCAACTGTCTGACCAAGGCAGTACCTACATAGTGACCAGAGAGAGAAGCACCAGTATCTGGGTTTTTCAAAGCCAAGGTGGGAGGAGAAGGGGAAAGATGCTCCTTAATGGCTACCCAGAGTCTCATCTGGTCAAATCACAAGAACACTCTTCCAGTGAGCCCCAAAGCAAAATGCTAACCTCAGAGTATATATAGCGTTTTTAGAACCAGAGGGCTCATTGTGGCTCAGTGCCTAATTAGAAATTAACAAAAGGCCTGAAAGCCTTCCTATAAGCAAGCCTCCTTCTAAGCAAGTTGCCCTTACTGGGCTCCATGTGAGGCCTATTAATGGCAGGGAAGATCTTATATCCCATTAACATTACATATTCTCTAAATAGAATAGGATATATACAAAAATAAATGTAATATAAAATGAAATTTGATACCCTGACTAAAGTTGAAGTCTGATGCTTGCCACAGTGGTATGAGAGTGATAGTGGTTTTTCAAAGGTTAGACAGACTAGAAGAACACAAACTCAGGCAGGCTTTACCATTGCATAAACTTCCGGCAGCATATAGACAATTAGGGATACTGGGCATTGAATTAGAAGAGATTTCATAAATATAGATATTAATTTATATGTTATATTTGAAAGGGAATGGCGCTTAGACACAAGAGTCTAGGGTTCAAGGACCAGCTCCAGTATTTACTAGCTATTACTTTAGCAAGTCACTTAACATCTCTGAGTCTCAGTTTCCTCTGCTGAAAAATGAGAATAATAATGTTTTTATTATCTTATTCACAGGGTTGATGTGAGGAAAGTGCTTTGCAAATGCAAAAGCTCTATTTAAAAGTGTCATTTTTATTGGGGAATCTTCTTTATGGATATGATATTTGAAGCCATTGGAATACATAAACTTGGCAGATTGGAAAATATAAAGAAAGAAGCTACCAAAAAGGGAAGGGAAATATAAACTATATCTCACAGCTAGACAATTAAAGTGAAATTTCTCAAGGGCAAGAACAATGCAATGATCTATTTTTTGTCTTATTGAATTCTGAAAGTGATCTATATTCATAGTAATCTTCAGGAATTAGCATTTGTTTATGGAGAATACATCATGTCAGATTAAGTTCATTTAGTTTTATAACAATTATTGTACCTTTTCCCTTACATCTCACATAGTACTTGTTTTCACAAATTTCTAATTCAGTTTTCATGTAATATTTTGTAATATGTTTGTACTATGATTGTGACTTTTCCTTCTAATATGTAGTTAGATCAATGATAGTAGAGATTGTGTCTTATGCAAATTTTCGAGCTCCTCCAGAATTTGGCACTGTATTTTGCATGAAGTAGGTGATCAATAGATTAAAAATGAAGGAATGGTTGATAAATGGTAAGTTGTAAACATAGAACATATAACTTTTGGCTCATGATATTCTTATATATAAGACGGAGAAATGAAGCCTGAAGAAAGGTATAGTTGAGAAGATTCAAAACTGAATAATCTGACCCAAATGATGTTGATTTAATGGACTTCTGAATGGTAAGAGATCTCCAGGGGCCATCCTCAGCCCTGTTCTATTCTACATATTTATCATTAATTTGGATGAAGACCTAGATACTAGTCAACTTGGAAGATAACACAAAGTAGAGAAGAATAGCTATTAAGGTAGTTAATGCATAATAAAGGGAAGAATAGCAGATAGAATCCTGTCCTTGAAGTTCAAGACCTGAATTCAAATTCTGATTCAAATACTTATTAGCTGTGATCCTAAGCAGGTCACTTAACCTTTCAACCTTAGTGTAATAATCTATAAAATGAGAAAGATAATAAAACATATCACATAAGATTATTATGAGGATAAAATGAGATAACATAGTTAATTAAAGTAATTTTTAAACCTTAAAACACTAGATAAGTGTTAGCCATAAAAGGATTAAGGTTCCCCTTTATAAAATCAACGTTTTCAGAGGTAGGGAACCTGTAGCCTTGAGGCCATATGTGGCTTTTGAGGTCCTTGGGTGCAGCCTTTTGAATGAGTCCAAGTTTTATAGAACAAATCCTTTATTAAGGAGGATTTGTTCTGTGAAGTCTGGATTCTGTCAAAGAGTCACACTTGAGGACCTAGGAAGTCACACCTTCCCCACCCCTGCTCTAATGAACAAATGATACAAGATAAATAATCAACTTTAGAACTGTTGGAGATAAGAATGGGAAGGAGGGGCACAGGGAATGAAGATAGGTTCAAAGTAATTACACAGGAGGTTTTTTTTTTTTTTAATCTAGTATACTACTACAAACCAATTATTAGTTAATAATGTTATATGGATTTTTAAAAAATAGATAATGTTGGACTGTACTAATAAAATGTAGTGTCAAGAACTAGAGACCTATAATAAGCTATATTATTATAACAAGAACTATAATAATAAACTATAACATTAATGAAATATAATTTGGTAGCCAAACCACTCCTGAAGTATGATGTTCTATCCTCAATACCATATTTTAGAAGAAACACTGAAAAACAAGTGTGTCCAAAGTCTTCAGATATTTTAGGGGCATGCATAAAAGAAGAGTTAGATGTATTAGGCATGACACCACATCACAGAATTAAGACCAATGTACAGACCATCAGTCAATAAGCTTTAAGTGCCTATTATATGTCAATTACCATGCTAAATGCTAGGGTTACCAAAAAAGGCAAAAAAACCAGTCCGTTTTCAAGAGGCCTACAGTCTCAGATGGAAGACAACATGCAAGTAACTATATACAAACAAGGTATACATAAATTGGAGATAATCAACAGAGAGAAGGCATACAATTAATGGGAATTGAGAAGGACATCTTACAGAAGGTGGGTCTTTAAGCTAAGACTTGAAGGAAGATGAGAATTCCAGACATGGGGGACAGTCAGTGAAAATGCTCAGTTGAGAGGTGGAATATTTTATTCTAAAAGAACAATAAAGAAACCAATGTCACTGGACTGCAGAGGGCATGGTAAGGAATAAAGTTAAAGAAGATCAGAAAGGCAGAAGAGGATTAGGTTGTGAAGGGTTTTGAATGCTAAAGAGATTTTAAATTTAATCCTAAAGGTTTTAGGGAGCCAAAGGGGTCTATTGAATAGGGGGTAATAGATCACTTTGATAGGTGAATAGACAATGGATTAGACTGGGGAGAGATTTGAGTCAGGGAAAACAACAGACTAGGTAATAGTTCAGGCATAAATTGATGTGGGCCTTCACCAGGGTGGTTGCAGTGTTAGAAAAGTGGGCAGTATATGCAAAGAGAAAATTGACAGGATTTGGTAACAGATATAGGTGGTGAGACTGAGGAGCTGAAGATGGTTTACTTGGATGACTGGAAGCATGATGGTACCCTCAATACTAATAGGGAAGTTGAGAAATGAGGAAGGTTTTGAGAAAAAAAGATGATTTCCACATTGGACATCTTGAGTTGAAGATGTCTACAGGATACCCAAATTGAGATGTTCAATAAACAGTTCCAGGTATGACAGTGTATTGGAGGTCAGCAGACAGATTAGGGCTAAATAAGTAGATTTAAAATCCACAGAGAAATGATCACTGAATCAATGGGAGCTGACCAAGAGACAGTATAGAAGTATAAGATAAGAAGAGGGCCTAATACCTGGCCCTATGGGACATCCATCTAACGTAGACATGTCTTAGATGAAGATCCAGCAAAACAGACTGAAAAGGAGCAACCAGACAAGTAATTGGAGAAAGAGGATAGAGCAGTGTCATGGAACCCTACAGAGAAATGGTATGAAGAAGAAGAAGGTGATTATAGTGTCAAAAGCTGCAGAGAGGTCAGAAAGGAAGAGGATTGAGAAAAGGTCGACAATTAAGATTCGACAATTAAGAGATCATTGCTAATTTTGGAGAGAGTAATTTTGGTTGAATTTTGGTTGAAGTTTGGAAGCTAGACTATAGAAAATTAAAGAGAGAGTGAGAGGAAAGCAAATGGAAGCATCAATTATGGATGGCTTTCTCTAGGAATTTAGCCACAAAAACGAGGTGGATAAATCAAGTAAGTGTTTTTTTGAGAATGAGAAAAACTTGGGAATGTATGTGGGCATTCAGGAAATAGCTAATAGAGAAGTTGAGATTGAATATAAGTAAGAGTGAGAATTATAGAGGGGGCGATCTATTGGGGAAGATGAGATAGGACAGGATCATTTGTGCATGTATAGATTTGGCTTGGAGGAACAAGGACAAGGCCCATCTCTTTTTGTGAGATAGGAATGAAGGAGAAAATAGTGACAGAAAATAGCTGAGTAATGTGATATGAGGAGGAGAGAAGAGGAAGCTCCATTTTTTTTCTCAGTGAAATACAAGGTAAGGTTCATAGCTGAGAGGGTAAGGAGAACTGTATGAATCAGAGGAGAGATAAAAAGGTTTGGAAGAGCCACTATGGTTAGTGGGATAAATTAGGGAGGTGCAAAGGGATTACCTCCCCTTAGTGAGGAATCAATTAAAATTATGTAAGAAAAATGTATAGTTGGCAATGTTTTAGAACTGTTTTCCCCCTAGCATTGCTTAGCAGCATACAAGTAAGAGCTAAAGCAACAAATAGTGAATATATTCCAAAGCTGAGGCTTAGCAGAACAAGATGGATGTATACAGATATACGAAGGTATGGGGGCAAGCTGCACAGGAGAAAAGGGCAAAGTAGAAGTTATAAGGGGAAAACTTCAACTTCCTCACAATTAGGGTCACCCAAAAATAAAATGAACGAGATATCCTGTAAAGTATTGAGTTCTTCATCACTGGATATTCAAAGAGAGACTAGAGAATCAATTTTAGAAGAATTAAGGAAGGTATCTGTATCAAGTATCAAGACACTCTCTGAGGGCTTTCCCAATTCTATATCTACTGTTGTTGTTGATTTTTACTTTTTTTTCTTTTTGTTACTACGCATTGCCAAGGAGAAAGTTATGCATACTGCAGACGTTCAAAGATTTTATTGGCATTGAATCAGATCAACTTTGTAAATTGTTGGATATTTACACTGACCAAATATCCAGGTTTGCTTATGAATCATTAAGATAATCAATTCTAATTACTGAAGAGCAATCTACCCACCCCTTGGTACTCAGGGGTGCTAGTCTCAGAAAAGAATTTTTTTCCCAGATGATCTATTTAGAATATAAATAATCACACAAAAGAGGAGATGGTTAGATTGTTGAACTACAAAGCAGAACTTGAGTAATTAAGATAAGTGAAGTTAAAATAGTCTGGATACATTGAAACAAACACCTTTCTTCCATTGTCATTTACCCATTACAGATTGTTTTTCTCCTAGGGTTGGTTTTTTTTTTCTTTTCCAGCATGCAAATTTTAAATTGAACATTAATTGCCTGGTTGGGTTTTCATGCTTTCATAAAATCAGCCATGCTTTCATTGTGTACAGGTGTTCATTAATTAAGTACATAATAGGTTAGTCATTCCTCATTTTATTTACCTGGTATGCAGATATCAAAATGACTGGTAATCATAATGTGATGTTCATATCCTTTTTTAAAAAGCACCCCTAATTTTGCATATTGTTCATTGTGTTTCAACAAAGCCAAAGATTACTGCTTAATTCGAGAGTTCTCCATATAAATATTCATTTATAAAACAAACAATCCGTTTTGGATGAGTAATCCTTTTTGACTTTTTTTTAATATTATAATCTCCATAGTTCTATTAAAAAACACTTTTTAAAGGTTTAGTAAAACATACTTTTCCCTCTACAGACTAAATTATGGTCAGACCATTTGATGTTTATTAATACCCAAGAAATGCTGCATTTAAGAAGATTTCTTCCTTCTTTTTCTGCAGGTTTACCTCAATCACATAGTGCCCATCTTTCTTACCAGGAGTTCTACCCGTACATACTTTAAACCCTTATAATCTTACTTAAGAAAGCAAGGAAATCACACACAAAAAAATGCATAAAGGATTGTCAGTTGAAAGAGAGTTAAAGGCAGCTTTTACTGCCAGCATTATGTTTCCCAGGTTTGGGAACCACATGTTGTGCTGGAACTGCTAATGCTGTTGAACCCCATGTTCCATTTGGCCTCCATTTCACCAGGCAGCATGAATTAGAAAGAACACTGACAGTGTTAAAATTCTTATCAAATGACAAGCTGTACCTCATATGTAAATCTCTCTTATAAATACACATCTAGAATTCTAAAAGATGAACTGTTCTAATCAACCAACTATATACTGAGATTTAATTAAGGAGGCTATGGGAGGAAAGAATCAAAGATGCTTTGTTTTTTAATCTGAGTCCTATGTATGAAAAGGCAGTGTTGTATGCAAGGATGAGTGCCTTAGACTAAAGATGTTAAGAAATAGAATTTTCCCAATCTTTGCTCTATCTTTAAGTAATTCTCTGACCTTATTCAATTCACCTAAGCTATCTAGCCCTTTATTTGCAAATAACAATATTCTCTCAATAATACAGTATGACCAGAAGTCAAATAATAGCACAGTCTCTGAAGAATTAAACTTGAGGATCACCTGAAGGGGAGACATAGGGTGACTGTCAGTGGCTATAGCAAATCAGTAACAAGAATGGGAGATTATATTGCATGGGAGAAGTGAATGTTAGTGGAGAGGTATATGAATAGGGGGAAAAAAAGACCAGTTACACAGTAAAAGAGTTGACTTTTGGACAGCTTGGTCATATCTGAAATGTTGAGAAAACCAGAAGGAAGCCTCAGGACAGTGAGCAGACCCTCTGTTATCTATGGAAGAATGTAGACAAGATTCACACAAGATAATGAGGCATGGTTGGGTTACAACCTGTATCACCAAAGATAAGATCACAGACCCAGTGAACTACTGAATTAGGACTTGAACTTGAACAGACCCCTTGAACTATTGAATTAAAACTTGAACTGAAAAGAGAACTTGAAGATCTCACAGTTCTCTTTCAGCTTTAATACATTATTATTAAATTCTTGTATGACTTTAGGGTTGTTCTTTTTAAATTACAGACTTTAAAAGTTTCCTCATCATATACTAATTAAAACCTATGTTATGTTGCCTATCACATCATTATTTTTTTATTTTCTTATGAATTTTCTTCTTAGGACAACAAAGGGCTAAGGGCAAAATAAAGAATGAGAGACTGGTTAAAATATAGATACATGAAGGGAAGTAAAATAAATAATGCAGAACAGATAGATTACAGTCAGTTTATGGGAGCCTAGAATGATAAACAGTATTTTATATTTTACCACTGAAAGTCTCAAGTATAGGAGTTATATGATCATAATAATATTCATCAATTTACTCCATATTTAAAGGATAGTAAAACTTTTAAATTGAAAACTATATCCTTTGACATTATAGGAGGCAGAAGAATTTCTATAAATCAAACTTTCTCCTGGCACTATCTGTAATCAAAATGTAATTATCTTGCTAGCTGTATGACCCTGAACAAGTCACGTCATCCTGCTTGCCTCAATTTCCTCATATGTAAAATCAGCTGGAGAAGAAAATGGCAAATTACTACAGTATTCTTGCCAAGAAAACCCCAAATGGAGTCATAAAGTCAGACACAACTAAAAAATTACTGAAATGCCACTTTTATTGAGTAGGAAAGGGAAGAGTGAGCTGGATTGCATTTGAGAAATTATGCAGTGCCTTTAGTGACCCCAAACTTCACTCTAAAACATAGATATATCTTTTCAAGTTAAATATTCTTCAATGATATTATATTACTATAAAGCATGAAACATCATAGTCTTTGAAAAATTATAATCATAGCTCACCCAAAGGACAATGAAGAGGAACAGTGTATGTGAAGAGATTGCAGTATACTATCAATGAAAAAAATGTGCAGGAGTGCATTAAAATCATTAGAATTTCAATTCTTTCATAATGGGGATTGTTTCATTCTTTGTATTTGTATCCTCAGCAACTAGCATAATACTTGGCACATAGTAGGTACTTAATAAATTGTTGATGGATTGATTGATAAAAGATATAAAGCTAGAGGTGGGACTGTCATGTAGCAAGAGATTATCAATGAAAAGACAATATGACTCCCACTGACATCCATAGATTGTCAAGAAATATAAAGGAAAGCCTCAGATTTCTGGATGGATGCTGGTGGGTTGGGTGGAGGAGAAGGGAAGAGGAGAGAGGATTTTATGGAATAACATGGACCAGAGTTACCAAAGATAAAAATGAATGGGTGGGTTGTATTCTACATCATTAAGCAAGGGATATTGATGAAATCATGGATCCACTGACATACTAAAGTCCTGAAGACCTCTGATGGGGTCTGATTACCAGATGATCCCCATAATCACATTTGTATTATTTAAGTGAAAATGTTGCCAGCTTATTTCAGTGCTTACCAAATAGATATACCAAAAACAAAAGATGAAAAAGTTGGGAGACCAAATAACACAGAAGAGTTTGGGGAAAAACTGCCTCATGTTTACATAAACCTGTCAATCTTAAAGTAAAATATATTCTAAGCAAATCTCTAGTAGCTCTGAAAAAGACTATCACACACAAATCAAGCTGGAAAGGGGAAATGGATACATCCTCCATCCTCAGCATTTACTCCATGTCAGGATCAAGTAGAAGGTCATCATTTAGCTGAAGAGAAGGATTGGGGCCATATCTATGATGGTTTAGACATTGATCTGCCTATACATACGGCACTAGATTATATAACCATAAGGATTCTTCCTTACATTTCTCTGAAATTATTAATGAGAAACTTTAATATATTCTGTTAGAGTAACTGGAAAAAGGTAAAACAAATTGGCAATTAAATAAATATGTTAGCTTTCTTCATCTACATGAGTAAACAATTTGTTTTAATAAATAAAAGAAAATTGTTTCTATTACATTAACAGAAGGGAAAAATCATAATAAATAATAAACATCAAAGGCAAATACTCATTTACTAGAAGGAATTGACTACAGAATTGACTGTAGAAGCCCTGCAATACTTTAGTAAAAATTAATTTGGTATCATAATAGTGTTCTGGATTTATGGTCAGGAAGACTTGGGGTACATGTTCTCACATCTGCCACTTACTGTGTGATCATAGGAAAGTCAAATAACTTCTCTGAAGCTCAGTTTCCTTATCCATAAAATGAGAGTAATATTTGTAGTATCCTTTTTACAAAGTTATTGTGAATTCCAGTGCTTACCTCAATTCCTGGCACATAATAGGGACTTAATAACTATTTATTGATTGAGGCTCAAGCAAGATTAAGTATGAAAGTACATCGCAAACTTATTATTAATAATAAAACTGCCCTAGCCTCTGCACATATCTTCTGCAGTTTCTATTGGAGGTTTGTAAACAGAGATAGAGTAATTATTGCAGATCTTACTTAGAATAAAATTTGCTTTAGCTGCAAGGCATAGACAGCTTTGACGGAGAGTTCTAATTTTCTTCAGGGCCTATGAGAAGAAAGAAAAGTCTGGAGCAGAGTGATGATGTTGAGTACAAGGTCTGAACATGAAAAGAACCAGTACAGAGAAAAGGGCCAGGAGGGAAGTGTAGGGCTCATGAGTGTCTCAAATCCAACTTGGATTCTTCTCATGTTCTTTATTTTAGTTTCAGTCCTTCTGTGAATTAAATACCGTCTCTATTTCTTCTTACTTCCTCTCTTTACCCTATTATCTTAGCCACCCCCCCCCCCCACAAAAAAAGGTATCACTCGAGAAATTCAGAGTTTGGACACTTGAGTAGACATACATATGCAAAGCAACTTGTGCCCAGAGAAAAGTTTATTTGCCCATTGACTTTTGGCTTTTGTTTTTGTCTAGTTAGCAAATAAATTTAAAAAAAGGAAAAATGTAGCCAGGTTAAACAGCCTTCATTTCCATCATTGTTGGTATTTGTGGGATGGCATACAGATCAGAGATCTCTGTATTTCCTAAAATATACAATGAATTTTGCAAAATATACCAGTTGCCCTCTGCCAAAAGAAGGAAGTGGTACTTCTAATTTACAACAGAAACAGAATTTTAAAGTTGGACAGCACCCTAGAAATCACTTATTCCAATCCCATCATTTTTAAAATGGAAGAACTAAGGGTCAACTTAATTATGCAACTTAACTAAGAATATACAAAAATTAGAGATAGGATTAGACCCCAAGTTTCCAGATTGCTAATAAAGTTCTTGTTCTACCACACTACCCTGCCTCCTGTTAGCAATTTCTAGGAGTTCACTTATGATTCATTCTCAAGATGGATTCTACATATGGCAACATGACCTGTCAAACGATGGTTTCACACAGGCAAATGTTTTTTAAAATTCAGTTTTATAGTCCTCTCCACTACCTACCACCCACAAAGTAAGCACACTTTCAGTTACATTTTCCAATCTTTGTCACTTCTCCAAATTGGTCACTGGTTTACTACAAATCTCCTAAATTACTTTGCCTTTCCCAGGCCTCTAAATAAAGCCATATTATTTAATGAGCCACGTTAAACACCTACTGAAGCAGAAATTGGAATGATTTCTAAAGAGAGACAGTTTGATAGATGAGTTCCTCCTCCCTCTTTTTATTTAGTTGAATCCTAATTTAGTTATTTAATATTTGGTTAGCGGATGCGCTTTCGCTACAGGTATTATTTCAGAAAGAAACTCTGTGACACTGGCATGCTTAAACTGTGGTCATTTGCTATGATTTGGTCACTTCTGGCTTTTACACAGATGTTCTCAGCCCACAATTTGAAACCTGCCAATACTATGAATTTCACCATGCCAGACATTGCTTTGAAGCAGCCAGGCATTTGCAGCCTGGGGGCAGGGCATCCATTACATTATCTATTCATGGAGGAACATGGCTAGAAACAAAATTAAGAAGAATCAGAATTTAACCTGCTAATTGTGCATGCAAACTTGATTCTGTTAGTTAATAAGCTCATGACATTTATCAGTAGCAGCTCACAGAGTATGTGAGAACAAAAATCTAGCTGCTCAGTTCTAAATCAGGTCTTCTTTTCATTACATTGAAAAATATGTCCAATTGAAAGAAAGTAGTTACTTTGACTGAAAGTGTATTTCTATGAACGTGACTGGAAAGATCAAAGCTATTAGCTATTAAATTGATTTCATTAATTTTATGCTACCAACAAGAGCCATCTAACCATAGAATGTTAGAACTAGGAGGGACCTGGAAGACAATCTAGTCTCACTCCCTCACAAAAAAGAGTTCAATTTTTAAAAATAAATATGAAGGTTATTAAATAACGGAAACCTCTAAAATCAAAGGCATCAGTATGATTACATGGTAAGTGGGAAGAAGAATATCATTGTGAATGACCCTGTTGTCTTGTATACAACTCCAGAGGAAAAATAACATTTAAAAAAATCAGAGAGAAGAGTTCTTTCACTTAGGAAGAGGTTGGACCTGTTGCCCTTCCTCAGAAATGGCCCCAGTTCACCCCCAGATTTATTCAGATAGTAATGACTCTCTTCTTTTTTGGAGGGGGGAAGGCAAGGTAATTGGGGTTAAGTAACTTGCCCAAGGTCACACAGCTGGCTAAGTGTCAAGTTTCTGAGGCTAGATTTGAACTCAAGTCCTCCTAACTCATGGACCTGTGCTCTATTCACAGTGCCACCGAGCTGCCCCTATAGTAATGACTCTTATGGTTACTATATACAGGCACAGGTAGAGGAAGTATCTTCTCCATTGGCCAGCCATATTCCTCCACAAGGACATTATGCCCTGGTCTCTGGAAAATCAGGGTCATTCATTCCATTAGGGCTATTTTGATCCTGGTGATATTAATACCTACTTTGTTGCAAAGTTCCATATTCCATAGATATCCTAGCGGTTCTAAACTTGAAATCCATGAGTTTTTAAAAAAATATTGTTATAATTGTATTTCAATATAGATTGGTTTCTTTTGTAATCCAATGTACTTCATTTTATACGTTTAAAACATTCTGAGAAAGGCTTCTTAGCTTTCCCCAGATTACTATAGAAATCTGTGATACAAAAAGAGTTAAGAACTCCTGCTCTGATAGAATGTAAATAATACTTCTCTGTGTTTTTCATACTAAATAGCCATGTGCATCTCTCCCAATAATTAATAGTCATTCATCCAGGTAGATCATATGTAAGAGTGAATTTATTCTTTATGAGCATATCAATATCATTTAAAAATGATATGCTGTGATATAAAGGCAATGCTGAAGTGTAAAATTGGTAGAGTGGCTTCAGAGTCTGGAAAATGATTCCCTTTTAATAGTTTTCTTCATTTAACAGTCTTTCATTTGAAAATGTTCCCTTTCAGCTGTACATTCTGTGGTTTCATGCAGTGGAGAGGAAATTTATTCCTTTGACACATTTATTCTTTTAATAGTTATTCATTTGAAAAAGTTTCATTGTGTGACTATATATTTTACAGTTTGCTAAAGAGATTTACTCCTTTGACAGGTTTATTTTTTTTTAACATTTGTTCATTTAAGTAGGTTCTCACTCCATGATGCTGTTAGGAAAATCCTCTCAAAAGAAGTTGCCAGGCTGCTCCAATAAGAAAGGAATAATGGCTTTCACCTATAACTGCATTGGTGCCCCCCAGATGCAGCATTTTGTCAGAACAGAGAGGAGTGGACCATATTCAGCATAACAACAGAGAATAATCTATGGTGTGATTTTAAAATCAACCACTAATAAATGTACACTAAGAGTTGGAAATGACTGAAAATGACTGAATCAACAGGCATACTTAGAGGCAAGTAGGAGGCCATGAATAGAGAGCCAGTCCTAGGGACAGGAGTACCTGAGTTCAAAGCCAGTTTCAGAAACTTTCTAGCTGTGTGACCCCGAGCAAATCACTTTACCCTGTTTTCCTCAGTTTCCTTATCTGTAAAGTGAGCTGGAGAAGGGAATGGCAAACCACTTCAGTATCTTTGTCCAAATACAGTCAGAAAGAGTCAGACATGACCAAAATAACAAAATGTATTTAAATATGTGGATTAGATTTGTTAAAACTATTGTACCTTAATTTTCCACATGTATACCAAAATCAAACTTAGCATTAGTGAATCCTAAGTACATATTATCTACTAAAGGCCTTTCAAATTACTATAAGTTTACTTATCTAGAATGTTATAGCCTACTGGCTGTAAGGTCGTTGGAGAACAAGAAGATACTTGATAAATGTTAGCTAAATTGAATCTAATTGAATTGACCATACCTTACCACATCGGTTCTGAATGTCCATGAAAATCTAAATGTCACTAACCAAACCTTCAATCACCCATCCCTTTCTCTCACTTGAAATGTAACTCTCACTTACTCCACTGTTTTAAGGATCCACACATAATCAGATTTGTGTCAGTCTTCCCTCTACTGACATAGATTGCAAACTTCTCCAGCCAAAGTAGAGAATGTCATGAACTGGTCTGTCAAAAAAAAAAAAAAAAGATTCTTCATCCAATCACCAACACTCTGATGATAAGCCTCTCCACATTAAGCTAGAATAGTCCTCAGCTGACAATCACATTATGCTTCTCTGCTTGTGCTCACTGGCACAGCCTTTGAGAAGCCAAGGTCTTTCAGTGTTGTGATGGGACATAAGAGGAGGTGACCATTCAGATACACACATATGAATGCCTGATTGTGTATGTGTGGAACCAATGCAAACCATGATTTAATAGATCAATCAACCAACAAGCATTTATTAAGTACCATCTGCCTGGTCAAAAAATTGAAAGAGTTACTGCCCTCAAAGAGCTTACACTCTATCAGATAAGTCCCAAGCAGATGACTAAGGCACAAAAGTTAAGGGACTCACCAGAGTAAACTAATACTATGGTTCAGAAGTGGAATTTGAGGTCAGGTTTTCCTGACTCCAAGGTTAGTACTTCACTTTGCCTTTATATTGCCTTTATATTGAGGTATCTAGGTAGATCATACATAAAGAAATGTAGGTGACCTTGTACAAGGGAAAAAATAAATCAACCTAAGTCAATGATTAATTTAAACTCTTTATAAGATTTACATTTATTGTTTTTGTTTAGTCATTGTTTTTGACTTGTCCTACTCTTTGTGATGCCTTTGGGGGTTTTCTTGGCAAAGATACTAGAATGGTTTGCCATTCCCTTCTCTTGCTCATTGTACAGATGAGGGAACTGGGGCAGCCAGGGTTAAGTGATGGCCAGGGTTGCACAGCCAAATTTGAACTCAAGAAGAGAAGTCTTCCTTGACTTCTGGCCAAGAACCTTACCCCTTGTGATATCCCTAGAGAATCACACTTGTGAGCATATTGTTCTTTTTCTAGTGTGATATTTTTCTAACATACATTTCTTTTTAAGAAGGATCACTTTCAGACAATTATCTGCAATTACTGTCCTCCTCTCTCCAGTGGTCTAGTAACTCTATAGCTCCCTTCCATGTAGTCTATGAATTCCTTAAGAGAATTTTTTTGCCTTTCTTTGTATCTCTGGCACTTACTATTATGCTACAATACAAGAATTAATTCATCTCTATATTTTCAACTCATTTTGAAAGAATCAGGGAAACCTAAGAAATTTAGGCAGCTACTTACTCCTTTCCTTCCTATAATATGCAACAACAAAAAACTATCATTTTGACTAAACTTTCATTATAGGTAGGACTGAAAGTAAAAGAAATCAAATTTTGCTTCATATTTGCTTCATATATTTGCTAATGACTGACTACTACTTAACATCCAAATAAGGGAAATACAAATAACAGATTTAGAAATTATGATTCTATTTACATGTCTATTTTAAGGGTAATTATTTGCTTATGGAAAGCATTACACCTTGATTAGACAGTTTAACACATAAAAATGCATGATGGGCCTAATTCCCTGGGTAAAATATAAAATTTGCAGAAAATTTTAAAACATTTCAATTTATTTCAGGTTCTAATCAAGGCACAAACTCTTACTCAAGCAAATGCCTTGGGAAATGTTGGTATGAATACCAACACTGTAAAAATTAGCCCTCTTTTACCATGACACATTTATTACTGAAAGGTATGTTTTTAGCATGAATAATTTAGAGTTAATTAAATGAATTGCAATGCCAACAAAAAATTAAACTGAACATTTTTCGCTGGAAATCCATTTAAAGGCTTCAATCATGCAACCTCCCCAGGTTGGGTGTTGGTTTACATATGGGGTATATTACATAGGGAGCAGGTGTTACAGAGGCAAACCTTAAGGGCAGAAAGGTCTGAGCCTTTCATCTAAAAAGTGTGGCCTTTGCTCCACACTAGTTTTATAATTATTAGTAAGTCATTTACCTTCCACTGCTTAGGCAACATTTCTAAGACTGAAAGTTGGGTTGCCATTCCTGATATTCCCTACACAGATAAAATCAGAGATATACACACATGTATTTGTATATATGGTTATACATGTATATATCTATATACATAGAGATATAGATATGTATGTTTACATGCACATATACCTTAAATTGTTTCTTTAGTGAAGACATAAAACAAAATACAATACAAACATGCTAGGTAGAAAATAAAATATTCTAAGAATTTCTACAATATTTAATCTTGGGGGCAGCTAGGGGGCACAGTGAATAGAGTACCAGCCCTGATGTCAGGAGGACCTGAGTTCAAAGCTGGCCTCAGATACTTCACACACACACACACACACACACACACACACACACACAAAACTAGCTGTGTGACCTTGGGCAAGTCACTTAACCCCAACTGCCCCTCTAAAAAGCAAAAAAAAAAAATATATATATATATATATATTTAATCTTGGAAAAATTATAAACTATATAACATCTCTATTAAAATGAGGCATGTAGGTGACACGTTGGACAGAGTACTGGGCCTAAAGAAAGGAAGTTCAGCTAGAGGCTCATGGGCTTCCTAACTTTGTGACCATGGGCAAAGTTATCCAACCTTGTTCTGCCTCAACTGTACAATGGGAATTATAATAGTGCATACCTCCCAAGGTTGTTAAGAGGATCAAATGAAGTATTATTTGTAAAGTACTATCACAGTTCCTGGCACATAGAGAGCACTTAATAAATGCTTATTACCTACCTTAAAATTATATCAGTTACTTAATATTGGTCATATTTTCACTATTCAATGGAAAGGGAGATTTCTTCCTATGCCTCCCTCTCTAACAGTGCTAAAAACCTAATAAAAGCTTTAAAAAAAGAGAGAGAAAAAGACTTTCCATCATTCCAAAAGAGCATTGATTAATTTCTGTTACTAAGCTCTAACTTTTCCCAAAGTCATAGATTGAAATATTGAATTGGGTCAATGGAAGTATCTAAAATAAAAACACAAGGATTCCAGATATTTGTTCATTATATTTATGCATGATGTGTCCTTTATAATTTCAATGATTCTGTGACTTCAGCTGTGTGAATACTACCTCCACAGAGGGAGATTGTAACCCATTCTGTGTAATCTATGCCCATATTTTTTTCATAAATTTTCCATAATGCATCTAGTTTATGTACTAAAAATCTCTATACCTCTTAATATTTCAAGGATACCAAGGCAACACTCAGACTATCTAGCTTTTATCCCTTACTCTTGCAGCATGATCAGTTCACCATCTTTTCAGATCATGAATGGCTCTTAGTAGGCCCTTTTCTCTATTTCATACATCAGAGTCATTGGTGCTGGTGTACTATTTAGTCTCCTTACAACTGCCACATGTTTCTCCATTACTCTTTGGGCATGGAGTATATATATTTTATGCCCTTAAAAATGAAGTTGAAACTGTTAACCTACTGATGGTGGGGACTGAGGAGTAAGCTGTCCTTTTAATTTTGGGTATGGATTAATGTCGGGCTATACATTATCTCACCCAGTTCTTCTGGTCATTCATTTGCAAGATGGTCGGTTTAGGAATGAAGCCAGCTTTTGGAAAAGACTCAAGCAAAGGTTGTAATATGGCTTTTGTCTTATTAGCAAAGTGCTATAAACAAATATTAGATAGGTCATAATATCAACTGTACAGTAAATTCAGAAAAGTATATTTTGTATTTGATAGGTAACGGCATGATGGTGATTTTAGCTTGAATCTCAGCTAAATCATAGCTCAGCTGTGTAATTATAGAAAATAAATGAAACCTCCCTGAACTAATTTCTTTAAAATATAGATAATAATATTTGCATTACTTACCTTTAAGAGTTGTAAGGAATAGGCTTCATAAGCATCCTCATTTGTGGAATTACTACTTATCTTCCTCAGGAAGCTTCTAGGAAATTACTAGATTGTTAATGATATTCTACCCTCATGGCAATTTGTAACTTTCTAATGTCTTTATGTTACAGCACTCTGAGTTATTTCTGTTGGTATCTTTGTACCTTTAGTGGATTGTAAGCTCTTGGAGGCCAGAGAACAGTTTCACCTAACTTTCTCTTTTTCCTAACACCTAGCACAGTACCTGCACACAGTGGGTACTTAACAAATGTTCCTTGATTGACTGTAAACTTTAAAACATTTAAAGCAGAAATAGAAAGGCATGTTATTATTGTTGTTACTTAGAGTCAACTTGAACAGAACCATAGAATCTTTATTGTAGATAAGTTTAAATAACAAGTATTCTTTCTCCCCACCCCCAACCTTTTTTTATTTATAGTTCCAAAGACAGCTCCTGCTAATGTAAGTGGCAGAAGTGGAAGAAGACATGAATTAGTGATAGCCTGGGAGGTAAGGAAGCTTGTTTCTCCATCATTAGACTTTATCTTGACTTTTTAGAGGATAACGATGTTTTTCCCCACCAAAATATGGCCCATACAAAGTACCTGAAGGTTCTTCTTTTCAAATGAGGGTGTGCAGCAATTTGGAGCTTTCACCTCAATTACAATGACCAAAATGAGCTTTTTCATTTTTTTTTCACAGCAGCTTACCCAGGTGACTTTTCTCCAATATTGTAATCTGTTGTCCCTTGGAGCTAGCTGGGCAAAACTTTTCTGAGGTTTGTCCAGAACCTTGGCTATCTAGTCTGATATTCACTGATGTTGCTACTCTAACCCTTCTGCATGCATCCTTTCATAGCTAAAAATATGAGATCTATGTATTTTCAGGTGCTCCTTACAGGAAACAGTAGATAAATACTCTTCATTCATTTGCTTTTATGGAAAAATATTTTATTATCAAAATATAAATAATTATTAATACACATACATGTTTATGTGTATATATGTATGTACTATGTGGATAGATAGATAGATAGATAGATAGAAAGATAGACAGACTTTTTTTTTTCTTTGGGAAGTAAAATGAAAGGGAACATCAATACCCAGGCTTGGTTAGGGGCATTAGTTTTCTAAAGAAGTTAATTGATCTCACCCTCTAACAGTCTCTCAGAGTTTTAGTGCATCTTACACTAGAACTTCTTCCCTTCTTAAGAATCTTTCCACAGAGCACCTCCCTCTTTCAGGACTTCTGTCTCTGCTTTCTTTGAGCTCAGGAGTTTTAAAGTTTGCCTCTGAAGCCTATCAAAATGTAAACTTCTTAACCAACTGAGTATTTGGACTCTATATCAAAACAAAACTGATCAAGACTTATTTGCCATTGAAAAAGTGAGTAAGATGTCATTTTTCCAATCACAATAAGAAATTCACCTCTCCATATAGAAAGCATCTCTCCCATATTAACTAGGTCATCTGTATTTTATAACTTCTTTTCTACCACATGCTGGCACTTTTAACCAAATTTCAGTTTTTTGGTGCAAAACCCCATTTGAACACATTTATATATGACATGGATATAAGTAAAAGTTTTAAAATAAATACAATGATATAGTTCTTTTCACACTTCCATAGAACACACAGAGCTAAACACTAGAAAGAATAGATTGTAAGGTATTATGTTGACATCTAATCCTAAAATGGCTGTGAGAGTGACCACACTAAACCTAGCAAATGGAACCGATTTTTCCCAATTTAATAACCATTTAATTTTGCCCACTGGAACTTGGGACCCTGGCAACATTAATCTTATGATACAGCTAATTGGGAGAAAAATAATATTTTAATTTAAGGGATGTCAGTACTAGATAGTTAAAATGAAAAAAGAACCAAGTGTTACCAAGACAGTGCCTAGGATTAAAGAGGATTAATAAATTTATTTTAATTTGAATTTTTAGATGCTATTTTCAAAGTCTTTGATTTTACAGCACACTTTTGAGCAATTATGACATCATGGTTTTCAATGTGCTACTTATATTCAAAAGTTCTTTTTCTTATTTATTTTACACATATTTGTTACTGTGTAATATGGGCATTGCATTGTGCTAGATTCCCAAGGGCTACAAGGTGCTAGGTTTTCTTTTTTAGAAATTCACTATTTTAAGAGATTCATGGCAAACTTCAAGTGTGTAAAAGTACTTAATGCTTCTGATGACTAATTGCACTTTTCTTCTTCAGCCAGTATCGGAAGAGTTTCAGAATGGGGAAGGATTTGGCTACATTGTGGCATTTAGACCCAATGGTACCCGTGGTTGGAAAGAAAAAATGGTCACTTCATCAGATGCTTCCAAGTTCATCTACAGAGATGAAAGTGTGCCTCCACTCACTCCCTTTGAGGTGAAAGTTGGAGTATACAATAACAAAGGGGATGGACCTTTCAGCAATATCGTGGTCATCTGTTCAGCAGAGGGAGGTCAGTTTCCATATTTCCCTTGTACTTTTTGTTTTTGCTCTATAGGAATACTACCCAAAATCAGTCATAAATTCTCCATTCAGGTAATCTGTTAAAAGCATTAGCATAGCTAAAACTACTTTTACAATAGAGAATTTGAGAGACCAGCCCAGTGACACCTAGGCGGGACAATGGGTAAAGTGCTGAGCTTCAAATGAGGATGCCTTAAGTTCAAATCGAGATTCAGACACTTTCTATCTGTGTGGCCCTGGACAAGTTACTTAACCCTTCTGAGCTTCAGTATTTTCATCTGCAAAGTGAGGATAATAATAGCAGCTACCTCTCAGAGTTGTTATAAGGATATAATGAAAAAATATATGTAAAAGGCTTTGCAAACCTTAAAGCTTTACTGAATACTACTTTATTCAAAATACTATCCTAGAATCAGTGGGCAACACAAAGAAGTATAAGATAATCTTCATCCTTAAGAAACTAATAGTATAACTAAGACAAATTCCTCTCCAAAAGTAACTGATGGTAAAATGCAATATAAAATGAGTGTCAGGTGAATGTAACTGTTGGTAAATACTATAGAAGTCTCTCAGTAAGAGTCCTTCAGATTCAGCTGCTCAGAGAAACCTTCTTGGAATAGGTGGAGCATGAATCGAGCCCTTAAAGTGATGGATGGGATTTAACTCAATAAGAGAAGTGAAGAGACCACCCTAGTCCAAGGGAATGTCATACACAAACTCATCAAAGTAGGAATGTTCAAGACCATTAGAAAGAGCAATGAATAGAATAGTTTGAATCAAAACAATCAATCATGTGGGTAGGTAGTAGGAAAGGTATGAAACAGTAAACTGGGACCAGATTGTGAAGTCCTTGAATGCCAATTTATTTGAATGTTATTCCCTGGGACCTGGGGTGTCACAAAAGTGGAGAAACATGAATGTATGGTTATAAAAGACTGAAATAGAAAGTTGTCAGGGAGGAGAAGTGAATAGAAGAGATTACAAAGGAAGAATAAACATAGCTTGGTGACTGATCAGAAATAGAGGGGAAAGGAGCAGTCACAGATCACACCAAATGTTTAGTATGGAATGTAGTTATGAAATATATATATTCAAAGGACTTAGATGATCCATGATTCCTATGTCTGGGTACTTCCTCCACCTTCAGATAATGCTGTCTGCATACACTGTGTGACTCTCATTCAAATCCATGAATATGACATAGTAAATTAAAAGGAATTAGAGAGTCAGGGTATTCTTTCCATGAGGTTACACTAGTGTCTAGCATACCAGTAAGCTTTCAATAAGTATTTCTTTTGTTTGTTTGTTTTTGGAGGGGGGAAGGTAGGGCAATTGGGGTTAAATGATTTGCCCAAGGTCACATGGCTAGTAAGTGTTAAGTGTCTGAGGCCAAATTTGAACTCAGGACCTCCTGACTCCAGGCCCGGTGCTCTATTCACTGTGCCATCTAGTCACCCCAATAAATATTTCTTAATTGATAAAATGTATGGGAGACAAATTTGATACTCTACTTCTCTGCCTTTTCTCAGCAAGGGTGGAATTTTTTCCACTTCTCCATTCACAGCCTTCGTTTTATGTAACTAAAACTTGTGTAATTTTTTTCAGGAGGGTGGGGTGAAAAGGAGAGAGCAAAAACATAGCTGGGACCTCATTTTTTTCATCAGAGTATTTGGGAGACCATTGAAGAGAAAGCTGATTCCTTTCTATTCTAGGAAGCCACAGTGGTATCAATCTATAAGATTAAAAAGGGACACTCAGGCTCTTCTAAATAGGTTAGAGATAAAATGCAAATTTAATTTTACCCATACCTGCCCTACTTGAGAGAGAGAATGAAAAAATGAATGCCTTTGAAAGTTACTTTTAGCCATTATCTGTTCATGTGTGAATAGGAAACACTATTTGAGTTTATTTACCTCTCCAATCACAGAACATAAATGCACACGAATGCAACTTGAGTTGCTCAAGAGAATTATTTGTCTTCCACAAAAATATTTTTTTTTCCTGTAATGGAAAATAGAAGAGAGAACAACATTGTGAATTTTCCCAGACCAAATGAGCTTATTTTTGGAAACCAAAGTAGTTTCAGTTTTGGGTCAAATGCAGTTTTCATCTATATAAGCTTTGTCTTTCATTTTCATAAAATATAGCAATACTTAGAGGCAGAAACAGAAAGCTTATTAATAGGAGCACTGCTGCTGTGAAGCTACATGAAGAGATGAGAAGTAGAATAATCAGGACCAAGAACCACTGTGGCCTTAATCAGTTTGATTTGCATCTGAAGGATATGGGACATAAGGGAGACATGCCCATTAGATATCCTATTGCCTTGCACTTTTCACCTCTTTGAGTTTCTGGGTAGCTTAAAAGGAATGTCCAAGAAAGGAATATTACAGTTTTTATAATCCAGAGATCTCCAAGGTAGAAATACATCAATAATAAGTAATATTGTTTAGCTTGTCAAAATTCAAAGAAAAAAAACTATATTTGCTTGAGGTCGGTGTTTTCCCCAAGTAGCATATTGTTTCTTACTTATCACACTTACACCACCTAGGGCCATATGAGATGAAGTCAGGGACTTTGGTAAACATGCTTAGTGTGGTTCCTCTAGAGCTTTTATGAAATTCTAGAATTGCATATTCCTTGTCAACCTTTACTTTAAACTGAATGACTTCAGTAGTCATGATTTTCAGTGTCATTTCTTCTTAAACTGGAAGCAACTGGCCTCTGGAGACTTCTTTGCAAATCTCTGTGGAAAATATGCATACTTCTAATCCAAAAGACTTTCTTTTTTCTTAGAGCATACTTCAGGATAATGCATCAGCTGATTCATCAACTCCATCTATGTAAAAAAACATACGAAAATTATGGTGTTGGGCCATAGTTTTATTTTTTTTCTGGCAATGAAGTCCAAGTTGACACTCTTTGATTAGTAGTTGCATTCACTAACATGGTACTGGGCAGGCAAACAGATAATATTTTCCTATTCCTTTTATGCTACAATATTCACATAAACAATTCTCTTGTACTCATAGTCCACACATTTTTCAGCCACTCTGGTTAGAGTAATGCTTCATTTCATTCACTACACTCAAAAGATAGAGTGCTTTTATAGATTTGGAATGTGAGTACCTGAGGTGATCTTCAGAAAGTAATTGAACTTCTCTTGGTCCTACCAACAAATTGTGTCTACTTTTTAAGAACCAGCTTAGTAAAGCACAGAGAGGACCATCACCAGCAGTCTGACTTATATGTAGGGGATGAATTCTTTAGTTATGAATACCCATGAAACAAATTTTAAAAATTACAAAATGACCCTCAGGCATTGACAGAGTTGGCTCTGTTGTATGTGCAAAGGCAACAAAAAGCCCATGTCAAGGGATATTTTGGTTATTTCACCTTTCCCTGATTATGACAAGCATATATAAAAATAAGAATATGAAGATGATGACACTGTTGTACCAATATCCACTACAGAATATAATGAGGTAAATAAATTCTATGGAAATTCAATAAAACCCTCTAATTTAAGTCAACATATATTTTAATATCTGGTTATTTTGATATCAAATTGGACACAGGGGAAGTCAGTAAAAGTGAATTTGAGAATGTTTCAGAAAAAAAAGAAATGAAACTCACTAAATATATTTAAGTTGCATAGAAGCCTCATACTTCTGTTTTATGAATGCTTTTTTTTTCTTTTAAAAATAGAGTTGGAAGATGCTTGACATCTCAAAAATACACACCAGCGAGTGCTACTCATACACTCATACACACACACACACATACACACACACACACACATACACGCACATACAAATGATTATGTGAGCAGCATTCAGAGTCAGAAATCATAAGTTAAAATCACTTTTCTGTGACAGTTGCCAAGCCAAATGAGGGAGCTAGACTAGATAACTACTGAGGTCCCTATCAGTCCTAAACCTATGATCTTGTAATGTTACTTAGAAATGAATAACTAAAAATAAATAAATAAAAACAGGAAAAGACTGGTTAATAATGTGGAAGTATTTTCAGATAGGCCCCCTAAATACAGCTTGACCATCATCTTATTAATGCAGAGATCCAAATTAATGCCAAAATAAAAAAAAATAAATAAAAATGAGGTGATATTAAATAAGTTAAGCATTTAAACAATATTATATATACTTCAAAGTAGAAAGTCAAGCCCTCGTATAATTCTTGTTTTTGGAATACATAAAAGTCAATCTTAAGTCACAGTTTTTACATAGTTCACAAGGAGTTTACTTTTACAAAGAAATACAGTACAGGATCAGACCTTGGCTGATGAGAAAAGAGAAAAAAGAGATTTCAGTGAACTGAGGGTACCATAGATTGCAATATTTTCTGACCCTTTGAATTTATTTCTGACATTCTTAGCTTTATGCTTATGTTGTGGGTTGTTTTTTTGTTTTGTTTTGTTTTGTTTTGTTTTGTTTGGTGCATAGGAGCATGTGCTGCTTTTCTTTTCTTTTTTTTTTAACTAAAAAGCCTAGTTCTTCATTTAGAAAAAATGGTATGCAATTACATCCTCATAAATAGAGCCTCTGCAGCTCAAATTAAAACCACACATTCATGAGGTGTTATTCTCTGGATCAGCTTTTAGCTGAAACTAGGCTCAGTGGGATTTATGTGAACCTGAAAATTAATAAATTGGCATATTAGTTGTAAAATACAAGGAATAAATTTCCTGTCTTTGCCAGATGATCCATCTGGATTAGTGCCTGTAAAAGTTCAACTACATCTGTCTTCACTGAATTTTTAAATAATGAAATCATAACCCTTCTACTAAGAAGTTTATTAAACTCTCCTTTGATTAATGCTGCTAACCCCCCTGGGAAGTCAGATGTGTAATCAATATTGCAAGCACATCCCCCCATATTATTTGGAGAACTCCAGCTGCTAGGTCACTTATTACAAATGTATCATTTATATTCATGAACATGGTAATGCTGTTTAAAACTTTTAATCTAACAGAATCTGAATTCTATCAATCAGCCTGTCCACTCCAAATCTTAAAATGAAATAGAGGACCCATCTATCAGATAATTAATATCTTCATACTTCAGTATTTAAAAAAATCTGATTTCATCATTTTGAGCAGGCCCTCTACCCATGCAAATAGCAACCCCTTCATTCCTTTGTAGATAGTGTCATGAAGTGCTGTAGCCAATATTTCATCACCTAGTGACCAAACTATGGGTGATGAGCCTCTCTAAAGTTAGCTAATTCTTTGGTCAACAAAAAGATCTTGTTACTAGGCTCACACTCAAAGTTTTCAGCTTGAGAAGACCAACCAGAACTTATGATCCATTGGCCTTTTAAAATTCAAAATCTAGATTTTTTTTATTTCTACATCAAGATGAGAGTTATGTGTAAGACCCTAATAGACTGAGATCTTCATAAGCAGAGGCAAAAAGGTAGACTTTTTTGCTATTTAGAACAATTTTGCCCAAAGTGATCTAAGAAAGATACTTCCAAACTTGTACCAACATACTACGATGTTTTCTATTTATGTCGAGTATAATAGGGCAGTTGGGACCCATGATAATGCTTAATGTGGTATAATAGAACCCGCAGTGCCTTTGGAGTCAGAGGACCTGAGTTTAAATACCCCTCTGAACACTTACCTATGTGGTAAAGAAGCCACTGGAATTCTTTCGGCCTCAGTTTCCTCTTCTGTAAAATGAGAAAGTGGCCTCTATCTTCAGGTCCTAAAATAGATTTGATATCCTCTGAAGTCCCTTCCAGCTTTAAATCTGATTCTATGAATAGAAGAAAAACTTATGGGAGGAAACCTGAAGGAGACTACAGTATGCCAGGTTTGTATGGAATGATGCAATAGACCAGAAAATAGCAGCAAAAATTTGGTGGGATTCCCCAAGATGTACAAACAATTCAATACAGTCTAGACTACTGACACAGATTACTTTTGATTGGACAATTCCCAGAAAAATACAGAAAGAGTTGTATAGGCTAGGAGATCTCAAAGGATCAGACAATGAGGGTAGAATGAAAAACAAAAGGAAAAAAAGGGAAAAGAGGAAAAAAAGCATCTTAGGCATTCTTTTTCCTTTCTTCTTTCTGCCTGCCATCTTGCTACTCTTTTCTTCTGTCAGTTATTGAGAAGAGGCTGGACAATAAGAGTAGGAAATGTAAAATCTGCTTCCCTTAGTCCTCAGATAAAATAGATTGGGAATGGATAAAAGGGTGAGAGGTCTCCATCATCCATTCTGTGCATCTACAGAGAACCCAAAGCAATACCCAAAGTTTAGGTACTCTTTTGTCAATTCTATTCTGGTAGGAATTTTCACCCACTTACCAAAGTAGCACAACTGAAATTTCAGGAAGCAACATGGTTGGTGCCATTTCTAACATAGTGAAGATTCTCATTTGGGCAAAAATAGGCATGTGTAGTGAGGAAAGGCTGAACAAATAAAAACTACATTTCTCTTGCTTCAATTGGGCCTCAGCTCATTTAGATCCTGCCAGGAAGCTTGAGGGACAGCAGAAATTGCTTTTGGGAGAACTGATTAACAGGCACCTGGTCCAAATAGGGAGCCCAGCAGCCCTAAAATAAATGACTGCTTTTTCTGAAAATAGTTTATTTAAAACACACACACACACACACAACTTGCTTCTGTTTGAGAATTACTTATATTTTCATTAGTGAAAACTCTAAGAAATAATTCCCACTTTTATAAGAAAAAAGCTTTCCAACCATCCATTTTGTAATTCTAAAATTATTTATCCCTCTCTAATCTTCTCTAACAAGGACACAGTGCTTTTAAAATATAAAAATGAGAAGAAACATTTAATACACACATGTTAGCACTGAACTCTAAGAAAAGACAGAATAGTTATAGAATAGAAAATCATATTCAAAACAGGATTCCTGTTAGAAGGAATCAGATCTTAAATACTGTGTATCAGAATATACTCACTTTAAAACTCCATCATTTCCTTTCACTTACTAGTAAGAGGGAATAATCTAAAAGTGATTAAATAACAGGTTTTTTATTTCCTTGCATTTGTTTAAAAAGAGCATTGTAGATCTCTTGATCAGGGTTTTAAACATGGACCACAAGTAGAAGGTGCTTTTTCCACCAAAAGATGCACAAATAGTGAAGGGGGGAGGAGCATGTAAACAGCAACGATGCTAAATAACACATTCAGAGAATGGAAGAAAGTGTAATCACAATTATGCCAAGTAGAAATGACTATCCAGGGCATAAGACAAATGATATCCATGAGAATATGTTTGCCAAAAACTTTTGATTTGGCACAGGATGTGGTTTTATTCTGGACTTTGCCACAGGGAAAGCCCTAATCATATAAAACAAACTCCCTAACATCTACTTTCAAAAAAAAACCTCTTTAATTAGCTTCTTTGAGTGTGGCCTAATTTTATGTCATACTTTTTTTTAGACAACTAAGGCAGAAAGTCAAAAGTAGCAAGGTAGAGTAGTAGAGAAAGAGCCAAACTCAGGGTCAGGAAGACCTACCGTGAAGGAGAGCCTCAGAAACCACTTATATATAGACTGTGTGACCCTGAGCAAGTCACTTGTGCTGGTAGACAACTTTCTAACAAGTTTCAGAGTAGGGGTCAATCTATATTGGTGGAGGGAGGTCTTTACCAGGAGTTCTCTGTACCAGAGATCATAAGTTATCTAAACTGATGTTAATGCTGATACAAAAAACTGTAGAAAGTTTTTTACAGGACTTCCAGATCAATCTGTAGCTACCCTTCAGTAGAAAAGAGAACAATCACAAGAAAATGTTGTTTGATGATGTTTGAGGATTGTGATGAAATTCTACCATCTAATTTAGAGATCACTCATCCCTGGAGGTTTTCTATAGACCACATTGAGTTTACACAGAGCAGCCTGAGCTTTTGGCAGTGGTGTCTGGGGGTCATCAGCATTTTCACTCATTATTGGGTTGTCACACATTTTCGAATTATTTTTGACTCTGTGTTGACAGAACTAAAATTTGGCCTTTATTCTCTCATTTCAATCTGACGCATGTTTGTAATGTACTTGGTATCCATTGTAGTAGTAGCAAAACCAGAAATTCAATGTTCCTCATACAGAATATAACCAAAAACAAAATGCACTCACTGACAGATGCCATTCAGAAACCATAGTTCTCCTTCTGAAGTTATTGAGAAAGGTCACAAAATGTAAGAAAGAATGAAAGGGTAGGTCTGTGCAGCAGCACTGAGACCTTAGGGATTATTTCCCACTCAGCATAGACATGTCTTAAAAGTCAGTGCCAACCTTTAAAATCCCATGATTCATGACATATTTCTCTGAATCTGATAGAGAAGAAATATTTTGCTGGGTAAGAAACTGAAAAACAACAACAATTAATTTAAATATGGGCCCTGCTACTGAGGTTATGTGTTATACCGTGACAAAAATGGCCCGCTAATTGATGGACAAAGTCAAATGTTTTCCTCCTCCTATTGTATAAAGAAAGCAATCAACTGATGACTGAATTGTTTGCTTTCAACCAGCTGAAACCCTGCCTGATACAACTGAATTCCACAAACATTTAAGTTCCTTCAATGAGTGAGCATTGTTACTCTCTGTGATGAGGTTTCCTAAATTTAGCATCCTCTGGATGACTGTGCTGACATGTACAACTTGAAAATGGAGCTGTTGTTATTTCACAACATAGATGTATTCCAAAAAAGATTGTGAATTGTCTATTGCTTTTTTATAAAAGAAGTAAATTTACAAAATAGATCAGTTAAAAATTAGAGAATTTTTCTATTTAATAAAATATTATTGTGAGTCATTTTATTATATATTGGATGTTTCTGTGATGATTTGAAATCAGGGGCCTGAATTTGGATCCTGGATCCATTCCTTGCTACTTCTGTGACTTTTGTCAAGTCACTCCCCCTCAATGAGCTGTGGTGGGTCTAGTGATGTGATTAAGTTGATTCAGATGACCTTTAAGGTTCCTTCCAGGTCTACGTCTGTAATTTTATGCTTCTACACTTTTATTAATGCCCAATTCATAGCATCTATCTAGATCCCTATATTACAATTTTATGTAAATCAAGGAATTTTAGAATAATGAAAAAGTCAAACATCAAAGAAACCATCTTATCAGTTCAAAAGTATCACTCAAAGTGGTTAGGTAACTGACATGACCAATTATTGGACTAGTGAGTTCTATTAAAAGATTTAAGTTTGGGGGCAGCTGGATGGCACAGTGAATAGAGCACCAGCCCTGGAGTCAGGAGGACCTGAGTTCAAATCCAGCCTCAGACACTTAACACTTACTAGCTGTGTGACCTTGGGCAAGTCACTTAACCCCAGTTACCCTCCAAAAATTAAAAAAAAAAAAAAGATTTAAATTCATAAAGACACAACCTGACTTTCAGGTTCTCTACCTGTAAAGAAAGAGATAACTTTCCATGTTCCTTACTTCACAAAGTTGTTGAATTAATTAATTAGAGCTTTCAGAATCTTCCTATTGATGCCAATACCTGATTTGCTAGTAAAAAAATAAACAAACATAAAATCATGGCACCATTTTGATGCTCTGATAACAACACCTCTCTATTGATGATTTTCAGGTGCCAAATAATGAGCTGTATGTGTAAATTAAAGACCACAGGGAGAATCCTATTCCCTGCAATCAGAGAAGTCTGCTGGCAAAAATATACTTTCCCTGATACAGATGAGTTCAACAATTAGTTTGGTTTGTGCAAAGAGTGATTCATCAACCAATCCAAGGAAACAAGACTCTTATTTACCTTCCTAAACCTGCCAATGAGAAGCTATTGATGAAACATGCCACGGATGTAGCAATCCAGTAAAGATCATTCTTTTTTTTTTTTTTTAAAGCAATTGGGGTTAAGTAACTTGCCCAAGGTTACACGGCTAGGTTTTTGTTTATATGGATTAAGTGTCGGAGGCCGGCTCCGAACTCAGGTCCTTCTGATTCCAGGGCCAGCGCTCTATTCACTGCGCCACCTAGCCGCCCCTAAAGATCATTCTTTTAATCTCATGGTTGGTTTTTTTGGGTTGGTTGGTTGTTTGTTTCTTATTTTATTTTGTAATGAGTATGGTATTTATATGATATTTATTTATAATCAACAAGACAGCGGTGACTTGTTCTAATGGAGATTTATTATTTCCACTTTTCTTAATACAGAACCCAGTGCTGCTCCTACAGATGTCAAGGCTACAAGTTTGTCTGTATCAGAGATTCTTGTTGCATGGAAACATATTAAAGAGAGTCTAGGAAAACCACAGGGATTTGAGGTATGAACAGAATATCAGAACAATAAGCTTTGTTGTTTTTACTGGTATAGCATCCTCCTGAAAGTGTGGTTTTGTCAAACTTCAACAGAATTGTATTCCTCATATAATACGACTATGTGTTAAGGGGGGAAAAAGTCTTCATAGGAGAAATGTACCTATTTTATTGATATAGACAATATAGCTCACATCTAGATTAAGCTCACATAGATTATGTAAATCATTATGAAACATTGACAAAATCTAGAACATCATTAAAAGAGGTGACACAATCTCTTAAACTGCTATTGTTAAACCACTATAAATGATAGAGAGATTGGCAGAGATGGTAAAAATGCCCATATGTCAGGGCTCCAATTGATTAAATTTTATAAACACAAAATTATCCTATCATTGTCTTAGCATATCTCACCTCCAATATCAAATTTCCAGGGGTGGCATAGAAATGTAAGGCATCAATATTTGTTTTATGGAGTCCAAATGGATTTTTCTCATGAATCTTTCTACTTTCATAAAAATTATTCTGCCCACCTCAAAATCATGTTTTTTCATAAATTCTGTGACTTCAGTTTTTAAAAGTTTTAGCCTTCATAAAAGCTAGAAATTATATTTATATAGGTCAAGCATTTATTAAGCACCTACTATGTGCCAACTCTGTATTAAGTGTATATACATACAAAATTGAAACAGTCCCTACTCTTAAGGGACTTGCATTCTATGGACTCCAATAATCAACATCAATAGTACTCTTCATTTATCAATAGGTAATTCATTGAAGTCCTCCATCTTGTCTTATGAGATCAAAATCATGAATGCATATGAAATAGTATTGTGAAAAGGGTACTAGACTAATTAGCTCTATGACCACAAGTAATCACGGTACAATATGCACTGAATGGTGTGCTGGAGTCAAGAAGACTTGCTTCAGTTCTCATGTCTAACATGTGCAGTCATTAAGACTTCTCACAAACTTCATTCCTTCATCTATAAAATGGGAATAATAATATCTATAGTGTCTAACTCTTAGGGTTGTTGTGATATTCAAATGAGATAATGCCTGGGAAGTGCTTTGCAATCTTTAAAGATCTAGGAAATATCACTTATCATGATAACTGTCTCAGTTTCCTCATTTTTATAAAACTGGGATAATACTACCTGCCTGCCTACCTCAGATAGTTACTGTGAAGGTCAATGATATAAAGAATATGAAGGTATCTGCTGCAAGTACACTATTCAAATGTGAGAAACTATTATTATTAATATCACACAAAGTCTTAAGAAAGGAAGGAATAAAGATAAATCATTATCCAGATTTTTAAATCTGACAATTTCAATTTCTCATTCAGATTTCAGTGAAAAACTGTCTTCTTATACAAGTTATCCATTATTTACTCTGCTTATATTCTAAATTGGTTGCCAGGCTATGTGTATCCTAGAAATTATATGTATACATATATGTGTGTACCTAGATGGATAGGTAAAATATATGTGCGTATATATATATTAGAAACTATGTGTGTGTGTGTGTGTGTGTGTGTGTGTGTGTGTGTGTATGCTCTGGCTAAAATGATTGCAAACAACTTCTTGATTAATATATAGTCAGCACTCTTTAATGGCAGCAATAATGAAGATTGTATGTGTGACCACTCATACTTGCATGGCAAGGTTCTTAGGAAGCAGTTAAATGTCTAAACCATGTGTTTGTGTTATTTATCAAATTTTGCCTCAGTCCATCATCTCCAGTAACTGTATAGTATGTTCTATTTGTTTAAACACTAGACCATTTTTGAATACCCAGACCCTTGCATTCCCTTATCATATTCATGTCCACTAGCTAGGACCTTACGGGAAAGAATCTATACTGGGAATATTTCAATGGGACACATATCAAACTGACAACTCATCCCAAGCCAAGGGAAAACAGCCTCAAAATATGCACTGAAAGCCCACAGGAATAAACACAATTCTAGGACCATAGGACATAGTTAGCGAAAGTACAAAATATTGATTTGTTAGCAGTTAAACTGCAATATCGTGTTCAATGCAGCAATGCTGGCCAAATGTATAATGCCCCACACCTCAAATACAATTTCAAATACAAGTTAGTAACTAAATGTCATTTATTTATGGAGTATATGGCGGGAACATAATTTTAATCAGGGCAAGTGTTAAGCAAAATAATGAATACCTAATTTCAATATTCCTCCCATTCTGTTAATTTTTTTCCTTGTCCCCCTCTCTCTCCTTTGATACCTACTGACTTCATCATTTCTACATCATTAAAAGTAGTTCTCAAAAATCATTTGATAAATGGGCCCAAAGGAAACTTGAAGTTCAAGTTCAGCTATTTGCCATCTGTTTCACCTTGAGCAAGTCACAACTCTTCTCTGGATTTTATTTTTCTCATCTGTAAAATGGACCAGATAATTCCTAGGATGCCTTCCAGATCTTATTTCACTAAGATCTAATTGAGTGAGAAGAGTGAATGTGATGCCTTTTCTAAGAAAATCTTAACAGAAGACAAAAAAATGAATCAGAAGAATGAATTTCTACAGATAACAACAGAGGGAGGTGAACTATTTTGAGAAGAATATGTGCCCTTAAAATTAAACCACATAAGATGCTTCCTATATAGCTTATTCATAAGGTTAGCTATGTCCTTATGAATAATTGTATGAATCATATATAATTATATGAATCATAAAATCTTATAAAATGCCCCAGGATAGAAATTGTGAATCAGAAACTTGGAGTTTGAAAGAATCTTGGATAATCTGGTCTAACCCAAACTAGGGGCAGCAGTGGATAGAATGCCAGTCCTGAAGTCAGGTAGACTCATCTTCCTGAGGTCAAATCTGACCTCAGACCCTTACTAGCTGTGTGACCTTGGACAAGTCATTTAATCCAGTTTCTCTCAGTTCATCAGCAGAATGAGCTAGAGAAATAAATGGCAAACCAGTCCAATATCTTTGCCAAGAAAATCGCAAATGGGGTCAAAAAGGGTTGGACATGTCTGAAAAAATGAAACGATGACAGCCAAAAACCACGGAGCCAACTTACAGCTTTCATATATCTGACCTCTGATTAAAACCACCTAATAGTGGAGAAGTTAACTAATGCTTCTACTTTAAAACTAGGAAGCTTATTACAATTGAGGGCAGTTCTTATGGTTTGAAAGTTCTTCCACATATAGACTCAAAATCTGCCTCCCTCGAGCTTCCACCCACTAACTCTAGTTTTGTCCTCTGAGGTCATGTCTAATTTCTCCCACACAACAACTTTAAAGATATATGAAAACAGTTAATGTCTTTTTCTCAGTCTTTATCTTTAATGAAGTCTTTGACACTGTTGATCTCCTATAGATACTTATTCTTCTATTTATTTTCAAAACGCTATTCACTCCTAGTTCTCCTAATTGTATTGCTGCTCCTCAGTTTCCTTTGCTAGATTTTTATCTTGCTTGTAATCTTGGATATCCTTCAAGGCTCTATCCTAGACTCTCTTTTTTCTCTCCATAATATCTCATTTGATGATGTCATCAGCTCCTATAGGTTCATTTATCATATCTCAGCAAATGATTACCAAATCTATATATCCAGCCCTGGTACCTCCTGTCCCATATAACTATCCACTTTCTGAACATCTCAAATGGTTTGTCCCATGGGCATGTAAAATTCAATATGTCCAACATAGAACTCATTATCTTTTCTCCTAGACAATTCCCTCCACCAAATTTTCTTATTACTATTAAGGGCAACACTAACCTGACTGTCATCCTGACTCCTCATTCTCACTCATTTTGCATATCTAATATTTTGTCAAATCTAGTCATTTCTACTTTAGTGACATCACATATAAGCCCCTTTCTTTCTACTCCCATAGCCACTACCCTAATATAGGCCCTCACCCCCTATTGCCTAGGTTATTGAAATAGTATTCTAATGATTTTTCCCTTCTTCATGTCTCCTTTAGCCAATCATTGAATTGGCTTTACTCTGCTATAGAGGTGATTTTCCTAAAGACTAGATCTGACCATAACAGCTCCTTTCTTAAATAATTCCAGTGGGTCCCTATTACTTCCAAGATCAAGTAGAAGGCCCTCCATTTGGCTTTTAAAGCTCCTCACAACCTGGCTTTTTCCTACCTTTCCAGGCTTCTTACAGTTTACAACTCTCCATTCATTTTATAATCCAGCCACACTGACCCATTCAGTGTTCCTCACACACCCTACAAACTCCATGTCTTTGCGTGAAGCTGTCCTACATGTGTGATGCCCTGTGAAAATTGAAGAGTGGTTTCCTGTGGGCCAAGAAATTCTAGAGTTGTATCTGTTGCAAAGGAGCTTTTGTTGACTTCCTTGAGTTCTGGAATACAAATGACTCAAGGTCTTGGCTTTGGACTCAACCCTTTCTCTGATTACTCACCTCAAATTTTAAACTAACTTCTGAAGATCCTCATTATTTATATCTAACCAATATCTCACAAAACAAACTGGCATTCATCACTTCCCACACCCATCCTCCTTTCTAACTTCACTATTTCTCTTGATAACAAGATCAGCCTCCATCCTTCACATTCAGTTAGTTGCCTAGTCCTACCAGTTCTAGTTCCACAATATTTCTTGCATTCCCTTTACTCTTTTGCTACCACCACTACACTTGTTCAGTCTTTTATTACCAGTCTCCTAGCTTACTGTAATTCCCCCCACTAAAGAAAGTCTTTCTTCTTCCATCCCATTTGCCTTTCCAATATACCTCTTATATAACTGACAAAAAAAATCTTTCTAGCACAGAAGTCTGATCTTGTCACTGCATTGCTCAAAAACTGTTAGCAACTACTCACTGGCTATTTAATAAAATGCAGATTCCTTAGGATGGCATTCAGTGCTTTCTAAAATATGACTTTATAACATACATTTTCAACATGCCACTAAATTCATTCTATAATAGGTCAACCCCTTGCCAGGAACAGCCTACCTTCACATCTTTACTTTTAGAAATCCTTCTCTTCTTTCAAGTTCCAGTTCAGATACTATGAAATCAGCCTTGCTCCCACCAATTAAAAGTAAATTCTCCTCAAACCTCTAGTTGATCTGTCATAAACACTAAATTGAATTCTAACTTCTTTCATAAAATATTATGTAACTATCTTTCATCCACCACATCTACCCACAAATAATCCAAACAATAAGTTCCTTTAGAGCAAGAACTGTTTTTCATCTTTTTCCCCAGTATCAAATTTGTAAAGCATTCGGCACAGTGCTTAGCACACAGATGTTAGTAAATGCTTGTTTCTTTCCTTTTCCCTTCCCAGTAATTAATGGTGTCTTGCATGTATAGGATATATTTAATAATGTTTGTTGAATTTGAATTAAGAGCTATACTTCATCTCAGAAAGACTGGCCTCATGAATTCCTAAATGATGACTGGGATGACAACTGGTCTACTGGCTGAGTATTAGGTTTTCCTGTACTACATACTAAATTCAGGAAGTCTCCATCATGAATTTTACCTAGTCATAAACAGGCAATGAAGGTAAATGTCTAAATAATCAAAAAATTAAGTGACTCTAAACAAACTCTCCTTCCTTTCCTGTCATTCCCAGAAAGGGACTGAATAGTACTGAGGTCTTTTGTTGTTGATTTTTTTTTTCATTTTTCATTGTTTTATGGATTGCCATGAAAAAAATCATAATTCAATGGTCGTTCTAATAAAGATGAACCCCTCTGAACTTTGCTGAACAGAAAACTCAGATCTTGCTGCTACCTACCAGAAAACCCTTGCAACATGATAGAACCTGAGAAAACACAGAGAAAACTTTCAACAATAAAGGGTGACTCTCTATGCAATTAGGAAGAGCTCCTGTAGAAATTTGTGGAAGACGAAAAATGGATAATATTCACCTAGCTCATGGGTCTCATGAAGTAATAGTCATCAACTCCTTCTAAACTAAAAAAGTCTATTTCAGTTGGCCACACTAATAAATAGTTGGGTTTAATTGAAATATTGAACCTACTACTTTCTGTTGAAAATACTCTTTAGGTATTATTACTAATCATCATCATCCTCCTCATAATTATTATATGATCCTAGATATATTTTCAGAGAACAGTATAATTTCATAAGCTCCCTGTCACCCATGAAAATATCCACATAAAGACAGAGCAAGGTTTCTTTTCTGTTAAGATGAGAAGTAGGAAAGGAAAGAGTAACCATTTAAATTTTCCCTCCTCTCCCCCTAAACCTCCAAGAAAGAAGAGGTAGAGACCAGGGAAGAATAGGAAAGATGAGGTGATTATTAAAAATAGAGTGATAAAAAAGTTAGTGTTTTTTAAAAGAGGTTGAATAAATTCAATACTATCACTAGCTGTTGAGTTGCTACTGTGGATATGGCTACAATATTGGTCTCCACATGCAATAGGGACTGGACCTGTGATTTCATTACTATAGGAAACTCCCAGGTAAGGAAACTTCCTCTGACAATGTAGATAATCAGCTATTCTGAAGTTTATAATCTTTAAATGTTACCTAGATCAGTAGTGTCCAAGCTCAAATAGAAAAGGGGTCACTAAACCATATATGAAACTACCTCTTGACCACATATTGACTTAGAAAACTACATATGAGCATTGTCTATGTTATATTACATTTTATTCATTTTGATACATATTTCTCAATTGCATTTTAATTTGGTTCTGGAATTGGAGTAGTGAGATAGGCTACATCTCTGGCCCAATCACTAAGAGATTAAGTAACTTGCCAAGGATCATATAGCCATTTTATGTCAGAGATTATTTTCCTATATTGTGCTAATTATTATGCTATAAGAAGTGATAAGATGATTTCAGAAAACCTGGATGCAGAATGAAGAGAACAGAACCAGGAGAACATTGTACATAGTAAGAGCAACATTATAAAATGATCATCTATGAATGACTTAGCTATTCTAAGCAATACAATGATCCAAAACAATTCCAAAGGAATGCTATCCACCTCCAGAAAAAGAACTGATGGATTCTGAATACAGACTAAAGCCTACTAATTTCACTTTCTTTATTTTTTCACGGGTTTTTTGTCTGCATTTTCTTTCACAACATGACTAACATAGAAATATATTTTGCATGATTGCACATGTATAAACTCTATTGAATTGCTTGCCCTCTTGAAAGAATTTGAACCTGAAATTTCTAAAAAAAAATGTTAAAAATTATTTTACATGTAAATAAGATTTTTTAACTTATTTATAATAAAAGTTGTTGGGAAGGGAATGTCAGAAGAGTTCAGATGGATTGCTGCCCTTACCCACTATCTTGGCTCTAACATCATTTTATTGTAGTTGTGAGTAGACAAGGTATAATAGATAGAGCTGCCCTTGAAGCTAGAAAGACCAAAATTATTCCATTACAATCATATCCCACAGCTTGTTCAGGCATCCCTTCAAATTCCAATTCTTTGCTACTACAACAAGAGTTGCTAGAAATATATTTGTAGTTACAGGTCCTTTTACTTCTTTTTTAATCTCTTTGGGATACAGACCTAGTAGTGGTATTGCTGGCTCGGAAGGGTATGCAGATTTATAGCCTTTTGGGAATAGTTCCAAATTGCTCTCCACAATTCCACCAAAAGTGAATTAGTGTCTCAATTTTCCCACATCCTCTCCAACATTTACCATTTTCCTATTCTGTCATATTAACCAATCTGATAGTTGTGTGTTAGTATACCAGAGTTGTTCAATTTGCATTTCTCTAATCAATAGTGATTTAAAGCATTTTTATATGACTATAGATAGCAATGATTTCTTCATCTGAAAACTACCTGCTAATATCCTTTGACCACTTAGCAATTAGGGAATGACTTTGTATTCTTATAAATTTGAAACAGTTCTCTATATACTTGAGAAATGAGTCCTTTATCAGAGATATTTGCTATTTTTTTAAAAATCCAGTTTTCTGCTTTCTTTGTGATCTTACCTGCATTAGTTTTGTCTGTGCAAAAACTTTTAAATTTAATATAATCAAAATTATTTATTTATATCTCATACTTTCTCTCTCGTCATAAATTTTTCTCTTATCCATAGATCTATTCCATGCCCCCTTAATTTGCTTATGGAATCACACTTTATGTATCCATTTTGACTTTATCTTGGTATATTATATGAGATATTATTCTATACTAATTTCTGTCAAACTGCTTTCCAGTTTTCACCCCAGTAGTTTTTGTCAGATAGCAAGTTCTTCTCACCAAAACTGGGATTTTTGCATTTATCCAACATTAGATTTCCATTGTCACTTACTACTGTATATTATGTACCTAATCTATTCCACTAACCCACTACTCCATTTCTTTGCCAGTACCAGATTGTTTTGATGATTGCCATGTTATAATATAATTTGAGATCTAGTACAATGAGGCTACCTCCCTTCACATTTTTTTCAATAATTCCCTTGATATTCTTAAACTTTTGTTCTTCCAAATTAATTTTGTTACAATTTTTTTTAGCTCTATCAAATATTTTTGGTAGTCTGGTATAGCACTGAATGAGTAAATTAATTTAGGTAGAATTCTCGTTTTTGTTATATTGGCTTGGCCTATCTATGAACAATTAATATTTTCCAATTATTCTGATCTGGTTTTGTGTGAAAAGTGTTTTATAATTCTGTTCATATAGTTCCTGGGTTTGTCTTGGCAGATAGACTGCCAAGTATTTGGAGGTAGACCCTCAAGTAATAACTGTTTACAGTTATTTTAAATCGAATTTCTCTTTCTATCTCTTGCTGCTGAACTTCGTTGGTAATATATAGAAATGCTGACAATTTATGTGGCTTATTTTATATTCTGCAGCTTTATTAAACAACTTTACTAAAATTCTTAATTATTTCAACTAGTTCTTTAATTAATTTTCTAGGATTCTCTAAGTATACCATCATATCATCTGTAAAGAGTGATGGCTTTTCCCCCTCATTGCCTATTCTAATTCCTTTGATTTCTTTTTCTTCTTTTGTTGCTATTGCTAACATTTCTTATAAAATACTGAATAATAGTGATGACAATGGGCATCCTTGTTTCACCGCTGATCTTACTAGGAAGACTTCTCACTTATCCCCATTACACATAATGTTTGCTGAAGGTTTTAGACAGATACTACTTCATTTGGAAAGCTCTATTTATTCATATGCTTTCTAGTGTTCTCAATAGGAATGGGGGTTCGATTATATGAAAAGATTTTTCTTCATCTATTGAGATAATCATATGATTTTTGGTGGTTTTGTTATAGATATGGTCAATTATTCTAATAGGTTTTTGAATATTGAACCAGTCCTACACGTCTGCTATAAATGCTACCTGGTCATTGTGTATGATACATGTAATATATTACTGTGTTCTCCCTGCTGATATTTTATTTAAGTTTTTGCATCAATATTTATTAGAGAAACTGGTCTATACTTTTCTTCCTCTACTTTTGCTCTTCCTGGTTTAAGCAGAAGCATCATATTTGTATTGCAAAAGAACCGTGATAGGATTTCTTCCTTGACTGTTTTTTTCCAAATGGTTTATATGGTATTAGAATTAATTGTTCTTTAAATACTCAGTAGAATTCACTTAAGAATCCTTCTGGTCCTGGGGATTTTCTTATAAAGAGTTCAGTGATGACTTGTTTGACTTCTTTTTCCAAGATAAGGTTAAGTAAGTATTCTATTTTATTTCCTCTTCTTTTAATCTGGGCAATTAATACTTTAAGAAATAGTTATCCATTTCACTTAGATGTATTAGCACATAATTGGAAAAAGTATCTCCACTAGTTGTTTTAATTTCCTCTTCATTGGTGGTGAATTTATACCCTTTTCATTTTTGATACTAGCAATTTGGTTTTCCTTTTTCTTTTTTTTTTTAATTTTCTTTTTGGAGGGCAATTGGGGCTAAGTAACTTGCCCAAGGTCACACAGCTAGGTTTTTGTTTGTGTGTGTTAAGTGTCTGAGGCCAGATCTGAACTCAGGTCCTTCTGACTCCAGGGCTGGCACTTTGCTCACTGCGCCACCTAGCTGCCCCTCCTCTTTCTTTTTTTAATCAAATGGTTTGTCTATTTCATTGTTTTTTTTTTCCATAGAATTAGCTACTAATTTTAACGATTAGTTCAATAATTTTCCTACTTTCAATTTTATTAATCTCTCTTTTGATTTTCAGGATTTCCAATTTGTTGTTTAAGTAGGAACTTTTAATTTGTTCTTTTTCTAGTCTTTTTAAAAATTGCATGCAAAATTCTTTGATCTGTTCTTTCTCTATTTTATTAATGTAAGCATTGAGACATACATTTTTTCCCCTATGTACTGCTTTGTCTGCATCCCATGAATTTGGGCATGCTGTCTCATTGTTCTTATTCCCTTTAGTGAAAATATTATTTTTTTCTATGATCTGTTCTTTGACCCATTCATTCTTTAGGATTTTATTATTTAATTTCCAAATAATTTTAATCTATCTTTCTACAGCCCCTTATTGAATGTATTTTATTGCTCTATGATATGAGAAAGATGCATCCAATACTTACATTTTTTGCATTTATTGTTTTTATACCTTAGTATGTGGCCAACTTTTGCATAGGTGCCATGTACTGCTGAGAAAAAGGCATATTCTTCTCTATTCCCATTCAGTTTTCCCAAGAAGTCTATCATAGCTAACTTTTCTGAGATTTTATTTATTTCCTTGGCTTCTTTTTGTTTATTCTGTTATATTTATTAAGTTCCAAAAAAGGCAATTTGAGGTGCCCAACTAGTTTGCTTTTGCTGTTTCCTCCTGTAACTCATTTAACTTTTTCTTATAAAAATTTCAATGCTAACCCATTTGGTGCTTATATGCTTAGCATTGATATTACTTCATTGTCTATGGTACCATTTAACAAAATATAGCTTCCCTGCTTATTTGTTCTTCCTTGGTCTGAGATCATGATTACTACCCCTGCTTTTTTTTTTTACTCCAGCTGAAGCACAACAGTTATTCCTCCAGCCCTTTACTTTTTGCTCTGTGTCTTTCTGCTTCAAGTATAAAACAAAATATAGTAGGATTCTGGCTTTTAAACCACTCTGCTATCCATTTCTATTTTATTGGTGAGTTCATCCTATCTACATTCACTGTTGTGATTAATTTATTTCCCTCCATCCTGATTTTTTCACTTTTTTATACTTTTCTCTATCTCACTCTGTCCCTCCTCAAAATTGTTTTGCCTCTAACTACCACCTCCCCTAGTCTGCCCTCCCTTTTATCAGATCCCCCATATACACTTCTCTTATTCCTCTCCTCTCCTGCTTCTTTGTAGGGTAAGGCAGATTTATACACCCAGCCTAATCTGTATGTTATTCCATCTTTGAGCCAATTCTAATGAGTGATTCAAGATTTGCTTGCCACTGACTGCATCTTCCTTTCCACTTTAAAAGCTCTTTCATGCCTCTTTTATGTGAAATAATGTATCTTTCCTACCTCTTCCTTCCACCTTCTCCCAGCACATCCCTTTTCCTTACCTTTTATTTATTTATTGGATAATATCTTCCCATAGTCATCTCATAGCTTTACCCTTTGTCTATGTACACTCTTTCTCACTGTCCTAATAAAGAAAAAAAGTTCTTAAGACTTGCAAGTATTATCTTCCTATGTAGGATATAGTTTGTTGTTATTGTTGCTGTTTTGAGGGGGTAAGGCAAGGTATTTGGGGTTAAGTGACTTGCCCACAGTCACACAACTAGTAAGTGCTAAGTGTCTGAGGTGGGATTGGAACTCAGGTCCTCCTGACTCCAGGACTGGTACTCTATTCTCTGCGCCACCTAGCTGCCCTGGATATAAATAGTTTAACCTAATCAAAACCCTTATGATTTCTATTTCCAGTTTACCTTTTTATTCTTCTCTTGAGTTGTGTATTTGAAAGTCAAATTTTCTATTTAGCTCTTGTTTTCTCATTAGGGTATCTTTAAAGTCCTCAATTTCATTAAATATTCATTTTTCACCCTGAAAGATTATATTCCATTTTACTGGGTAGATGATGACCCTTGGTTGTAATCCTAGCTCAATTGCCTTCCAGAATATCATATTCCAAGTTCTCTGATGATTTAATGTAGAAACTGCTACATCTTTTGTTATTCTGATTATGGTTCCATGATATTTGAGTTATTTCTTTCTGGATGCATGTAATATTTTCTCTTCTATCTGAGAGCTCTGGAATTTGGCTATAATATTCTTGGGAGTTTTCATTTTGGAATCTCTTTTAAGAAGTTATTGGTTGGATTTTTTTCCTATTTTACCCTCTGGTTCTAGGGTATTAGGCTAGTTTTTCTTGATAATTACTTGAAAGATGATGTCTAGGTTCTTTATTTCATCATGGATTTCAGGTAGTCCAATAATTCTTGAATTTTCTCTCCTTTATCTACTTTCTAGGTCAGTTGTTTGTTCAATGAGATATTTCACATTTTCTCCTGTTTTTTCGTTCTTTTGATTTTGTTTTCTTGTATCTTGATGTCTCACAGAGTCATTAGCTCCTGTTTGCCTAATTCTAATATTTAAAAATTATTTACTTCAATGAGATTTTGTACCTCCTTCTATATTTGGAGAGTTTTACTTTTTAAGGAGTTTTTTTCTTCAGTGAATTTTTGAACCTCTTTTTCCCATTTGGACAATGCAGCTTTTATTTTCAGGAATTCTCTTCAATTTCTTTTTGTGACTCTTTTACCCGTTGGCCTATTTCATTTTTTAAGGTGTTACTTTTTTCATTATTTTTTTGTGTGCCTCATTTACCTATTGTTGACTCTATATTGCATCACACTCATTTTCCCCCCATTTTTCTTCTGCCTCTCTTAATTGATTTTTAAAATTCTTTATGAGCTCTTATGGGCTATGAGTCTAATTTACATTTTTCTTTGAGGCCTTAGAGGTAACAGCTTTGATCTCATTGTCTTCTGAGGATGTGTTTCAATCTCCCATTTCACTATAATAACTTTTTATGATTAGGTTCTTTTTTTATGATTGCTCATTTTCCCAAAAATTTAACCCTAACTTTAGGTTAAATTTGGTTTCAGGGAGCTTGATGGGGTTGAGGGGGAGTGGCGGGGGCACTGTCCCAAGCTTCAGGTTTTTCATGCTGCTGTGTTCAGAGCTCATTCTGGAAGTCTGCAAGTTTCAGTTCATCCAAGGTGGTATGATCTAAGAAGAGGTGTGGTCACTGTTTTCCTGACCTGTGCTCTGATCTTTGAGAGACAAGTATTCTTTTCCACCCTGGAACTGTGAGCAGTGTCCCTGCTCCTGCTAGTCTTCCTCCTCACCCTGGGACTGTGACCCAGAACTGCCTATGGGCAATGCAATAGAGTTCAACACCTAGTGTCAGTGAAGGATCTCCTGTAATCTCCTGACTAGTTTTCTAATCCCATTACTATGTGTGGGCTGAGTTCCAGAAGCCACACCATAACTGATTCAGATTCTCCCCTCCCCCAAGGCCTGCTACTGAATTGCAAGGGTACAACCTGCACTAGACTGGGCCCCACTCTCTCTCTCATGAGACACATCTTTCTTGCTAATCTCCTAAATTGTCTTGGGATGGAAAATTGTTTCATATCATTGTTTTATTGGTTCTGCCACTTCAGAATTTTTCAGGCTTTATTTTAAAGTTGTTTAGAAGGATAATTTGGGAGGGCTCAAGTAAATCCCTGCTTTTTTCTGCCATCTTAGCTCTGCACCACCTTCCCCCCTCCAAAACAAAACAAAACAAAACAAAACAAAACTTTAATTCCTAAAATCAAATTTAGGAGCAGCAAAAACAACAAAAATCAGAGTGAGATATTTTTCCAGCCTAAGGCAATTTAAAAGATCAGTAGGAGAGATCTGTGACACTGAGTGGGGGCTGGCCCAGGGTACAGGGAGCAGCTGCTATTTGGGGAGTTCTTAGATTAGAGACAGTAATGGGATTGGACAAATAGTCAGAAAGAGATTACAGTGGACCCTTTGCTAACACTTGGTGTAGCTGGCTATTCTATTGCCCATATTCAGTCCTGGGTCACAAATCCAGGGTGGAGAGTAGTACTTCTAGTTGGTCACAAGGGATCAGGGACCCTAGTGACAGTTCCAAGGCAGAAAGGAGTGATATCATTTGTGGCTGCAAGGGAGCCTTTCTTGATAAATACCAGAGCACAGACCAGGAGAAGAGAGAGCACACTTCATCCCAGAAAATACCATCTTGGAAGCACTAAAAATTTGTTGATTCCTAGAACTAGCTCTGAAAAATACAGCATGAAAAAACCTAAAACTTGGCACAGTGCCTCCCCAAGCCCAAACAAGAAGAGCACAGCTTCAATGTAAAGTTCAAGGTCAAGAAATAGACTGGGGAAATAAGCAAACAACAAAAAAGAACTTGATATAAAAAGCTACTACAGTGGCAGAGAAAACTAAGACACACTTAGAAGACAAAAATGTGAAAACAGCTACAAAGACTCAAAGAAAAATTCTAATTGATCCAAGCCAAACAAGAATTCCTAGAAGAGTTAAGGAGAGCTAAGAGTTATAGAAGACAAATCGGAATAAGGAATGTGAGTGATGCAAGAAAATTATGAAAAGAGAATTAATAGCTTGGTAAAAGAGGCACAAAAAATACTGAAGAAAATAATATCTTAATTGGCCTAATGGTTAAAAAGGCACAAAAATTCACGGAAGAAAAAAAAACTGCTTAAAAAAATAAATGGCCAAATGAAAAAAGTTTTAAAAATTCACTGAAGATCAATCATATTTCTACAAATTATCAAGGAAAACTGTCCTAATATCTTAGGTCCAGAGGGTAAAATAGAAATTGAAAGACTCCACAAATCATCTGAAATAGGTCTCAAAATGAAAACTCCTAGGAGTATTATATCTTAATTCCAGCACTCCCAGATCAAGGAAAATAGCTCAAGCATACAGAAAGAAAACATTCAAGTATCATGGAGTCATAGCCGGGATCACATAAGATTTAGCAGTTTCCATGTTAAAGGAACAGAGACTTGGAATATGTTATTCTGGAAAGAAAAGGGGCTAAAATTACAAGCTAGAATAATCTTTACTAAGTAGAATCCTTCAGGAGAAAAATATGGGTATTTAATGAAATTGAGAGCTTTCAAGAATTCATGAAGAAAAAACCAGCACTCAATAGACAATTTAGCTTTCACGTACAAGACTCAAGAGTATAATAAAAAGGTAAACAGGAAAGAGAAATCATAAGGATTCAATAATGTTAAGCTGTTTACTTTCCTATATGTGAAAATGACTCATGAAACTTCTAAAAGCTTTATCATTATTAGGGCAATTAGAAAGAGTCTACACACACAGAAGGTATGGGTATGAGTCAATTATGTTAGGATGATCTCAAAAAAATTAAAGGAGTGAGGAAGAGATATACATTGGGGAAAGGGGAAGGGAGAAGTAAAATAGGGGAAATGATCTTACATAAGAAAAGTGTACAATGGGGCAGCTAGGTGGCACAGTGAATAGAGCGCCGGCCCTGGAGTCAGAAGGACCTGAGTTCGGAGCCAGCCTCAGACACTTAACCCACACAAACAAAAACCTAGCCTTGTGACCTTGGGCAAGTCACTTAACCCCAATTGCCCTAAAGGGGCGGCTAGGTGGCGCAGTGAGTAAGAGCTCCGGCCTCGGAGTTGGGATGACCCGAGATCAAATCCGGCCTCAGAAAATGAGCACCCACACATAAATAATGACTAGCCGTGTAACCTTGAGCAAGTTACTTAACCCCAATCGCTTTAAAAAAAAAAAAGAAAGAAAGAAAGAAAAGTGTACAAGAAAAAGCTTTCATAATAGAGGTAAAAATGGGGGAGGAGGTTGGGGCAACTAGGTGGTGCAGTGAATAGAGCACCAACCCTGGAGTCAGGAGGACCTGAATTCAAATCTGGCCTCAGACACTTAACACTTACCACTCCTGTGACCTTGGACAAGTCACTTAACCCCAATTGCCCAGTCTTCCCCCCTTCAAAAAAAAAGAAAGCAAAATGGGGGAGGGGGATAGAGGAGGCAAGCAATGATTGAACCTCACTCCCATCAGAATTCATTCAAAGAGGAAAGAATGTGTGTGTGTGTGTGTGTGTGTGTGTGTGTGTGTGTGTACACACACACACAATTGGGTATAGAAATCTATCTTACCAATTAGGGAAATAGGAGGGGAGGGGATAAAAGATAAGATGGAGGCATGATAAAAGGGAGGGCAGATTAAGGGAGGCAGTAGTCAGAAGCAAAATAGACTTTTGAGTAAAGTCAGTATAAAAAGAGAAAAGGATAAACAAGAAAATAGGAGGAAGGGAAATGCATGATTAGTAGTTATAGCTATAAATGTGCATGGTTCAAGTTCACCCATAAAACAGAAGTAGATAGCAGAATGTATTTGAAAACAGAATCCAAAAATATGTTGTTTACAAGAGACACACTGGAAACAGAAAGATACATAGAGTTAAAATAAAGGACTGAAGCAGAATCTATTATGCTTCAGCTAAAGTGAAAAAGGCAGGGGTAGCAAACATGATCTCAGACAAAGCAAAAGCAAAAATAGCCCTAATTACAAAAGATAATCAAGAAAGCTACGTTTTGCTAAAAGGTACCAAGATAATTAAGTAGTATCAAAAAATTATATAGTAAATTTCTCTGATAAAGCCCTCATTTTTTCAAATATATAGAGAACAGAGTGAAATTAATTTTTAAAAATGAGCCATTTTCCAATTGATAAGTGTTCAAAGGCTATGAACAGGCAATTTTCAAAAGAAATTAAAGCTTTCTATAGTCATATAAAAATGCACTAAATCACTATGCATATTAAAACAACTCTGAGATACCACCTCACACCCATAAGAAATGACAAATGCTGGAGAAGAAGAGGCAAAATAAGCATACAAAGAAACTGTTGGTGAAATTGTGAATGAGTTCAATCATTCTGGAAAATAATTTGGAATTGGGGAATGGCTAAACAAGTTGTGGTATATGCATGTAATAGAATATTATTGTGCTATAAGAAATGAGGAGGAGGCGGTTTTCATATTTACCTGGAGAGGCTTATGCAAACTGATGCTGAGCGAGAAGAGTAGAACCAGGAGAAATTTGTACACAATTACAGACACAGTGTATATTTGATGACCAACTTTGATAGGCTGGACTCTACTCAGCAATGCAGTGATATAAGTCAATCCCAAAAGACTCATGAAGGAGAGAGATGCGACATCCAGAGAAATAACTAGAAAGAACTGAGCTTGAATCCTGATGGAAGCAAACTAAGTGATCTTTTTCTTTTCATTGTCTGGTTTTGTTTCTTCTTTACCATTTTTCATCCCACCTAGTACAATACACCTTTGTAATTGGACTAATGTCTAATATAATAGTATTTGCAGATCCTATACTGGACTATATGCTGTCATGGGGAGTGGGGGGAGGGAGGGAAAGGAAATTTGAAAATCAAGGAACTATGGAATTGAATCTTGTTAACTAAAAATAAACAAATAAATTTAAAAAAAAAGAAATAGCAAGCAGAGTAGTTTCAGGGGGGGAAAATGGCAAGACCTATATGAATGACTCAAAGTGAAGAGAGAAGAGCTAGGAGCTCATTGTGCACAGTAACAGCAATGTTGTAATGACAATCAACTGTGAAAGACTTGCTTAGTCTAACCAATGCAATGATCCAAGGCAATTTCAAAGGACTCAATGAAAAAAATGCTATCTCCAGAGAAATAACTGATAAGATCTGAGTGCAAATTATAGTACTTTTTCTTTGCTTTTTTTTTCCTTTTTTTGCAAAATGTCTAATATGGAAATATGTTTTGCATGACTTCATGTGTATAATTGATATTTTGCTTTTCTTCTCAGTGGGTAAGGGCAGGGTAGGACAGAGGAAGATACTTTATAACTCAAAATATAAAAGTAAAAGAACATTGGAAAAAATTTTAAATACAACAGAATTTCCTATAGATGTAAGATCCAGGACAATTCATTTACCCTCTCTAAGTCTTGGTTTCTCAACTGCAAAATGAGTATAATTCCTGTAGTATCAATGTCACAGGGTTGCTGGGTGGATTAAATGAAATATTTAAAGAGAAAATATTAACCATGTATCACTATATAGATGTCAGCTGTTATTGTTCTAATTCTATTCTAATGCTCTAGGTATCTATTTTTCTTGTCTATGCAGTATATCCAGTTCTGCTAAACTACCAATAAGATGAATTTAACAACAGAAGAAAAACTCTTTACTAGATGTTAACTTTTCAATAGCACAATTTCAATTCTCTTCCTAGAATAATGTCACAATGACAGCCAATTATATGGTCCTTGCATTTTTCTGGCCATTTTTGTAACCATGTTATTAACTATATTTTTTTTTACTTTTTTATGGCCTGGCCTCATGTCAACGTAAGTGACAAGGTATTTTTATAGCAGTGGACAAGTGGACAGCGGTGTCCCAGTTTCAATCTTAGACTTGTTAGCACTTATTATTGAGGTGTAATAAAAGTCAAAACAACTTGTTCCATTTTCCACTGTCATCACTTAAAAGGCTGCCCTAACAGCTCTGTTTCTCAGGTTTTGTGTAAAGTTTTCAGGTGTTCATTTTGTACCTTCCAAAGTCATTTTCTTTGGAACTCCATTTTACATGTTACTAGAATTATGTCTGTCAATTGATTGCCCTCAATATGTAAACAATTTTATTTAGAGAAATAAAACAAATCCTAATAAGGATTTTTTAAATAAAACTGAGAGGGGGGAAGGGAAAGAAAGGAGATGATTATTGGATTTTGCTCTATGAACTGACAAATCAGTGTTGAAAACAGAAAAACCAATGAGCATACTAGCTTCTCCCACAATAACTCATGACATTCCAGTGATTTTTTAAAAAATATGTGTCTGTGTTTTACAGAAATTCAGATGAAAATTAAAAGGAAAAAAGTAAATATAGCTAGAATAACCAAAAGGCTAGAACAAAGCCTGTTTTATTTTCCATATGGTGTGTGGATAACAGCTGTTATACAAAATCACTTTGTTTTCCACTGTAGCTATATAAAAGCTTAAATATAAAAAGCTAAACTAGTAAGACTGGAATAAGATGCCAATTCTACCCTTTTCCTTCTGAGAGGCTATGGATTCTCATTTAAATCAAATGGCCATTATGTCAGTTTCATTAGATTTACTTCATGGGTTATTTTCTTATGATTATAAAGCTAACAGAAACAATTTCAACTTCTCAGAGATCAGCTCATCATACAAAAAGTTGAGAGACTACCATTTTTAGAGCCTTTTGTCTTCAAAAGATTATTAACTATTCATTCCCTTGTCCTGTCAGGAATCTCTCTGTACTGTTCTTAGATAAATATGCCTAAGTGAATTGGATTTTTATATTGCATGTATAAAAATATATATTACTATTCCCCTAGCCAAACCATTATTTTTCTTTCCCAAAAATTTAAATATGTCATATCATTATGAACTGTACTGTTTTATTCGAGTCAAATGTTCCCATTAAGTACAACCTGACCAGAATTGTGACCAAATTAATGTTAATCATTTGCAGCGACATTCCCCAACTTTTCTCAAGTCATTAAACAACTGTAAATTTACTGGAATACATTTTCTTAAATGGGATCTCTCACTCATTGCCATAAGTGTGAATGGAAGAACCATGTGTGTCAACACACTTTAAAGGAGCATTGTCATTGTTTTGTTTTGTTTTCCCCTAAAGTGAAACATTTCTATTCCCTTTCTGTTACAAGCCTACTTGGCTTGTGTGTACACTTCTGTCCAAATGCATCCTGATAACTATTAATCTATCCATCTCTAATCACACCTTCCACTTTCACATTGTAATAATAATGGAAATTTGAAGATTTTCCCTTTCCCTTAATAAGCCTAAGGGAATTTGAAGACCTTCTCTGCTTGGAAAATAAGCTCTACCCCCCAGTGGGCTGAATGTAATCATGTGGAGCCTGTGTAGGAGGAGTTTGCTGAAGGGTGGAGAAGAGCCCACAGGTAGCAGGGAATCAGAAAAGCTAGATAGTGGGAGGAGAGAGGACAGCAGGCAAGCAGACAGTTAGGTTTGTGAGTAAATGTTGGTTTGTTGGAAGGCTAAAGGATGCTGTGGCTCTCCATGCTGTTGTGGCTTATTAACTTCTTTGCTACTACAATGGAATCAGTTTACTGGTTTTGGGATTCAGTTTTCTGGGATCAGAATAAATATTTTGCTTCTGTCTTCAGTGTGGGAGAATCTTATATTATGTGATTAAGTATCATGTGGGTTTATTTATAGTGACCATGGGTGCTGTGAATATCGCTTTGGCATTACACACATGTAACCACATTTTATAATTAAAAAAAAAAAACCAGCTATTCTCTTTCTACTACAATCCTCTTTGCCCTTGGTTCTTCCTGTTGTTGGTGTTCAGACATTATACAATGCTTTGTGACCTCAGGACCCTATTATCCATGGAGTTTTCTTGACAAGGATACTAAAGTGGTTTTCTGTGTCCTTCTGCAGTGGATTGAGGCAAACAGAGGTTAAGTAACTTGCCCAGGGTCACACAGCTAGTAGGTGTCTGAAGTTAGAGTTGAACTCAGGTCTTCCTGACTCCAGTATGACATCACTCTTATTGACTAGAGAGAGGTAAGATGTATTAGAGAAGTGAGATAGTATCCAAAATGACTTTCAAACTCATCCTAATTCACTCATTTTACAAATGAGGAAAAAGTACAAATAAGAATGAACTTGTCAAAGTTCATTGTAAAGCTTTCCAGAGGACAGCTGCTGTGAATAGCTTTCAAGGTTCTGATTACATAGTATAGTAAACACTCTATTTATTCAGTAATAAATCAAAGCAAAACACTCACAGAAAATCAAAATACAGCATTCAAAATTACATAATAATTCAACAACGTCACTAAAATGGCCACATAGTTTTCACCAAAGTGGGTCACATAGTTTTAAACAAAGTACATTCATTTAGTCAATCACAAAATCCTTAATTCAATCACAAAATACAAAAGTCAAAGTTCTCTACCCCTAGGTCACAGTAAATCATAATCTTCTAAGTCAGTACACAGTATCCAAGTAAAGTCTTCTTTCAGCTTGACTCAAGGCTGGCTTTTAGCTTCCATGGTCCTGTTCCATGGTCCCAATTCCAACTGTCACCTGAGTTCAAAGGCAGGCAGCTCCCTTTTCCTTGTCCAGTTCCCATTCCAAATTGAAGTTCACAGTGTCCAGTCCTCCTCAAGTCCTTTACAGTTCCTGTTTCTGGGAAGACAAAGCTTGACAGAGCCTCAGTAATGTTCATGCACATTGCCAGAACCATCATCAATTCACTATCTGCATGTGAAATCCATTCAGACTCACAAACAAGGTCCAAGAGGTCAGCACAAATCATTAACATAGAAATCAACACAGACCCACAAACAAGGTCCAAAAGGTCAGCAAAAATCATCAGTAAAGTCCCAAGACCTCCAAAACCCTCCTCCAGGACTTCTGTAAATATACAACCAGAAAATCCTCTTCCAGGGCTTCCAGTAAGGTCCCAGGGCTTCTGTACAAAGTATCGCAAACAAACATTAACACAGAGCAGACAAACAGAATGCCAGGATACCACAAGTTTTCTCCTTCTTGACTCTTTTCCTCTCAGTTCTGTTGTCCTTAATCTGGGCTTCTCCTTATATATGGTCATTAGCTCCTCCCCTTCCTGTTGCAGGAGTTCATCAGTTCTAGGCTTCACAAGTTGTGGGATTCACACATTCTGTTTCTTAACAGACTTGATACAAGGCTCAAAAGAAACTTGAACTGAAACAATGTGTGAATTAAATAGCTGAAACAAGGGTTGAACTACTTCTGTGCTTGCCATTACAGTCATGTAGCCATTTGATTCAAGAGTATGGATTAGAACTCTAGCTCCTCTAGGTATTCTTTGTAGAATGTCATGTTGCTATTAGTTCATCAGACTGTCGGAGTGGAATGATCATTAAAGAAACCCTTTTGCAGAAGTAAATTAGAGAATTGCATATACTGTACGATTCTATTGGTGTCAGTGAGTCAACAAGCCTTTACTATGTTATACAGTCCCTGTACTAAGTACTAGGGAAATGCAGAAAGTAAAAAAACCACCATTCCTACCTCCAAAGAGCTCACACTCTAACAGGAAACAACATGCAAATAACTATATCCATACAGGATATATACAGAGTAAATGGATTATTGATTAGATTTTTCTGAATGACTTTTTTCTCTTTGTTTTCTAAAAAATTGTTACTGGAATGGCTCACTGTATAAGGAAAAATGTAGGGTTATATTTGGAAGTAAAGTTGATGTTAAAAACAAAAAATATAGCGGAGCCAAGATGGCGGAAAGGAAGCAGTAACCTTGCTGAGCTCCTCTGTCACTAAGTCCAAAAGGGTAAATCTGAGCGGATTCCGGAGTGACGGAGCCCAGTGGAAGACAGAGTGTGGCAGAATCCAGCCCAGGAGGTTGCCCAGAGTGTCCGCAGAGGTCGAGCGAAGAGCGCGTGGGGTCTGCACAGCTCAGACCTAAGAGCAGGCAAGCAGACTACACCAGAGAGAGAAAAAGCCCCAGCCTGCAGACTTAGCAAGGACGAATCGCAGTCATCTCGCAGAGGGTACGGATCTTTGGAGCCAAGTAGGAGAGTCGGGCCCCCAGTGGAGAGAGTGGCTTCTCAGGCTGCATTCAGCCCCCAGCCTGGAAGTTTAGAAACTGCCTGCCTACATAATACAGGGGCTGGAATGGCAAAGTGAATTCTGGCTGCTCTGATCCTCCCATCCCTCCTTCATGAAGCAGAAAACCCAAAGATAAGTCTCCCACCCAGATTGAAATCCCAAGTTAATGGAAATAGCCTCAGGCTTGAGAATCTCCAAGAAAGGGTGTTTACCTGGGATGCAACAAGGGCAAAATGTTCACATCCCTATATGTGGAGCTGATAACTGTCAATATTTGAAATCTCTATGATTATCATGACCTGCAAAAGGGTTATACTTAGAGGGTGTGGGTATGAATGCACTAACATGGAGTCTAAAAAAAAAAAAGACTATTAAGGGGATCAATGGTACTGTAATGGGAAAAAGGAAAGGATCAATGGTACTGTAATGGGAAAAAGGAAAGGATGAGCTAGGAAAAGGTAAAATATGCCATCTGAAGAGGCATCAAAACACACTATAGAAGAAGGGAAAGTAAGAGGGAGAGGAACATCATTTAAACACTATTCTCACTGGTTCTGGTTCAAAGAAGGATCAAATTAATCAGTGAAGTTTAAGAATCTAATGTGAATAGACACATAAACTCATTAAATAGAGGAATTGGAGGGAGGGAGAGGAGCACTGTTTGAAATTTACTCTCATTGGTTTGGAACCAAACGGGGAGTAATTTACTCTGATAAGTATAAAAATTTATTGTGTCCTATAGATAGTGGGAGGGTAAGGGGGGGTGAAAAGGAGGAGACTAAAGGGAGGGATTATAAGGGAGGGAAATAGTAGTAAGGGGAGAGGGTAGGTTAAGAAGGGGGGTCACTGGGTGGGAACACTGAGGGAGGGGGCGGTCAAACGGGAAAACTTCAAGGAGGGGAAGGGAGAAGGAATAAACAAAAATATAAA